>OY757013.1:147191492-147506961 GCA_963580285.1 Lucinisca nassula
GGTTTCCATGTAAGAAAGTGTTAAAATATGAATATAATGATGCTCTGGAGACTGTAAACTAAAACTTTAAACCATCAATCATGACAATCAGATGGCATTTTCAAAGCAAGGTTGTTTTTATGCCCCCGCATTGAATGATGCCGGGGCATGTAGTTTTTCGGTTTCCCGTATGTGCGTCGGTGGGTACGTGCGTACATGTGTACATGCGTCCGAATGTACGAAAGTGTGTAGGTACGTAATCCTGTTAGACTCGGGTTAAGGTTTTTGTACATGTTTTGGATGATGATAGATATAGGTCCAAAGTTTTATTCAGCACTACCCTCACCCATGCCCATGACCTCAAGGTCATGGACTTCGAATGTTTTAATGTTGAAGACTCAGGTTAAGGTATTTGTACCAGGTAGAACCTTATTATTTAAGAGCTCATATCTTCCAAAGTATAATACGGGTTTGGTTCATATTTGGTATAATGAAGCATATAGGTGCAACGTTTTATTCAGCAATACCCCCACTCATGCCTATGTCCTCAAGGTCATGATCATAGACTTAGGCTAAGTTATTTGTACCAGGTAGAACCTTATTATTTATGAGCTTATATCTTCCAAAGCATATGATGGATTTGGTTCATATTTGGTATGATGATATATATAGGTGCAAGGTTTTATTCAGCAATACCCCTACTAATGCCAATGACCTCAAGGTCACGGACTTTTATGTTAAAGACTCCGGTTAAGATATTTATACCAGGTAGAACCTGAACTTTACGATTGATTTGGTTCATATTTGGTATGATGGTAGATGTAGGTCCAAAGATTCATTCAGCAATATCCCCCCCCCCCCCCCCCCCACCATGCCCGTGACCTTAAGGTAAAGGTCACATACTTAGAAATTTTAATGTTAAAGTTTTCAAAGAGCTAGTATTTTCCAAACCATACAATGATTTGATTTATATTTGATACTGATGATAGATACAGGTCCAAAGGGTTATTTGGGAATACCCCCACCCATGCCTAAGACTTCAAGGTCAAGGTCACACACTTTGAAATTGTTAATGTTGATTTTTTAAGAGTTCATATTTTCCAAACCATATGATGGATTGTGTTTATATTTGGTGCTATGATATGTAAAAATCCAAAGTGATATTCAGCAGTACCCCCACCCATGAGCATGACCTCAAGGTCAAGGTCACATACATAGAATTTTTCAAATTTAGGTAGGTTAATTGCTTATATTTTCCAAAATATATAATGCATTTGCTTCATATTTGGTATGACAATAGTTACAGGTCCAAAGTTTTAATCAGCCATACCCCCCATCCCTGACCTCAAGGTCAAGGTCACAGACTTGGAAATGTTTTATGTTATGTCTTTTTAGAGCTCATAATTCCTGAACCATTTTATGGATTTGCTTCATATTTGGAATGATGATAGTTACAGGTCGAGTTTCATTCAGCCTTAACCCCGCCTGTGCCCCATGATCTCGAGGTCATGGTTGTGGACTTAGAAATTTTTACTGTTAACATTTTTAAGCGCTTTTATTTTCCAAACCATTTGATGGATCGAGTTTATATTTGGTTTGATGATAGTTATTTTCCAAAGATTTAATCAGCAATACCCCAACCTATGCCACTGACCTCAAGGACACTTTTCCAGGCGAGTTATGCTGTCCAATGACAGATGTTGTCGTAATATGAGTTTTTTTGGGTGAGGTGGGCCCCTAGTGGGGGTATCTGTGTCATATTGACACATTTCTAGTTTCCCCTATTTTTCAAAGACAGGGCTTGACATTTCATGTGAGTCGTGATTCAAGTGAAATGTCAAATCTTATTTTCTCTGAAAAAATACGTTAGCTAGTTTGTCATCCACATTTGTGTCTAAAGCACAAAAGCTAAAACTGCTTACCTTTGTAAATTTCAGTTTTTCCTATAAAAATTATACAGGTATGTTTACAAGGTGTACATTTCATTGACATGGGATAGGAAGTTTATGCTTAATAGTTACTTTTTCTAACACATGACTACTTTAACTGGAGAGGACTTTGTCTCCTTATTGTACAATCTGGAATAGACCTACGTGACCCTTATTGTGAGAGACACAGTCTCATACCTATTAAAACATAGTCCCTAAATTTTGGAAGAAAATGTCTGTGCACATGATGAACAGATATTTGTATCAGTCCAGGCACCTTAAAACATATTTGAGCCAGCACATGCAAAATCTACAATATTGTTTTTGCAGCCAGGATAGTCTCATCAGCTTGTACATCCAGCCAGTATAGCATCTGTTTTCATTTATCTCTCTTTAGATAGGCCAGAATATGTTGACAGCTCATGCGATCAGGTAAGACTGATCTGTTTCTGGTAATGCCAAGGCTGATCTGAGTCTTCGCTGGTCACACAAGACTTATTGAAGGTTTTGTCTTGCACTGACCCTTTTAGTCTTTATCCTGGGCTAGTTGTTCAAAACTTACTACAATGTCGCTAGTTAACATAATGTCAAAATATTAATCATTTAATATGGCATAAATATTTTCACTGAAAAGAATGTTAGTTGCTTTTGCAAATGCAATAACTATTTGCATTGTTACAGAAAAAAGACCAGGGGCCAGTTGTTCAAAACTAACGACGTCGTTAGTAAACGTATCATTAAAACTTTGATCATTAAATATGGCAAATATACTAAAATTTTTGCTGAAAAAATGTGAGCAGCTTTAGCGGATGCAAAAGCTGCTTACATTTTTTCAGCAAAAATACCAAAATTTTCGATATTTTTCTTGCTAGAACAGTTAACAATTTGACCACAAACGAGCTCGTTAAGCTAATGATGCTTTGAACAACTGGCCCCAGTTTATTAGATATTGGATTGGTAATAACAGTTAACATTTTAGGCACTCACAAGCTCGTTAAGCTAATGATGGTTTGAACACTTGGGCCCTGGTGTTCAACTTGTCTCCGAATTTATTTTTGTGAGTGCTGATTCTGAAGGGCTTCGAGCAAAAAGCATATATACAAATACCTCTGCATGGGTGTTGAGGATGAATTCAGACTATGCTGATCATACATAACAAGTTTTACCTGTTTGTGAATGAACTACTATTTTTAGCTGGAGCATGTAAAAAGAGTTTGTGCAGACTTATATGTCAGTCTCATAGCTCCAGATAAGGTGGCGTAATGAGGATATTTAAGGGGAATGGGAACACCTGGCAGATTTTTCCGCCATTTTTCAAAGGGAGACAACTTTTGGGACTTCCTGCTCGCCTTTCTTTAAGCCCTGTTTCACTGAAAATAGGGTGTACTCTTAAAGGAAAGAATTTGCTCAGGAGCAAATTCTTTCCTTTAAGAGTTGAGCCCTATTGACATGGGAGACAAAGATACTTTAGGAGTTGCCTCCCCTGAAGGTGTTCCCATTCCCCTTAAGCAACAATTTTCCTTGTGTTGTGGGAACTTTTAAAAGGCAATTCTTATTTTAGTGGAAAAAAAAGAAGAAAATTTTATGTATCCAAATTAGCCCTAAATTACATGCACCCTTGTCAGTCCTCATTACAGTTTATCTGGAGCTACATAGTCTGTGCTATTTTTGTGCAAAAAAGACAACTTTTTTCATCAGCTTCTGAATTTTTTATCCCAATTTCAACATAAACCATTTTAGAGGTTAAGATTGGTATATGAAATATGCTATATTTTTTATATGAGATGGGCAATGTACAGTGAAGCCATATTCTGCCGAACACAAATAATCCTATCTTTGCAAACAGAGTAGATCCAGATCAGATGGTTTCTGAAGAAGTCATCTGATCAGGATCAACACTGTTTGCTATGCACTTTGTGAACCGAACAAATACATTATATCAAATGCATGTAATTTAATTGGTTGATAGTCAGACATGGGTTAGGCTAAATTAATTTATTCAGCAGGATAAGTGCCAATAAGATATGAGCCACATCATGGGTAAACCTGTTTTTGTCATTTTGTGGACAACAATAGAAGCCTCCATGATCCAGTGGTTAAGGTACTCAGTTCATAAACCAGGAGCTGTGAGTTTGGTTCCGGGCTTCTCCAGACTTTTTGACGAGTCTTTTTATTCCAAGGTCCCTGTCTCTATATGACTGTAGTTGTTGGTGGGTCGTAAAACACACACACTCGTGAACAACAAAGCCTGAGATTCCTGGCAGTCGGATCAGCACCTTTACATTCACTGCATGAATAGTGCAATCCTCTATTTTTATATCTAAAATTTCAAGACTGTTCTGTGCAGCTGAGTGGGGCCAGTTTTTTTTACCCTGTCACAATGCCAGAAACCGGTTTTCTCATGATGAGCTTAAATGTGCACCCACAGACTTAGATCAGCATGTGCATCCACACAGTCTGTTAATATCTTTTTTCCTATTGCTCTATCAATAGCTCAGAGAAGCCTTCGTGGTGCAGTGTTTATGCTACTCGCCTCAAAAACCAGGGGTTGTGGGTTCGATCCAGGACTACTCCAGACTTTTGGATGAGTCTTTAAACCAAGGTTCCGTCTCCATATGACCTTAGTTGTTGATGGGACGTAAAACTCAAAACACAAACAGATCAATAGCCCAGCGCTTAGAGAAGGTTGATGGCCAAGAAGTTCAAAATTATCCATGT
Organism: Lucinisca nassula; assembly: GCA_963580285.1. Classification (NCBI taxonomy): domain Eukaryota; kingdom Metazoa; phylum Mollusca; class Bivalvia; order Lucinida; family Lucinidae; genus Lucinisca; species Lucinisca nassula. The sequence continues at coordinate 147,196,118 of OY757013.1, forward strand.
CATTAGTTAATGTATTGTTAAAACTTTTATCATTTAATATTGCAAACATGCCAGTACTACTATTTTAGCAGGAAGAATATGGTTTAACCTTTACTACTCTCTGAGCTAATTCAGCAAACGACAATTCTAATGCACTTACGTATGTAACCCGACGTCTGATTGGATAACGTCACAAATTTGCGACAGTATATTCCACGATATACTGTCGGAAGTCCGACGTCACCACGTAACATCGTTTTTCATTGGCTGACATTTGGTTTTACGCAGCTCACAACGCCTGCCGCTTTGTGCAAAATAGTACAATTTTCAACAAAACAACTGAATAAGTGCATTAGAATGGGGATAACTGTATTGAAAATTGTCATTTGGGGAGGTAAATCGGTGGTTTTACGGTCGCAAATTCCGTTTTACGGCTCCGCTGACGCGTCGCCGTAAAACGAAATTTCTGACCGTAAAACCACCGATTTACCTCCCCAAATGACAATTTTGAATACAGTTATCCCCTAATTTGTTGATATTTTTTCTAATTTTTCCCAGAAAACAGGATTTTACTTCTCATGCAATTAGCATAAAATGTCGAATCCTGTTTTCCATGAAAAATATGTTGAATCCTATTTTCTGAGAAAAATGTTTCAAAACGTCATCTGCTGATAAAGATACCCAGGAAACAGAGCATTAATATAGCAAATAACTAACAAATTTTGCAGAAAAAATATGACCATCTTTTGCAAATGCAAAAACTGCTCACATTCTTTCAGTAAAAATACCAGTGTACTAGAACAGTTAACATTAAGACTACTAAACAGCATCTTAAGAAGTTCTTGAACAACTGGGTCTATGTTAAGTGGGCCTGTGATAAGGCTTCTTAAGTGCTTTGAAGAACTGGGCCTGTGATGAGTGGTTTGAACAACTGGACCCATATGAGCAGTGAAGACTTAAATAAGACTGTGCCTTGACTGCTCTGAGTTTGCTAGTCAGTTGTATGTCATGTTGTTGTCATTGTTATGCCCCAGCTCAAATCATAAGCGAGGTGCTTTGCAAAAAAATCTGCTTTATTTCTGGGCAATGTACACTGATCAGTCTAATGCTGTTTGCACCAGCAGGCTAAACATACAGCAGGGTTTTGATTATACAACTTTTTTCATGCTCTTCTCAGTTGAGCATGAAATTTATCCTGCTCCTAAACTGCAAAACACCATCAAGTGGTTGCATTTTAAATTATAGGTTGTGGATTTTATCTATTTGTAAACTCTGGCGAATCACTCACAAACTAAAGCTCAAAGGGCTTTATGAAGTTTGTGTGTGATTCGCCAGAGTTTACACAAAGCCCTTCACACAAAGCCCTATGCAGTTTGTGAATGATTCGCCAGAGTTTACACATTGATAAAATCCACAGAAATGATAATTCATTCCTCATAATTCCAATTTTTCGAAATGTTTAAAAATGCCACCAAAATGGTAAATTTTAAGAAAGGACTTACAATGGCCGCGGCAGAATGATTATTCAAATTCTTTGAAATAAACCCAAGCCAAAAATCTGTCAAGTCTTTAAATTCAGTTTATTTGTCTTCAAACATTACGTTTTCAATAGTTCCCCATCTTTTAATCAAATGCTGTTGACGTCACTTCAGATAAAGTGAAGTAATGCGCGGGTTCTAAACGTGCTGTTTGACGTTCTGTTATTACTACCTGTTGCTGTGTGAAATAATTTGAGATTCTTGCCGGTGGAATTTATCGGTATATACAATTTTTTCTTCACCAATCAAATCGCTCGAAATATACAGAATGATGGAAAATTGGAATTATTATACGTATGTTAACAATAAACATCATTCTGTGCTAATGAAGTCATGAAAAAGTCCTCATATGATAATGCTTATATGAGTTGAGCAAAAAACTTGTTATAACCTCAAGGTCAGAAGTTTAACCTGAGTGTTTTGTTGTATGTTGTTCTATTGCGAGTTTCTCATGTATTGTGCTGTCATACTGTAAATATTTATCACTTCACCTTTATTCTGAGATGATGCGGTGTTTATTGAGAGTATCCTGTTTATGCTGTCATCCATGAGTTTCTGAGGTGAACTTAAATGCTTGTCCTGCTGAATGAATAACTTTTACCACATCCATTTCTGACTATCAGCAAATCAAATTACTTGGTTTAATATATTCGTTCAGTTCTTAAACTGAATGACAACAGTGTAGATCCTGATCAGATGGCTTCCTAATAAGCCATCTGATTTGGATCTACACTGTTTGGAAAGGTCACATCACGAAAACACGCCTATATGATCTTGACCCCAATAACCCCACTTTTATATAGTAAAACTGGGGTTTGCAGGGGTAAACCTTATTTTTCTTATTTCTGCTCTAAAATAAAGGCGGTTCTAACAAGTACCCACAATCTATATTTTGAGCAGAAATAAGAAAAATATCACAAGTTTTCATCATAAAGTCTTCATTTTTTCGGCGAAAAAAATATGTATTTGTATAGGCATGTTTTCGTAATGAGGTTATCATGTTCAGCAGGACAAGGGTTAAGACTCTAAAATATAGTTTGATATTATCTGTGAATCGTCTGCTGGACGTATGATGTACTTGAAATATCAAGCTTGATTTTCTCTGAAAAATAATTTTAAAAATAAAATGGCCAACCATCAGGCTTTAAGGGTTAAGGTTGTTTGTTACAGTCCAGCCAATTTCATTTAGGTCATATTGAGCTGATAAGTTTACCTAACCACACCTCCTTGGCAGGTTTATTCATAAGCGGTTAACCAGTACAGTGATTATTCGTTTGCAAGAAGCTGACAACTACCTGTCTTGAATCAGCAGTAGAGAATTACAGAAGAAAAGATATCATGATTAACATTCATTAACGGCTGTTGCCGATCCCAGCAGGTATCAAACCTGCCACCGCCTGATTGGTTACCAGTCAGACGCACATTGGACTGAGCTACTGAGGCCGGCTTAAGGGTTAAGATATTCCCAGTTATCCTTAGCACTTTGCATGCTGGGGATTTTTTTCAACAGACGACATTTTGAAATATTTTGCCCAGGAAACAGGATTTGATGTATGCAAATTGCCTCGCGTCGAGACAATTTGCATGAGAAGTCTAGTCATGTTTTTCTGGGAAATTAATAAAAATTGTTGTTTGCTGAATTAGCCCAGAGAGAGTGGTAAAAGTTAAACCCATTTTGTCCTATATATACACAACAACCTCTTTATAACACTATTAGCAGAAACCGTGTTAGTTAAACAACAATGTTATATCCAAACAAAAATGTATAGATTCTACAGAAAAATGACCATACATGGTCATTTTTCTATATAATCTATACATTTTTGGGATCCATCTTGAATATGTTATATCCAAAACTGTGTTATAACGTACCATGTTATAATTAGGTGGTGCACTAGCAGGAGTCCATTTTGAAATTTAGGGGTTGTCAGGTTGAGATGATTTTAGAAATTAATTCAGAAAATGACTGAACTGTTTACAGTGAAGGCTCTGATGAGACAGCACATTCTGTGGTGTCTTACCTGGGCCTGTGCAGTTTGCCAGTGTCTCGTTTTGGTGTTTCCCATGTCATTGTGGGTAAATATGGTGTTTTAGAAATTGGTATGACTCAGAGAAATGTGTTGAAAGACAAATGTGATGTTTCTTGTTAGAATGGATGTAGATTTATTACAACAGAAAATCAGAGGTATACACCTTGTTTGTTGTTTTCTTTTTATACCAGGTCATATGCAAGGGGTGAGGTAAAAATGGTTGGTTCCCCTACAACAAAAGTAATAAGTTTTCATTAAATTTAGCATAGGAATTAGTACACCCTATCTATTTATAACACTGTTGTAGGGGGTTCAAAAAACAAATGTGGACAGCATGTTTCTTGGAGTAATTAAGGAAAACATTCCTTTATTACATATAATACTCCTTATTGGGATTCTTTATAGCAGCAAATTCGCTATGGTGGCAGATAGCGAGGGTTCTCTGTATTGTGAACAGTGTTAGAAGGATATTTATTTGTACCAGAAACAAGTACACCTGTACTTTGTGGTGATCAATGGACTAGTTAGTCCTTAATAGTTTCTGAAGAAAGGTTTTCCCTGATAGTCTCTCTACAGTGAAGATAGCGGCCCCCGCCCATCAGAGCTTGAAGAAATAAATGGGAAGCAACATCTCCAAAATGACCTATACAGTGTTGACAGGGATGTTGAACCTCAAATCAAACAAACAAAACAGTGAAAATAGTCTTTCTACAGCGAAGATACAGTATCTCTACAGTGAAGATAGTCTCTCTACAGTGAAGATAGTAACACTACAGTGAAGATACAGTCTCTCTACAGTGAAGATACAGTATCCCTAGAACGGGCCTCTGTGGTCTAATTTGTAAGAGCACTGACTCTTAATCATTAGGTCTCTCACTGCTGTGGTTCGAGCCTGGCTCGGGGCCACATGTGAGAGGCTGAGTTCTGCAACGGAAGGTCAGGTGGTTTTTCTCCAGGTACTCCCGTTTTTGCCCACCTCTAACGATCGGCTCGATATGAGTGAAATAATCTTGAAATGGCTGTAAAACCAAAACCAAAAAAAAACCAGTATCTCTAGAGTGAAGATATAGTATCTACATCTTGAAGATAGTCTCACTACAGTGAAGATACAGTATCTCCACCTTGAAGATAGTCTCACTACAGTGAAGATACAGTATCTCCACCATGAAGATACAGTCTCACTACAGTGAAGATACAGTATCTCCACCATGAAGATAGAGTCTCACTACAGTGAAGATACAGTATCTCCACCATGAAGATACAGCCTCACTACAGTGACGATACAGAGGACACTCATTATGATGACAGTATTTGTTTGTACCGGCCCCGATAGCTCAGTTGGTAGAGTGTCCGCTCCGGGGAGCGGGAGGTCTCGGGTGTTAATTGTAAGCACATTATCCAGGGGAAGCTACTCTACACTATCTTAACTATGACGTCATCAATACCATGGTAACGACGTTATGACGTTACATCAGTTTAACTTCTACCAGGGTAACCAATAAACCTACTAGAGTAAATATGGACTAATTTATTGCGTTAGCAAGTGGTAGCAGAGCGATTTACTGTCTGAGGGCAGTAATTTACATACACAGAAGTGGACAGCAATCCGAGGATAGCTGGTCAAGACCGAGAAGTGACATTAATTCCTGAAAATGACAACCAGGATAGATCCACCTAGTTTAAGGTCAAAACCTTATGAGCTGTACAGGCAGGAGTTACTTGCTTGGAGAGAGGTGACAGAGCTTAGAAAGGAAAAGCAATGAGTGGCTATAGCCTTATCGCTTCCAGAGAATGACAAGACACAGATCAGAGAGAAGGTTTTTGAGCAAATCCGTATTGAAGACGGAAGATGGATTAGATACATTGATTACATTTTTGGATGAACATCTGAAAAAGGATGACCTAGCAGACAGTCTTGAGAAATTTGAAGAATTTGAAGATTTTCAAAGAATAAACAGTATGTCTATAACTGAGTACATAGCATCTTTTGACACAAGATACAGGAAGATTGAAAAACTGAAAATATCTTTGCCATCAGAAATTTTGGCGTTTAAACTTTTGAGAAAGGCAAACATTAGTAAAGAAGAAAAGTTGTTGGTTTTGACTGGTATGGATTATTCTAATAAGGTAACATTATATGAGGAAGCTAAGAAATCACTTAAAAAGTTCAAGGCTGATTTTGCAGAAGGAAGTTCAAGTCCTGATTCAGTCTCTGGAATAAAACTTGAACCATCATTTTTAGCTGACAATGAAGAAGCGTTGTTGGCAGCAGGATACATCAAGCAGAATCGTGGAGGAAAGGCGGATAAACCAGGATGAGGAGGTTTCGGTCGTGGCAGACAAGCAGACCATGGACAGCTTAGGAAAATGAATCCATTAGGCCCAGACGGTAAGACACTTACATGTCGATGTTGTGGCTCTTATAGACATTTTATTGCTGAATGTCCACATAGCTTGGAAAATGCATCTAAAGGCAGCATTCAAAAGAGACTGGCAAAGGTGAACATTGCAGAGGATGAAAATGTCGTGCTTTTCACGGGATATAATCAAGGGGACATTGCACAACTGGGCATTGATGCTCAGAATTGTGCTGTGTTAGACAGTGCTTGTAGTAGCACAGTATGTGGAGAGAACTGGCTTCAGAATTATATCAGTTCTTTGAATCAGATTGATAGAGAGAATTAAACAGACTGTTGGAAAGCGAACATTTAAGTTTGGAGGTGGAGAAAGGCTGAGATCAAAGGGAGAGTTCAAGCTTCCAGCAGTGATTGCTGGGAAAGAGGTTTTCATTAGAACTGATGTTGTAGACTCTGATATCCCTTTGCTATTATCACAACGAGCTATGAAAACAGCAGAGTTAAAGATGGATTTGGAAAGTGACACTGCAATGACTTTTGGAAAAGATGTTGCTTTGAATCTAACCACATCCGGGCATTACTGCATCCCCATAGACAGGGCAGAAAAGATACTAGCTGAAGAAGTGTTTTCAGTAAAACTAGGATAGATGAAAAGTCATGAGAGATATGATACATTGCTCAAGTTGCATAGACAATTTGCACACCCACCACTTAAAAAGCTGAAGGCTCCAATGCAGGATGCAGGGCAATGGGAAGAGGACTTTCAGGGAAGACATAGGTAAGACATGTAATTTATGTAAACGATACATGAAAACACCACCACGTCCAGCAGTCGGTTTACCTATGGCATCAAGGTTCAATGAAAAGGTAGCCATGGATCTGAAACAGCTGAATGGACAGTGGATACTTCACATTATAGACATGTGGTCCAGATATACAGTGTCTATTTTCATTACAAGGAAAAGGTCAAGTGATGTCATAAATGCCTTGATGCAAGGATGGATTGCAGTCTTTGGTGTAATGGAGGCAATACTGACCGACAATGGAGGTGAGTTTAGCTCTGATGAAATGCGAGAAGTGATTTCGATCCTGAATGTTAGAGTCATCACCACCGCAGCTGAAAGCCCATTTCAGAATGGACTATGTGAGCGTGTCCATGCTGTAACTGACACGATGTTATTAAAGCTGAAAGAAGAAAATGGAAAAATGGACAAGCAAACATTGCTGTGTTGGGCAAATATGGCACGTAATTCGTTATCAATGTGGAATGGGTTTAGCAGTCATCAGCTAGTTTTTGGACATAATCCAAATCTGCCAGGTATAATGACAGACAAGCTCCCAGCACTCGAAGGAACCACACAGAGTGAGGCATTTGCAAAGCATTTAAATGTGTTGCATGATGCACGTAAGGCCTATATACAGACTGAAGCTGATGAAAGATTAAGGAGAGCATTGCGTACTAAAGTACGAGCAGCAGAACAAATTTTTGAGAATGGAGACACTGTTTTTTACAAGCGCGAGGGAAAAGACAGATGGTTGGGACCCGCTAATGTCGTTTTCCAAGACGGAAAGGTAGTATTTATTAGGCATGGTGGAATATTTGTCAGGGTATCTCCAAATAGACTAACCAAAACATATGATAGTCAGATCAAAGCAGAGGTGGAAGGCCTTTACTGTAACAGCTCAGATCAACATAATGAGGCTGATAAAATTAAGATGTCAAGTAACACAGAGACAAGTGTTTCTGAAACAGTGCCGACTCCACCTGACAATCCAGAGGCAATTCAAGATCAGGATGAAAGAATTGAAAGAGGCAGAATTAATCCAAGGCATGTCAAAGCTTATGATATTATCAAATACAAAGTAAATGATGAATGGGTGACTGGCACAATCATAAGTCGAGCAGGGAAATCCACAGGAAAATATAAGACATGGTATAATATAAGGGATGGTAACAATAAGGAAAGAAGCGTTGACCTTAGTGTTGTAGAGTGGGAGAAGATTCCTGATACTGAAATAAATATAACATGTGCTTCTGGTAAAGTGGAGTCAGAAGAGAAAGACATTACCATGGCCAAGAAAAATGAGCTTGATAAGTTGGCTCAATTTAATACATATGAAGAAGTGGCAGAACAAGGACAAAGAACCTTATCAACAAGATGGGTTATTACAAGTAAAGAGGGGAAAACCAAAGCCAGGTTAGTCGTCCGAGGGTTTGAAGAGAAAGATCTAGAAATTCCAAGGGACAGTCCAAGAGTTGGTGAGGGTGCAACGAGGATTTTTCTATCAATTGCAGGACTAGAACAATGGACAGTGAAAACAACCGATATCAAATCTGCATTCCTGCAAGGTAAGGAATTAGAGAGATATTTGTCAAACCACCCAAAGAAAGTGGCACACCAAAACATAAAATTTGGAAGCTAAAACATGGCCTATATGGGTTGAAAGATGGAGCAAGACAGTTCTATGACAGTGTAAAAGAAGAGTTACTGAAACTAGGCTTCATCCAGTGCAGACTGGACCCAGCAGTTTTCTACTTTCAAGAGCAAAAGAAGCTGAAAGGAATGATTTGTTGTCATGTAGATGATTTCCTGCATGCAGGAGACCTACGATTTGACCAATTGATGGAAAAATTAAGAGCAAGATTTTCTGCTGGCAAAGTAGAAGAGAAAAAATTCAAATACATAGGTTTTCAGATAGAGCAGCTTCCAGATTCAATAGTTTTAGATCACTCTGACTATGTTAATAACATGAAGAATGTCTCTCTAGATCCAGTGCGAGCCTCGCAGAAAAATGATTTTTTAAGTGAGAAGGAGCAAACACTGTTTAGACAGCTGATAGGGCAGTTAAACTGGGCTGTCCAGGGCTCTAGACCAGACATGGCACATGAAATGATAGTCATGAGCACAACTGAAACAAGCTAATGTAGGAGATATTGTTCGAGCGATAAAGAAAATCAGCCACACAAAGGATATCCAGTCATTTATGACATTCCCAAGTCTGGACAAAACAAAAGAATTAAAAGTGGTGGTTTTCACAGATGCATCTCTTGGGAATATAAATGAAGCAACAGGGCATATATCATTTGGCTAATGGATAGTACTGGCCAATGTTGTCCAATAGCATGGAATGCGAAGAAGATAAAAAGAGTAGTACGTTCAACTTTAGCTGCAGAGATGCTCGGTTTAGAAGAAGGTCTTGAAGCTAGTTTCTATTACCGTCAGATGTTAGAGGATATCTTGGGATATGAACACAAGACTATCAGAATCGAAGCTTACGTGGATAATAAAAGTGTCATTGAAGCACTCTTTTCAACACGAATGGTTGAGGACAAGCGCCTGAGGGTTGATGTGGCAGCAATTCAAGAATCGCTAAAGTTACAAGACATTAATCTAATACAGTGGATACCAGGACAATTACAACTTGCTAATGTGATGACAAAGCAAGGGGCATCTGGTTTTCTGTTACTTAAAGTATTGCAGTCAGGCAACATGTTGGCTGATATTTATAACCCATTAACTTTCTACAGACATGTATAGCAACTTCATAGGAACTCTTTAAATTATTCCTCTGGATAATAATTTATTTTGGCATTTTAATATCTTCAATATTAGATAGTTGTTAAAATTCAATATAATGTTTTTTTTTTTATACCTTTTCGTGGTTTAAAATTCCTTAGCAGAAAAGATTAAACTATGAAAAGAAAACAAAAACAAAAAGAAAGAAAATATAATTATTGTTAATTTGTAAGCACATTATCCAGGGGAAGCTACTCTACACTATCTTAACTATGACGTCATCAATACCATGGTAACGACGTTATGAGGTTACATCAGTTTAACTTCTACCAGGGTAACCAATAAACCTACTAGAGCAAATATGGACTAATTTATTGCGTTAGCATCGGGTTCGATCCTGGGCCGTGACATACCAAAGTCGTTAAAAATGGTACTAGCTGCTCCTCGCTTGGCACTCGATTTACGGGGTAGAGCTAGGACTGGTCGATCCAGTGTCAGAATAATGTGACTGGGTGTGGTATCATGTAATGTGCCTGGGAGATGATACTTCAGTGAGGCAGCACTATAAACGTGAGCATTGAGCTCCCTGTCGCAACCAGACACCGTCGTGATATGACTGAAAAATTGTTGAAAGCGACGTTAAACCCGAATTCACACACACACAGTATTTGTTCCCTAACTACTGTTATAAAGAGTTTGCTGCTATAAAGAATCTTCATAAAGAGCAGTATATCTAACAAAGGACCTTTTCCCCTCAATTACTCCAAGATACGAATGCTGTGGAGATTGGTTAGAATTGCCTCGCTGAGGGTATTCTAACAATTATCCACAACATTTGTTTTTTCATGTAACAAATTCAGTATTCTTGAATATCTTCATTAATCCCTCTCATCTGGAGCTAAGGATTTGTCCTATTGTTATTGTCGTAACGGGTTTTGTCTGTACCATAAAACTAGCTCACCTGTCACGTAGTGAAGAGGTGGGCTTTTGGGATCTTTTTTTTGTATGTTGTGCATCCGTAAACAATTTCTTCAGACATGTCCTCTTAAAACCACTGATCGGGTTTTGACCAAACCTCACAGGAATGATCCTTAGGTGGTTCCCTTAGTTGTTCAAATGTTTCTGGTCTGGTGCACATCTAGGTCACAGGAGCCCAAAATAGATTTTTTTTTCACTGAAAACTTAAATCAGGTGTACAATCCAGGGCCATTATGGCCCTGTTTCTTAAAAAACTTTAAAATTCGGAGACCTTGAGGACTTGGTGTAATTCTCCAAAAATTTTAACAAATTTGTTTCATGATCCAGCAAGTCGTTCAAGTGGATCCGGGTCTGCACTTTTTGCTTTGGCCTGTCTGTCCCAATACTTAGGAACATTATGGATTATCAAATGTCAATACAAAGAGGGTGCTGCAGATGCAACTGCAGATATATACTGACAGTTACACATTTTGGCACTGGCCTCGTTAACTCGGTTGTGCATCTGACTGACCCAGAGGGCACAGGTTCGAACCATACCAGGTCCGGCAACATTACTTTGTTAAATTGTACTGATTCATCAGGAAATATTTTCTACAAATGTATTTCTGGCTTCCATAAGGTTTTATCCTGATATTACCTGGAAAGCAGTTCTTGTTCCGAAGTTTCTGTACTATTAAAAATATCTGGATGTTAAATATTAGCTTCATAAGGGAATAAATTAAATACGGTGAACAAGAGCCAAAACCCTTGGAATATTTCGGATCGTCTGTGTCCTTGACATGTTTAACAAGACCTGTTGCTGGATACAAGAGCTGGTTTCTTTTCTTTAACACATTAACTTCTAAGTTAATGGCTGGCCGTTATCTCAAGGTCACGGACAGGGCTTGGACTAGTGCTAGAGAAACTGTTGGTGGAATAATTTTTCTTATGCCAAGTAAAAACTTGACCCTTCTTCAAAGGCTGACCATATTTAGCAGATGGCATTTTCAAACTTAATTTTTCCAGCCAAAATAATGCTTGATATTACACAAGCCCAGCATAAGATTTACATAAAATGTCCATGTATTTTTGCTGAATAATAATGGAACAAGAATTCTGCTGAAGGCTATGTCGCGCCTGTGATTGTAATTCTTGACAAATGAACTTGAACATTTGGGTTGACTCTAGGGTTGACGCAATGTTGATGGATTGATGACCAGCGGGTACCAGACTCCTGTATCACCACAAACTTAAGCAGGCGCAACAAAAAATTTGATTGCCGTCTGCTTTAGAATACCGGCCCCGATAGCTCAGTTGGTAGAGTGTCCGCTCCGGGGAACGGGAGGTCTCGGGTTCGATCCCGGGCCGCGACATACCAAAGTCGTTAAAAATGGTACTAGCTGCTCCTTGTTTGGCACTCAGATTTACGGGGTAGAGCTAGGACTGGTCGATCCAGTGTCAGGATAATGTGACTGGGTGTGGTATCATGTAATGTGTCTGGGACATGATACTTCAGTGAGGCAGCACTATAAAAGTGAGCATTGAGCTCCCTGTCGCAACCAGACACCGTCGTGATATGACTGAAAAATTGTTGAAAGCGACGTTAAACCCGAATTCACACACACACACACACACTGCTTTAGAATTTTCTGCAGTGCGCAATCTACCTGTGTTAGGAAAACGTTGAGGCTTCCTGTTCTTTACCCTTCCCTTGCTGAATATTCAGTTAAGCCACACCCCTTTCTGACTTTGAACCAATAAGATTACTTGATGTAATTTATTCCTACAAATTCATAAATTGAATGTCAAACAGTGTAGATCCTGATCAGATGGCTTCTTCAGAAGCCATCTGATCTGGATCTACACTGTTTGTAAAGAAAAGGGTTGTCATGAACAGCAGGATAAGAGTTAAAATCTTTCATAAAGTCAGGCAGTCACCAGACAATGTAGCTCACATGCTTTTACCTTGTCTAAAATTTCCAAGTTCATGACCTTGACTTTAAAGTCGCAGGCAGGCACTGGGACAGTGATGATTAAACATTTGGATCAGAATTTATCATCATGGTGTTAGAACAATAGGATATCTCAAACTTCAACACAAAGCTTGTAAAATTTAAGATTTGTAAGACAGGGTTGTCAGTCTCAACCCTTCCGTTTATTCATGCAAGGCAGCTGTCTGTTTCTGGCAAAAGAATCTGCACTGTAACTGCTTATGTAACTGCCCAGGAAAAGTGTTGTCAAGTAAATGAACAGCTGGATAGGACCGAAATAGTGTTGACCGGACCAGTAAACGCCAAATTAAAACAAAAAACATTTCTATAAATTCAGATATTGAATTTAACCCTCAAGATGGCAAGAAAAAATGCATTTGAAAATCTATTTATGAGCTCTGCTGAAGCTTCTTGCAAAATTTTCATACAGGCAAACAGTGTGGACCCAGATCAGACCGCTCCTACAGGGAGCAGTCTGATCTTGGCCCACACGGTTTGCAAGAATGACTTACAAAGTAGTTGGCAGATGACAAAGCAGATGACCATTGTTGTGATTGGCATTTTAAGGGTTTTGTTTGTTTGATTTGAGGTTTAACGTCCCCGTCAACACTGTACAGGTCATTTAGGAGACGTTGCTTCCAATTTTGAGGGACTTGTACAAAAAATGACATCTCAAGCCCTGCCGTCCAATGAAACCAATAGGGTTATATGCATGTACGGTTCGACTCGCATCACTTTTCCTGGGCAGGCATAGAACCAGTATTTACCAGCACTCAAGTGCCGTGGGTTTCAGCTCTGCGTGGAAGCATCATGCAGCCAAATCTATTTCTTCAAACCCCGATAGGTGGGGGCCATGCATTTTAGCCCATTCAGTACCAGAAACTCCTGAAGGGGTACCTTGGCAAACAGTACAGGCCCAGATCAGAAGCTGTAGAATGCGGCATCTGATCAGGGCCTACACTGTTTGCAAAAAGTTCAGCCATTTTCCAAACAGATTTTGAAGAAATAAATTTTGAAATGGTCATGTGCTATATAAAAGGAGGAAGATTCCATTTGGTACAAAACGGGTTAAGGATTAGTAAGGAATAGTGAAAATAAAACCTCTTTCAGGTATGAACCACTGAAGACAAACACTGAAAAAGAATCTCATATTTATTCCATTTCGTACATGATCCAGTGCTACACTACATAACATCAAGAGAGGTATTGTGCAAGTTTAAAGGCAAAACTTGATAAGCCCCAACACAGCTTGCTTGGTCAGTGTACCGTGATGATCCTAAGTATTGGGACAGATAGCAAACAGTGCAGACCCAGATCTTTTTGGTTAAGTTACATTCCAATCTGTTTTTCAGGTGCAAACTTTCAGTTTACAGCCAATACAGAGGTGTTCAGCGTGTTAACTGGGTATAATACCCAGTTAACACGCTGAACACCTCTGTATCAACGCGAAACCGCCCTGGAAAAAATTTGTTCTCTGATGATGGCTGACACTTTGAAATTAAGTTACAAATTACAATTTAAAGTAAGAAACAGAAAATTTGATTTTTTAAGTGTAAGATCAATTTTTATTTCACTCATGAACACCAAAAGAAGTAAAAATCGTGAAAAAAATTCTTTTGGTGTTCATTCTGTGAAATTAAAATCAATCTTACACTGAAAAAATAATCAAATATTTTCTATTTGTTAGCTTCAAACTTAGGTTTCTCTTAGACACTTATACTACCTCGTAATTCCTTAACTTCTAAAAGGTCATTTTTATTGAGCCAAAGTCCAAATGATTTTCATAATCTTACTCTGTGAAGACACATCATTCTGTGTCTTTAAGCAAATTACTCCATATTACAATACTCATTAACCCTGGTCCAGCTGAATAAATTAATTATGCAACACCCATTGCTGACTATCAACTAATCAAATTACTGTACTTAACCCACTGCTATTGGGAGACCCCTAATGGGGTATCTTGGCAAACATTGCAGGTCCAGATCAGATGATGCATAACACGGCGTCTGATCAGGGCCTGCACTACATGTATTTGCTAACAGAATTTTCCGTTTGTTTTGGAGTTTAAGGGCCCAGTCAACACTATTTAGGTCATTTTTTGAGCTGTTTACCTATCTTCACTTCCAGGGCAGGCTTATATGTAAGGGGTTAACCAGTTCAGTGTACGTTCTTTCGCCAGAAACTGACAACTGCCCTTATTGCCCCCGCCCATAGGGGCTTGAAGAAATATATGGGCTGCATGATGCTTCCACGCAGAGCTGAATCCGGCCCGCACACTAGTACTGGTAAACTGCTTAGAGTATCTAAGCCTGTCCAGGAACCGCGGTGCGAGGCGGACCGTCCATGCTAATAAACCATATTGGTTTCATTAGGCGACAGGGCTTGAGATGTCATTTCATCTCAATGTTGAGTAAAATTCCCACAAAATTGGAAGCAACGTCTCCAAAATGACCTTAACAGTGTTGACGGGGACATTAAACATCAAATCAAACAAACAAAACAAAGACAACTGCCCTTCTTGAATCAGCGGAAGGGAGAGAATGATCGTAGAAAAGATTTCATGATCAATCTCCACAAAAGAATATTGCTGACTCCGGCAGGTATTGAACCCGCATCCTCCTGATCACCAGTCAGACGCCCATCCGACTGAGCTACCGAGGCCGGCCAGAATTTTCAGTAAAAAATAGAATAACAAGAGGACCAAGCTAGCTTGGTCCTGTATCGCTCACCTGAGCTAACAGATTCAAAGTTTAAGGAAGTGCCAACCTTTACTGAAGGCTTTATAGGAGGACATGGTGATGACAGGGTAAGCATTTTCTGAAAATCAAGTAGAATGTAACTCTATGATAAACAGGCTGACCTCACCGGTTTTCAAACTCATTCAAGCTTTTATTCCTGACTTGCTAAGAAGATCCGATCTAAACTGAAGTGGCTATGGTGATGACAAGTTCAATCAAAGCACTGAGAGTGCTGATGGAGCGTAGCTTTGATAATTTGCATTAGGCAAATTTAGCGTCTGATTGGTACTTTAAATCAGGCTCATACAGATCCAATGAACATAGCTGTTTGAAGCTATTCTGGGCCAGAAGTCGTGTTAAAGCAACAAGACCTATATTGAAATTAACTCGCGCTAAGGTGTAGACCCCGCAACAACCATCACGAAAACACGCCTGTACAAATACATTGTCAATTTTTCGGCAAAAAAAAAAAAAAAATGGAAATTTTAAGATACAAAATTGTGATATTTTCTTATCTCTGCTCAAAACATTGATTGCTGGGACTTGATTGAACCGCCTTGACGAGGCAGTTTTATCAAGCACCCACAACCAATGTTTTTTTAGAAATATAGCAACCATGCAGTGCTCCATTTTACTTGAAGATTTCTGCTGAGCTAAAGTTCGTGCAATAATTTGTTTTGCGCAATTGTTTGGCGGCTTAAAAGTTATTTTATATAATCAGTTTTTGAAAAATTACCTTACGGAGGTTATTTATCTTGCATTAGACATTCTCCTTGGTTACGTCTTGATGACGTTTATCTTCATGTGAAAAATTATCATAATTTTCCCAGCAGTTTATAAGTTATACATCCGTAATCAGTTTTTAAAAATTGCCTCGGCGAGGCTGTTTATAAAGCTATCTGGCATTAGACAATATCATTAGCTTGATCTTGACAATTTACATCTGCATGCAAAACATTATAAAAATACACCGGTCGGTTTGAAAGTTATACGACCGTGTCAGTGGGTGAATTTTTTACCTTGCCGAGGCTAAAATAAAGAAATTTGGCATTCAGGAATTTCATCGGTTAGATCTGTACATTATCTATCTGCATGCTAACAGTTGTCAAAATATTCCAAGTAGATTAGAAGTTACACTTCGAAATAATTTTCAAACAGTTTGCCTAGGCGAGGCCGTTTGTAAAGTAATTTGGCATAAGGCAATTTTGCGGGTTAAGTATTGTAAATATCAACCTGTATGCCGAAAATGATCAAAGCCGGGTTTAGATGTTATACTCCGTATTCATTTTTTTATATTATTTTGCCTCGGCGAAGCCATTCATAAAGTAATCGCGCATACTGAAAACAGCCTCATGGGTTAGACATTGTCAATATCTATCCGAATGCCAAAAATGATCGGAATATTCAGAGAGGTTAGAATATTATACTCTGTTAAAATTTTTCTAAATATATATTGCATCGGTGAGGCCATTTTTGAAGTTATCTTGCATACGACAGTTTCTTGGGTTAGTTATTGTCAATATCAATCCATAGGAATATTTGAAGAGGTTTATACATTATACTCCGCTATCATTATATAAAAATAAATTGCCTCGACGAGGCCATTTATGAAATGATCTGGCATTAAGGCAATTTCTTTGGTTAGGTATTGTCAATACAGGACAGTGCACAGTCTTTTACCGGAAACCAACAATTGCCCTTCTTGAATCAGCGAAATGGATAGAATCGCCGTTGAACAGATTTCACGATCAATCTCCTGGAAAGAATGTTGCCGAACCCGGCAGGTATCGAACTTGCGTCTGAGCTGATAATTTGCTTTCTTTATGGTCACATGCCTAGGACGCAGACAAGTCGCTTTAAACAAAGTAACATTGTTTCCCCCCCCCCCCCCCCCCCTCCATTAACCCATGCTCTGAGTGTATGTCTAGCAGCCTTTTAAGGGGACAAACATAGCAGACCCAGGTCAGACGCTACAACAAGTGGCGTCTCATCTGTGTCTAAACTGCAAAATTTAAGCCTTGCTCCTTAAAATTTGACGTGCACCTGTCCAGACTCAATGACTGGATGATTCCAGCCGTCTGAAACAAATAATTACATTATCGGCTTTTACCCATTTTAAACGAATGGAATCCTCAAACCTTATATCAGTGTTGAATGAGTTCATTTTAAAATCAGGGATGTCAGGTTGTGGCTTCCACGAAATATTTGGCGAAAATGGCTAAAATGAGGCTCCGCGTTCTGTGGTATCTGATCTGGGTTTGTCCTGTTTGCCAGTTGCCAGGTTTGGGATTTTACGGTACAAAATGGGCTGTAAACTGGGTTATATGAACTGAACTATAAAACGATTAGACTGCTACACAGTTCATCTATTAAAAATATTCATCTATTCCGTTTGAAATAGGTGGTCTGTGTAGCAGTCTATAAGAAGATACCGCATGGCGTAATAATCTACTATGTTAACACGGGGCTCTATTTTCTTAGGTCATACGCAGTAACGCTAAAAGTAGTGCCGAAATCACTTCTCATTCCACTGGAGCTACGCTGCAACAGCTACGCTCCAAAAACAAGTTTTCAAACTCCTCCAAGCTTTCTGCCTGACTTCCTTGTTTGTAAGTTTCATCAAGATCCGATCAAAACTGAAGGGGCTACAGTGATGACAAGGTCAAAAATCAACATTTTCAGCAATCAAAGGGACCTTACTCTATGATAAATAGGCCACCTTTGCTGGTATGTGAACTCATCCGAGGTTTTATCCCCAGCCACATTGCATATAAGTTTCAGAAAGATCCGATCAAAACTGAAAGGGCTACGGTGATGACAAGGTCAAAAATCGGCATTTTCAGCAATCAAAGGGACGTTACTCTGTGATAAATGGACCAACTTTGCTGGTTTTCGAACTCATCCGAGATTTTATCCTCAGCCACTTTACATATAAGTTTCAGAAAGATTCGATCAAAACTAAAAGGGCTACAGTGATGACAAGGTCAAAAATCAGCATTTTCAGCAATCAAAGGGACGTTACTCTACGATAAATGGGCCGACTTGGTCAGTTTTCGAACTCATCTGAGATTTTATCCCCAGCCACCTTACATATAAGTTTCAGAAAGATCCGATCAAAACTGAAGAGGCTACGGTGATGACAAGGTCGAAAATCGGCATTTTCAGCAATCAAAGGGACGTAACTCTATGATAAATCGGCGGACTTGGCCGGTTTTCGAACTCATATGAGGTTTTATCCCCAGCCACATTACATATAAGTTTCAAAAAGATCAGATCAAAATTGAAGGGGCTACGGTGATGACAAGGTCGAAAATTGGTATTTTCAGCAATCAAAGGGACGTAACTCTATGATAATTGGGCCGACTTGGCCGGTTTTCGAACTCATCCGAGTTTTTATCCCCAGTCACCTTACATATAAGTTTCAGAAAGATCCGATCAAAACTGAAGGCGCTACGGTGATGACAAGCATTTTCCCATAGTAAGTCTATGGGACCTTGTGGTTACCATAGGAACCAAAGTTTTAGAGCGATTTCGAAAAAAAGTTTATGTCATCAATGCCCCACCAGAGGCATGCTACAGATGAGAAATGATTGAGATCAGCCTGCAGGATACAGAGATATAGCTGCTCAAAAGTGTGGACGGACGACGGACGGACGACGGAGGACTCACTATACTATAAGCTCCCCTGGAGCCTTTGGCCCAGGTGAGCTAAAAATGAAAACATAGGCCCGACATCCCTTATCTGACAAATGGCTTGCCCAAAATATACCAACTGAAGAGTCCCTAGCATACAATGGGTTAATATAATGTATTCATTAAATTTGGCAAACTAAATAACAAAGAGTGTAGAGATGGCTTCTTCTGATCTGGACCTACACTGTTGGCAAAGGTAGGGGTTATAATGATCACCGGGGGCCTCTGATGCTAGAGGCCCCCAGTTCGATTCCTGGAGGCGGTGATTACTTCGGTGTCCATACACGCTCCATTGGCATCATTTGCAGGGATGAATGCCAAAAAGTGCACCGTCCTTCGGATCGGGACGTTAACTGGAGGCCACCTGTTCAGGGAAAGTCATCTCCTGTGCAGGTTAAAGACCCCTACCGTAATTACATGATTACTGTGTAGGCTTTCAACCCTGCAACCTGGAGTGTATGTAATGTAGACCTGCAAGTAATGGTCAGATGTGACCAATCGCAGTATAAGTAGAAAGAAAAGAAAGACACAAGGACAATGGTTACCAAATTTGTATACTGTAAGCATATGGGGCCTCTGTTGATTCTGGGCAGATAAAACAAATAGTGCCTTTAACTGCACAATCCCCCAGTTTAAAAAATAAGTTCAACCAAACAGTAAAATAACAAACTAATGGTAAAATGTCAGTTTCAATCAGGCCAATAGATGACTGTTTGAAACTGACCAATAATATCACAGAAAGTGTTGTGGTCTGTGGTATAAACCCACTGCACATATTCACAGATAAAATGAGCCGGCATGTGACAACTACAATAAGACCCGTGCTATGGTCGATGACTCAGCCCAGCCGGCCCGTCAGGTCAGCCTGGCCAGAGCAATCTCTTGTTGCCCTATGAATAGCCCAGAGGCTATAGTATAGAAGACTTATGCCAACAGCGAAGACTGATCAGACTGCACAGATGCACAGGCTGATTGGAGTCTCAGCTGGTCGCACAGGTCTTATTATAGATTTTGTCCTGTGCCGGCTCAAATTTGACACAAGAACAAGTTATCCCAAACATTTGGCCTCCATTTCAAAATAGGGAAATGAAGAAACCTGCATGGTAGGGATGTAACTCCATTCTACATAAGAAACATGTTTTGGATACTGAATAAAAAGTGTGTTTTCACAAGTAGTTTCTTTTAACGCTTGCAATTTATCTTAAGAAAATGGATAAACCAGGTAGATTTTTCTGGCATTTTTTCAAAGGGATACAACTTTTGTGACTTTTTTTTTTTTTGCTTTCCTATAAATTTTACAACCCTGAAAAATGGGGTCTACTTTTAAAGGAAAGAATTTGCTCCTGAGGAGCAAATTCTTTCCATAAAGAGTAGATCCCTACTGACATGGAAAACAAGACTGATTTTTGAAAGAATTGTCTCCCCTGAAGATGTTCTCATTCCCCTGAAGATGAGTTCAACTATTAACTTGCATCGATTATCCAAAGGGCGTTCACTCACCAGGAAAAAAAATCTATCCGGTTCTGTGATAAATTCTTTTGCATTTCATAAAGGAAAGATGTTGCTTTCTGTAGTTGTTTTTTTCACAAAGGAATGAATTTGCTTCTGAATGGAGCAAATTCTTATCTTGAAGAATAGCACCCTATGTACCGGTAGAATATATTTCCAGCTCTATTACCTCCCTTTAAAGACTGGACTTTCTGGAGGCCAAATTTTTAGGACAATATGACATGAATATGATATGAAAATGATGGAAGTATATGTGCATATAAAATCATATTGCCTCTGACAGCAGAACTCAGTCTCTGCCATATGATCAGGAAAAAGACAGGTGCATCCCAATAATCTGATCACATTCTGCATTTCATGCACAGAGATCAAGATTGAGGCTACGTGTATAATTTGCTAGACACAGAGGTAAAAAACGTCTATACTTCTTGAGACATGAATGATATGAGAGAAGACGAGCTACAAAATACACATATAATAACATTGTTTGACGATGAACCATACAATACAAACAGATGCTGCACCATATTTTGAATGAAAAAAAATTTTATTGCCAAACTCTAAAATAAAGATCAGGGGCCAGTTGTTCAAAACTAACGACGTCGTTCTTTGATCATTAAATATGGCAAATATGCTAATATTTTTGCTAAAAAATGTGAGCAGCAAAAGCTGCTCACTTTTTTTCAGCAAAAATACCAAAATTTTACATATTAAACTTGCTAGAACAGTTAACAATATGACCACTAACAAGCTCGTTAAGCTAACGATGCTTTGAACAACTGGGCCCTGACCAAAAGGTTACAAACTAATTTTCAGTTAATCATGAAAATTGTCCATCTAGACGGACAACTCACATGAAATGTCAAGTTTTATTTTCCCTGAAAAAAAAATTATCATATGACGTTGTGTCTGAGAATGTAGTAATGCCATGTATTAACTGGTGGATTAAATATGCAAATTAATTAGATGCGCCCCGTAATATTACGTGTACATTGTCACGTTTACTAATGGCAGAAAATTGACATTTTTGCAAAAAAGTGCAAATAGAATTTGTTTAAATGTAATATGATATGCTCATGTATTACTGAATTTATTAAACTTGTCGAAGAAAAGGGATCATTCTCGCATTTTATCCCTTTTTCTCAACTCATTTAATAAATTCAGTAATATATGCACACTCCTGCAAGATCTATGTAATCTGCTTATTTTGCTTGGTGTTTTAAGGGTAAAGTTCTTTCAAGAGAAGGAGAAAATACTGCTCACCATTTATTAGTAGGCCTGTTATATGTGGCAAGATTCTATACTGGCAAATACACAATGAGGTAAGTAGAAGCTAAATTTAGTTGAAGAAAAGCTGGAGGTCATCAAACAATTTTCCCTGCTCATAAATATTAAATTGCCAACATTGCATTTTAATATTTTTGAGCAAGAAACGTTCATTGCTGATTTGAGCATGAAAACAATATAATAAGGTCTGTATGTTAACATTATAAGTATGAAAAATTTCATGTTCATTTGAATTTAGCACGAGACAATTTGACTGTTTTTTTTTTTTGGTGTTTTGTTTTCCTTTACTCATTAACTTCAATGAGAGAACAGATTTAGGGCACAAATTTTTATACCAAATTAAATTAAGTTTCAATGTAAAAATTTCAAAAATAAGTTTCAAGAATTGAATGAGCCGAAGTCAAGGCATCACAATTTTTACTTTCATTTAAATGAAATGCCAAGCCCAGTTTTCAAGGAAGAAGCAAGAGTGCCATCATTCTGCTAATGTCATCTACAGTAGGTATGTTTAAGATAAATATGAACTGTGACATTTATTATAAGGGATATACAGACAGAACAAGGACACAGAATGTTACTGTTTACATTCTGTTCACCCAAATTAAACAGAACAGACTCTTCCTCGCTATATATGTGAGTCAGTTCTAAAATCAAATGGTGTCTCATACCTCCAGATAAGGAGGAGCAACAAGGATATCTGGGGAATATTTTTCTTATCTCTTTTTAGAAACAAATGTTGTGGGTACTTGTTAGAATTGCCTCAAGGCAATTCTAACAAGTACCCACAACATATGTTTGCAAATGGTGAAGGCCCTGATCAGACATTGCATTGGGGGTATCCCCATATAAAATGGATTACAGGAAATGGGTACAAAATAATAAATTTCATGACTTCCTGTCAAACCTGTGACAATTGTTGTCTGCTTTGTTGTCTGCCGGTTACTTTAAAAGCTCATTTTTGCAAAGAATGTGGACCCAGATCAGACTGCTCCTGTATGATCTGGGCCCACACTGTTTGCCTGTATGCAAAAACGTTTTTAAAATGTTTGCAAACAAAATTGAGCAGACAACATTTCAGATGTGTTGTAAGGGTTAAAAAGAGTGTTTTTCCTGAAAATGCACCCACTCCCTTAAGTCCTGAAACTGTATATGGATAGACCAATGAGGATAAGTTGGGGATAACCTTTCTTGTTATACTGCAAAAAAATTTCCAGACATTTGATTGGATAGCACAAGGGCAATTATTTTCTTTATACCCTGTGAGCAAAAATATATTACCCTCTCGCACTTGCCTTCGCTGAATTGCGATGTCTGCCATTTTGGATTTACTGCAGTTGATAAGAAATATAAGCAAAATAACTTCATGCATTACAAAAATTTCCAGCGAATAAATAAATGAATGGAAACTTATTTTTCATTCATTTGGCTCTTTATTTTATCGTTTTCCATTATAAAACTCTCGATCTAACATGACCTAAACATTTTCCCACTGAGCCCTGTGATCAATGTAGTGCGTGCAGAAGTGCATGATTGATGACGTCACATATAAACATGTACTTCTGATGCTTTCCAGTATAACTAAGTCGTTACTTTGATTCTTGACAGCGCACATGGGATCACATTCCTCATCTGAAAGCGATATTTACCATTCGCCTAATGGCTCGAGCAAATATTGCTCTCAGGTGGGAATGTTTCTTTGATTAACCATATGTTGTGGGTACATGTACCCACAACATATGCTTTTATCAAGAAATAAAGAAAATTACCTCTTGGTTATCCTTGTTACACTTTCCATATGTGGAGCTTTGCAATGGATGAACTGCAAATAACATGAGCCCCGCCAAGTGAATTTGTGTTTTCGAGCATTCCGTCATGACAAATTTTAACTGTGCATGCTCAGCCATTCAGAGGGGCCAGGGATATGGCTTTCTGTCTGAAGGTTCCTCTCGATTCACTGCTTGTATGAGTGAGCAGCAAAAGTTCTGGCGGGACTGCGTGGATGCGCAGGCTCGCCTGAACCTTCGCTGCTCACATAGGCGATAAGTACCAAAATCGCTTGACGAGGTCCACATAACTATCCATAAATAACCTAAGCATGTAGTTTGCATGTCCACTAGAACTCTCATGGTGCATGTTTTTGTTTTGACTGCTCTGTGATACTTAAATACATACCCATGGCCAAAGACTAAGATGAGATTCAGAATCAATGGAGCCTGGCCCCAAACTATTTTAACAATTTTAAGTATTTTAACAATCAAACGAGTTAGGTGGCACTACAGTAAAAAAATCCCCTTACTCACAATGTAAATTGGGGCATATTCCATGTTCTACCACATTTCAGCAAGTCTAATGCTTCCATTATGAGGCATATAATTTGACAGGCTGACCATTTACCTTCCAGAAGCAGATAAAAAATATGGGTGCTGTGCAGCATATTTTGGCCTTTTTGGCAGCCAGTGTCAAAGAACCCATACCGCAGCGAATAAATCCAGGCATTTCCAGTGGCCAGTCAGCACAATTTTCTGGTTCAATTTAAATCAGCTGCTTTTCACAATAGCAAATACCTACTAATATTTCTTCTAATAAACAATAATACTTCTCAGAAAAATAATGGCTTAGCACCAAATCCAATCAGAAGCAGCAGAATATTCAACTCTGTACTGAAAGCTCTCCCCAAAGCAAGTACAGCTTTCATAAAGACCAATTATTTACTGTAGTGCAACCTATTCCAAACCCTAATTTCTTAATGATCCATCAAAAGAATGGCCAAACACAAGTTTAGACCATATCTAATAATATAGTCATGCATAATTAATGTTCAGTGACAAAGAATCATTAAACTTTGCGAAAAAATTAATCGCTTCCAGATTCTACGATGAAAGCCGAACAAACCATGTTTTGTGAAAAAGCGCAAAGTTTACCTCTTTCCAGAATGGAACTTAGAAACCGGCTTGCATCAGTGATTCTTCTCGGATGTCTTTGGAATACTTTAATCCTAAAATGCACTAAATCATGTCCTATTAGCACCCATGCCAGAATTTTTGGCTGTTCTCACACCTATACCCCCCAATTTCAGTAAAAAATGGCATTTTGAGGATATTTTGGAGACAAAACTTTGATGAAAATGATTATAAATGCCTTAATGCCATGAGAAATGCCTGAATATATCTGTTCAAACCTTGTAACATGAACCCAACCAATAAGAAATTACAATAGCTGAGAAAACTCATTGCAATATTGCAGCGGGCTGTTTGGAGAGACAATTTTGAAATTTTGCATTGGCTTGAGACCCTTGCCTAGTGCCAAGTAACCCCAGTGTTATATTCAATATGGAGTATATTCTGTTTCTTGTGTTCCTGTTTATACATTTACTGCAAGGCTGCTTTCCAAACAGACCAATGACAACTGATTTACATGACTTTGAAGTACCCCCCCCCCCCCCTCCAATAACATGGAACAGAAGCTAAAACTGATCAAATACACCCAGTTAGTCCTAAATTAGCACTAAACTTGCAATTTGTACAGTTTCTGTGACAAAATACATGCCAGGAAGATCCATTTTAAGATACAGAATTGGAGGGAACCTATTATGTATGAAAATATTATGTAGTGAATGAAAAAAGGACAGTGAAGCTCATTTTTCTACTTTCGGTTTAGGTGGCACTACAGTAAAAAAATCCCCTTACTCACAATGTAAATTGGGGCATATTCCATGTTCTACCACATTTCAGCAAGTCTAATGCTTCCATTATGAGGCATATAATTTGACAGGCTGACCATTTACCTTCCAGAAGCAGATAAAAAATATGGGTGCTGTGCGGCATATTTTGGCCTTTTTGGCAGCCAGTGTCAACGAACCCATACCGCAGCGAATAAATCCAGGCATTTCCAGTGGCCAGTCAGCACAATTTTCTGGTTCAATTTAAATCAGCTGCTTTTCACAATAGCAAATACCTACTAATATTTCTTCTAATAAACAATAATACTTCTCTGACAGAAAAATAATGGCTTAGCACCAAATCCAATCAGAAGCAGCAGAATATTCAACTCTGTACTGAAAGCTCTCCCCAAAGCAAGTACAGCTTTCATAAAGACCAATTATTTACTGTAGTGCAACCGTTAAGCATGAAATCTGTCTTGCTCATGGGCCCTTGATCTAAGACAGACATATTTTCTACACTGTATGGAATGAGCGACTGAAAAGAGCCTAGGGACTGGGTAGAGAATGCAGCAGTCTAATCTGGTCCTAAGATTATAAAACCTTTTTTAAGTTCAACTCAGCAGAGCATGTAATTTGTCCTGCTCATAAATATTAAAATGTTATTATACTAAGCACTGTGGGTAACATAATTTGAGCAAGAAAGAAAAAACAACATTATTTGTTGGTTTAATATGTATAAACAAAATCTCATGCCCAACTTGTATATATGAAAAAAAATCTGCAACTTCAGGACCTAGCCCTTAAGATGCCAAGGAAAACTGCATCAGAAAATGTTATCTACTTATGTCGTCTGCTGGGTCTTCTTACAAACTTTTAAATAATATTTTTGTACACATGCAAACGTCAGGCAGGAGCAGTCTGATCTGGGTCAACACTGTTTGAAAAAACGACTTTTAAAGTAACCAGTCGATGACAAAGCACATAACAATTGTTGTGATTGACATCTTAAGGGTTAACCTTTCAACCCTGTAGACAGGAAAAGATACCTATGCAACGTCTTATAATGAACCATCTCATCAGAATCCAAGTTTGTCTTCCTGTAAATGATTTTCACTAAACCCTCTTTTCACAAGAGTATCAACATCCCAACAGGAAAGAGTCCATATCAACCTGGGATTGAAGAGATTTATATGCCAGAAAAAAGAGAGCAGGGGCCAGTTGTTCAAAGCATTGTTAGCTTAACGAGCTCGTTAGTGGTCATATTGTTAACTCTTCTAGCAAGTACAATATCGTAAATTTTGGTATTCTTGCTGGAAAAATGTGAGCAGCTTTTGCGTCAGCAAAAGCTGCTCACATTTTTTCAGCAAAAATTTCAGCATATTTGCCATATTAAATGAACAAAGTTTTAACGATACGTTAACTAACGAAGTCGTTAGTTTTGAACAACTGGCCCCTGATGTTTATGACACAGCACAAACAGAGTTTCTCTATGAATAATATCTTTTCAATAAATAAATGCTATTCCCAACTTAAATCATCTTTCCTAAGAGTAGTTTGTAATTTTTTCATGTCTCTAAGAACATTTAATGATATCTCCCTAGCACTGGTGGGTCGTACCCTCACCAGCCCTCCTCCTGGTCCCTTTGACTTGATAGTTGTTGTAACCTCTACCTCACCATTGTATCTTGGGGAAGAACTGACTTTGGTATCATAAGAAGCTAGTGCAGACTTAGGTCGAGGTGAATCATCCCTCTCTGAGTATTTCTTATGGCCTTTCTTTTTCTTCCTTCTCTCTGCTAACTGTAAAACACAAATCACAAAGTGTCCAAAACCCATTTATGCTAAAAATATTTCAGGGTCAGTAGATGAACAATAATCATAGGCAGTGTCCAGACTAATCATTAATAGGCAGCAGGAGGCTAAATTGCCTTCCACAGCCAATTTCCGAAATAATTTTGGAGAAAACACAACCTGACACCCCTAAATTTTGAAATGGACTCCTGCTATATATAAGGAGGAAGATTCCATTTAGTACAAAAAGGGTTAAAAATATTTTGGCTCCCTTATCAATAGGGGACTACTCTTAAAGGAAAGAATTTGCTCTGAAGAAGCAAATTCTTTCCTTTAAGAGTAGGCCGCTTTTCCACAGGAGCTCAATTTACCACAACATCAACAGGTAAGTTTTCTCCCTTGTAAATGTTGCAAACAAGTATGACAGGTGTAGCTGTCCCCTTTAATTTTTGTTGCCTTTTGCTTTCACACTCTAAACTTAATCAGTATAAAATATCATATAGCAACGTCAAAAAGCAATATCACACCTTTTTGTTTGTTTGTTTGAATTGAGGTTTAATGGCTCGGGCAAATATCACTTTCAGGCAGGGAATGTGATCTATTGTTCACCGTCAAGAATCAAAATAACTAAAACTAGAAATGGTGTTTGTAAAACACAATGCCCCCAACCTTTGCTTGACCTTAGCTGGCAAAATATTCAACAAATATTGTTAAAGACTCAAAAACATACAACAAGAATTCCCCCGAAGGCTATGTCGCACCTGTGGGGGCGCAAAGTCACCAAACCATGAAATCTAGGTCAAGGTCAAACATGGATGCCTGCATAAAAATTTCACTCCTAGTTGCAAGCATGTACCAAGTAACTCTTAAAAACAGACTCTTACATCAGGGTCAAAGTTAGGGTTGTCACACTATTTTACAAAGTCAGTGAACCATAAAATGTAGGTCAAGGTCAGAAATGGATACTTGCATTGAAGGTTCAATTTCTAAATGCAAGCTTGTACCAAATACAATTAATGAAGCTCTAATAGATCTTGAGAAATGGACTCTTACATTAGATAGAAAGTCAGGGTGGTCGCAATAATTCACAAAGTCAGTGAACCATGAAATATGGGTAAAAGTCAAATATGAATGCTTGCGTTGCAGTTGGAATTCCTAGATGCAAGTTTGTACCAATTATAATTTAAAAAGCTTTAATAGTTTTCGAGAAATGGTGAAAGTCAGGGTGGTCGCAATAATTCACGAAGTCAGTGAACCATGAAATATAGGTCAATGTCAGATATGGATGCTTGTGTTGAAGTTGCAATGCCTGGATGCAAGTTTGTACCAAGAATGATTAATGAAGCTCTAATAGTTCTCAAGATATGGACTTGCTGACAAGATTTTATTAAAAAAAAAACAAGGCATCGCATGCGATACAAATCCCCTCGCACAAGACAACTTCGTGTGTGGAAAACACTGAAATGGCAAAAGTCCAACTTGCTTGAGATATTATCATATGCAACACTTGTGTAAAGTTTGTTTAAAAATCCATCCATAAATGTAGGTTCTAGAGTGATGACAATATTTCTCTAAAAATAGTCATAGGGACCTTGACTTGAGGCCATGGCCGCGAAGTAGATCTTGCTCAAGATATTATCATAAGCATCTTTTGTGTGAAGTTAGATTAAAATCATAAATGTAGGCGGTAGAGCAATGACAAAGTTTTTCTAAAAATAGCCATAGTGACCTTGACCTTGAGGTCATGACCAAGCAACTCGAGATATTACCATAAGAAACATTTCTGTGAAGTTCTATTAACATCCATCAATAAATGTAGGCACTAGAGCGATGACAAAGATTTTCTAAAAATAGCCCCAGTGACCTTGACCTTGAAAGTCGAAATAGTTCGAGATATTGTCATAAGGAACATTTGTGTGAAGTTATACTGAAATCGGTGAAGAAATGTAAGCGCTAGAGCCATGTCAAAGTTTTTCTAAAAATAGCCACAGTGACCTTGACCTTGAAAGTCAAACTCACTCGAGGTATTATCATAAGGAACATTTGTGTGAAGTTATATTGAAATCAGTGAAGAAATGTAGTCCCTAGGGCAATGACAGTTTTTTTTTCAAAAAATAGCCACAGTGACCTTGACCTTGAAAGTCGAAATCGCTCGAGATATTGTCTTAAGGAACATTTGTATGAAATTATATTGAAATTGGTGAAGAAATGTAAGCGCTAGAGTATTGACAAAGTTTTTCTAAAAATAGTCACAGTGACCTTGACCTTGAAAATGGAACTCGCTACAGATATTGTCATAAGGAACATTTGTGTGAATCGATTTTGAAATTGGTGAAAAAATGTAAGCGCTAGAGCAATGAAAAAGGTTTTCTAAAAATAGCCAGACTGACCTTGACCTTGAAAGTCGAACTCTTTCGAGGTATTGTCATCAGGATCATTTGTGTGAAGTTATATTAAAATCGGTGAAGAAATGTAGGCGCTGGAGCGATAGCAAAGTTTTTTCTAAAAATAGCCATTGTGACCTTGACCTTGAGAGTTGAAATGGCTTGAGATATTGTCATAAGGAACATTTGTGTGAAGTTATATTGAAATCGGTGAAGAAATGTAAGCGCTAGAGCATTGACAAAGTTTTTCTAAAAATAGCCACAGTGACCTTGACCTTGAAAGTGGAACTCGCTAGAGATATTGTCATAAGGAACATTTGTGTGAAGTTATATTGAAATCGGTGAAGAAATGAAGGCGCTAGAGCGATGACAATTTTTTTCTAAAAATAGCTACAGTGACCTTGACCTTGAGGTCATGACCCTGAAAGTCGAACACACTTGAGATATTGTCATAAGGAACATTTGTGTGAAGTTATATTGAAATCAGTGAAGAAATGTAGGCGCTAGAGCAATGACAAAGTTTTTCTAAAAATAGCCACAGTGACCTTGACCTTGAGGTCATGACCTTGAAAGTCGACCTCGCTCAAGATATTGTCATAAGGCACATTTGTTTGAAGTTATATTGAAATCAGTGAAGAAATGTAGGCGCTAGAGTGATGACAAAGTTTTTCTTAAAATAGCCACAGTGACCTTGACCTTGAGGTCATGACCTTGAAAGTCGAACTCGCTGAGATATTGTCATAAGAAACATTTGTGTGAAGTTATATTGAAATTGGTGAAGAAATGTAGGCCCTAGAGCGATGACAAAGTTTTTCTAAAAATAGCCATGGTGACCTTGACCTTGAGGTCATGACTTTGAAGTCGAACTTGCTCGAGATTTTTTTATAAGGAACATTTGTGTGAAGTTATATTGAAATTGGTGAAGAAATGTAGGCACTAGAGCGATGACAAAGTTTTTCTAAAAATAGCCACAGTGACCTTGACCTTGAGGTCATGACCTTGAAAGTCGAACTCGCTGAGATATTGTCATAAGAAACATTTGTGTGAAGTTACATTGAAATTGGTGAAGAAATGAAGGCGCTAGAGCGATGACAAAGTTTTTCTAAAAATAGCCACAGTGACCTTGACCTTGAGGTCATGACTTTGAAGTCAAACTCGCTCGAGATTTTTTTATAAGGAACATTTGTGTGAAGTTATATTGAAATTTGTGAAGAAATGTAGGCGCAAGAGCGATGACAAAGTTTTTCTAAAAATAGCCACAGTGACCTTGACCTTGAGGTCATGACCTTGAAAGTCGAACTCGCTCGAGTTTTTTTTATAAGGAACATTTGTGTGAAGTTATATTGAAATTGGTGAAGAAATGTAGGCGCTAGAACGATGACAAAGTTTTTCACAAATTACCAAAATGACAAAGGGCCATAACTCACAAAGTATTTTTCGGAATTTTGTCAAAAGTTAATCAGTTCATCTACTCATCACCACCAATCTATTCACCAACTTTCAAGGCTCTAGCTCCAATAATTTTTGAGATATCTTGCTGACAAGATTTTATTAAAAAAATTTCAAAGGGCAATAACTCTTAAAAGGGGCATAATCCGGACGAGAAAAAAAATACGCGTCAGCTAATTTTCCATGAGGAATCCATATATGAAATTTCAAAACCCTAGCATACACGGTTCTGAAGATACGCTATGCATCACTTTTAGCATACATTACAATGGGCACAAATTACCAAAATGACAAAGGGCCATAACTCACAAAGTATTTTTCGGAATTTAGTCAAAAGTTAATCAGTTCATCTACTCATCACCAACAATCTATTCACCAACTTTCAAGGCTTTAGCTCCAATAGTTTTTGAGAAATCTTGCTGACAAAATTTTATTAAAAAAATTTCAAAGGGCAATAACTCTTAAAAGGGGCATAATCCGGACAAGAAAAAAAATACACGTCAGCTAATTTTCCATGAGGAATCCATATATGAAATTTCAAAACCCTAGAATACACGGTTCTAAAGTTATGCTATGCATCACTTTTAGCATACATTACAATGGGCACAAATTACCAAAATGACAAAGGGCCATAACTCACAAAGTATTTTTCGGAATTTAGTCAAAAGTTAATCAGTTCATCTACTCATCACCACCAATCTATTCACCAACTTTCAAGGCTCTAGCTCCAATAGTTTTTGAGATATCTTGCTGACAAGATTTTATTAAAAAAATTTCAAAGGGCAATAACTCTTAAAAGAGGCATAATCTGGACTAGAAAAAAAATACGCATCAGCTAATTTTCCATCAGGAATCCATATATGAAATTTCAAAACCCTAGCATACACGGTTCTAAAGATATGCTTTGCATCACTTTTAGCATACATTACAATGGGCACAAATTACCAAAATGACAAAGGGCCATAACTCACAAAGTATTTTTCGGAATTTCGTCAAAAGTTAATCAGTTCATCTACTCATCACCACCAATATATTCACCAACGTTCAAGGCTCTAGCTCCAACAATTTTTGAGATATCTTGCTGACAAAATTTTATTAAAAAAATTTCAAAGGGCAATAACTCTTAAAAGGGGCATAATCCGGACAAGAAAAAAAATACGCGTCAGCTAATTTTCCATGAGGAATCCATATATGAAATTTCAAAACCCCAGCATACACGGTTCTAAAGTTATGCTATGCATCACTTTTAGCATACATTACAATGGGCACAAATTACCAAAATGACAAAGGGCCATAACTCACAAAGTATTTTTCAGAATTTTGTCAAAAGTTAATCAGTTCATCTACTCATCACCACCAATATAATCACCAACTTTCAAGGCTCTAGCTCCAATAGTTTTTGAGATATCTTGCTGACAAGATTTTATTAAAAAAATTTCAAGGGGCAATAACTCTTGAAGGGGGCATAATCCGGACTAGAAAAAAAATACGCGTCAGCTAATTTTCCATGAGGAATCCATATATGAAATTTCAAAACCCTAGCATACACGGTTCTTTAGTTATGCTATGCATCAAAAGCGTAACGGACGGACGGACGGACGAACGGACGAACAGACGAACGGACGAATGAGGCAGAAGCAATATGCCCCTCCAACTTTTTCAAAGTTGGGGGCATAATTATCCCAAATGATTCTCAGTACTCTTCCTCTCTGGAGAAGTCTCTGTGGTGTAGTGGTTATGCTACTCGCCTTATAAACCAGGGATCGCAGGATCAATCCCAGGCTTCTCCAGACTTTCCGGTGAGTCTTTAAACCGAGGTCCCGTCTCTGTATGACCTTAGCTGTTAGTGAGATGTAAAGCTCAAACACTTTCTCTTCCTTATCTGGAGTTATGTCATACAGTGCAGAAAGACTGCGGCAATGTACAGAGGACCCTCGTTATAACGACAGTATTTGTTCCCTATCATTTAGGGGATAACTGTATCGAAAATTGTAATTTGGGGAGGTAAATCGGAGGTTTTACGGTCGGAAATTTCGTTTTACGGCGACGCGTCAGCGGAGCCGTAAAACGTAATTTGCGACCGTAAAACCGACGATTTACCTCCCCAAATGACAATTTTCAATACAGTTACCAACATTCTAATGCACTTATTCGATTGTTTTGTTAAAAACTAAACTATTTTGCACAAAGCAGCAAGCGCTGTGAGCTGCGTAAAACCAAATACTAGCCAATGAAAAGCGATGTTACGTGATGACGTCGGGTTTCCGACAGTATATCGCAGAATATACCATTGCAAATTTTTGACGTTATCCAATCAGACATCGCGTTACATACGCAAGTGCATTAGAATGTGCCATTATACTGAATTTGCCATCAAAAGAATCCCACTTAGGAGTATGATAGGTAATAAAAGGCCTTTTCCCCATCATTACTCCAAGAAACAAATGTTTTAGACATTTGTTACAGGCGATTCTAAAAAATGTCTATAACATTTGTTTCTTGGAGTATTAGTTTTTGACTCGGGTGATTCTAACAAATATCTATAGCATTTGTTTCTTGGAGTATTAGATTACAAGATTCTTTCATGACTATGCATTTCCAACCCGAGGGAGGCTGCCGCCGCTCTGAACCGAGGCTAAACCTTTAGCTAGTCATTCCATTCAAATTGCCATTATAATGAGTTTTGCCGTTATAACGAATGTCGGTATAAAGAGGGTTGACTATGATTGCATGTACACCCACTAGCCACCAACTATAATATACATACAAATCAAGATATTGTTCAAATTTCACTCACTTTTTCTTGGTGTTTCCTAATTTTTGAGATCTGTTGACTCTTTGCTTCCATCCTACTGACAAGGGCATCTAACTCTCTTTCCAAGTCTTCACGTATCCGAGGGTCATTTGTATCACTGATCTCTTTGGAAAACTCTTGATGCTCACTGAAAAAAATAGTGAATGACTCCTAGTAAACTCATTATGATTAGAATGTTCTGGTCTTCTAAAGCTACTTTCTTTACTGACTAGTTGGCTGTAGAATTATGTTCACAGAACCTACATCAGCCATCTGGTAAAATTCCTCCTTATTTTTGGGGTGATGTTAACATAACCCCATAGTGCTTAGAAGAGAGTGAAACTTGGCTTACTTGTTTGGTTAAAGAAGTTATTTTGGTACCGGAAACCCCAAAACGGGTAACTGGCAAACAGTGCAGGTCCAGATAAAATACAACCTTCTGCAGCATCTCAATTGGGGCCTACGATATTGCGAGTAGTTTAGCTATTTTCCAAATAAATTTTTAAGAAACCTGGCAATTATATTCACCATGGTTAAGAATACACATATGTCATTTTTGGGCGTATTTCTATCAATACGGAAATTATTTTGGTTATAGAAAATAACTTATTGCATTTCTCTGATGATATAAAACTGGCTGGTACTTTTTAGGGCATGCACAATGGAACAAGTAGGATTATAACAAGAGACCAATCTGAAAATAACAATTAAGGGTAAAACAGTGTAGGTCCATATCAAATGCTGTCTTCTGCAAACAGTTTAGCTATTTTCCAAATAAATTTTGAAGCAACCACAACCTGACATCCTTAAATTTTGAAATGATCTTTTGCTTATATAAGGTAGCAGATTCCATTCAGTACAAAATGGGTTAAAAGTACTATTAGAAAATATAGCAGAGTTCTGTTATATTTGCCCTGGTTAAGAATGCACATATATCATTTTTGGGGGTGTTTCTAACAATAAAGAAGTTTTGGTAAAAGAAAATACCTTATCGCATTTCTTTGATGTCATAAACTGGCTGGTGCTTTTTAAGGCATGCACAATCGAATGAGTAGGATTTTAAGGAGAGACCAATCTAAAAATAGCGGGTGAGGATAAAACCCGTGACTACTGCGGTAGGTGTTTTGTGCTGGAGACGTTTCTCCCCCAACTGTCACTAAACCGGGAAGATTCGTCCTAAGAAGCAAATGTTCCAATCTCAAAATTATTCTACCTAAGTGTTCGAAGTGGGGATAGGTAGACAATCATTTTATTGATACTTTGTTAATAAAGGAGATGTTTAGAAATTACTTGCAACAGATTCTGATTGCTTTGTTGTTGATGTTCTTGTTTAATAACATGAATATATAATTTATATAGAGGATTACATGAGTGTTCATGTATTATTGAATTTATAAAACGAGTTGAGGAAAAAGGATAAAATGCGAGGCTTTGCCAGGCATTTCATCCCTTTTCCTCAACAAGTTTAATGAATTCAATAATACATGAGCACGAATGCAAGATTCTATTTATCATATGCCATTTGAAACCCATTTTATTAACGATTGTTTACAAAAATGTCAATTTTCCGCCCTTAGTAAACACGAAAACACGACGTCGTTAAGGACGGCGTACATATAACGTTACAGGACGGGTATAGCTAATTTGCATATTTAATCCACTAGTAGATTATCGAAAATATTACATGACGTTATTACACTCTCAGACGCGACGTCATACGATAAAAATTTATATAGCTGAAATACTTGCAAGGTATGATAAAGAAATATAAACTTTTTTTCTAAAATCACACAACAACAATGAAGCAATTTTGGTGACCAAACAGTCCCTTGGTTTCAGCTGTAGTTAATGTCTTCTGTAAAGATTTCTGCTTTGGAAACAAGACATACATAAAAGACATGAAAACCATCAGTGTAAAAATTTCTGGGTCAGATTAGCTAGTTTTTCCAAATTAGGCCTCATCAGTGACCCGCAATATACAATCGCCCAATCAGCACTGTCAGTGCTTTGACTCTTCTATATCAACATTGTATCCCTTCATTACTGGCTTGAAATTGCTGCTTAATCTTAATCATTTTGATTTCTAAGCAAAGAACTTATTAGATATATTGCTCAAACCATAGAAATGGAGACCATACAGAGATATGCTAAACAAACATACAAATCCTTTCAAACTATTTCAATGTCTATCATACTGGTACAAAGTTGCTTAATACATTTCACTTTTTGCGATTAAAAAACTTCCACAAAGAAATGCAAAGAAATAGGGGATATTTACTTTTTTAAGGTGAATACCTAAGATATTTCATTAACATCAGAATTTTCATGAGTGCGAAATTCAGATGTTTTCAAGACACTCAATGAAATAGTTTTGGTATTTTTAAAAAAAAAAACGTACATTTTCTTTTTATTTGATATTTTTTAAAAAAACAGTACATTTTCTTTTTATTTGATATGCGGCTTTGTTTTGTTTTTTTTTGTTTTACGACCCTTTCAAGATTAATTCACTCATATCGAGCCAATCATTAATCAGAGGTGGGCGAAAACCGGAAAACCCGGAGAAAAACCACCTGACCTTCCATTGCAGAACTTGGCATTAACAATAGACCTGCATTGACATAGGAGATAAAGTTACTTTTGCAGGAGCTGCATCCCCTGAAGGTGTTTCCATTCCCCTTAAACAATATTGTCCATATAACCCCCACAAAATAGTCTGAATAACCCCTATAAAATAGGCTGAATGACCCAAATGACCCCATTTCTCTTTTTGTCTTTATCTTCTTTTTACTTCATAAATATCATAATGATCTATAAGATATACATGTACTTACAAACTCATTTGATGGAACTCGTCTTGTAGCTGTAGGAGTATTTCTGCGAGGTCGGACTCTGATGTCGGCGAGCTGGAACCTGACGAACTAACACTACCCTGGTAACATGTGTTCATTGGTTGACCTGCTCTGGAACACAGTGCCATGTTGTGGTTCTTCATCAGAGAAAATACTTTCTGTACATTTGCACCAACAGAATGACTTGGACCCGTATTCTGGAAGTAGAACAAATAATATAAATCAAAGAACTGAGAGTACTGGTGGGTCAATTGTCTCTGGGTGTAGGTTCGGAAAATAGTCCTGAATTGAGAATTGAACTGTTTGTTTAACCCTTAAAGTCAAGTATTTAAAGCAAGTAGTGTAGCTGATCAGGCACTGCTTTTTGTGGCGTCTGATTAGGTACCCACTGTCTGCCAATGCCCAAGCACAGTCCAGAATTTACTTTTTACACTGCGCTCTGACATCAGAGGTGGGGGGGGATCACAAGAGATCACAATCAATATTTTTCGCAGAAGTGCAATTGTGTATATCGCAATTGTTTGGCTATTATTTTTCTTACTTCGTAAAAAATTAGATTACTTGGCATGCCACTGAGTGGAATATTTGTTTCGAATTCATCACATGACAGCATAGGCATATGATGCACAGGTTGCTTCCAGTCTTCACTAAGTACATGTTATGAGGGACATTTTAATATCATTCAGATCATGTTATTAAAAGGAAAGGATAATTTCCAGTTCCATATAGGAGCAGTGTGAACATAGATATAGATGAGAAGTGACAAGGACAATCAAAGGATATTTTTTCTTATTTCTCCATAAAAACGTATGTTGTGTATACTTGTTAGAATCACCTTAAAGTGGCAATTCTAACAAGTATCACAACATGTTTGTATCAAGAAATAAGGAAACTTGTCACTTAACCCCTAAGATGCGGAGAAAAAAACCATCTGAAAGTGTCGTCTGCTTATGTCGCCTGCTGAATTTTTTTCAAAAACTTTTTAAAAATATTTTTGCATACAGGCAAACAGTGTGGACCCAGATCAGACTGCTCCTACAGGAGCAGTCTGATCTGGTTCCAAACTGTTTGCAAAAAAAAAAAATAAGGTAACCGGCAGACGGCAAAGCAGACGACAATAGTCATGATTGGCATTTTATGTGTTAATTGTCCTCATTACTCCACCATCACATTGGGAGTTACGATACACTAGAAATACTGTCAACTCACTTTTCCTGCTACAAAAGGAATGTCTGCAAGATTGAGCCGATAATGTTTGGAAGCATCAGGTTTCTGGGAATGACCTGTCTTCTTACTAACCACCTGTCTTTTCTTCTTCTTAGAGTGTCTTTTTGATTTGCTTGGCGCATGCTCTTTCTCAAAGGCTTCAATTTCCTCTAACATTCTGTTTGCTTGGCTGACTGATTCCAACTGGAAAATAGTTGAACCGGCTCATGAGATAAGGCAACTTTTTGTACAGGAGACCAGCAGAGGCTCAGGCGAGTGTGTAAATAAACCCGGTCTTGCAGAGGCTTTACTGCTAGGTAGCATCATATCTAGCCATATTAGCTGGTTGTGCATGCACATTCAAAGAACAAAAATCAGAGAATACCTTGTCCTCACTGGATAAACTAATTTTGCCACAGCCATTTCTGGTTATCAAGCAATCATCTTTTTTGATAAAATGTAATCATCCAAATTCGAAAAATGAATTACAGCATTGATCCTGATCAGATCTGATTTTGATGTACACTGTTTGCCAAGGTAGTGGTTATCATGGTTCAGCAGGACAATGGTTAACCCATTTTGTACCCAATGGAATCTTCCTCCCTATAAATAGGAGTCCATTTCAAAATTTAGGGGTATCAGGTTGTGTTTTCTTCAAAATTGATTTTGAAAATGGCTAAAAAAATTTTGCAAACCGTGTAGGCCCTGATCAGACGCCGCGTTCTGCGGCGTCTGATCTAGGCCTGCACTGTTTGCCAGGGTACCAGTTTTGGGGTTTCTGGTACAAAATGGGTTAATACTTAATACTATTTATCAAATACATTTATGCAATGCAATCCTATCCACCTTTTTCAGCAAAACTGTGTGCATGTGTGCGTGTGTGTGTGTGTTTTGTTGTTGGTTTTTTTTGTTGTTTTGTTTTTTGCAATACTGAATGATTTAAATTTTAACTTACAACTTCTCTATACCTGTAAACCAAGTTTCTATAAAATGGCATCTTCTTCACTTGCATACAAGGACTCCATTTCTCAACTTAGGGGTTTCCAAACTTCAGTTATTTTTAGAAATTATTTAAAATTAGAAATTTGTCTAAAGGCCATGGATGCCTCCACCTGGCAAGAAAACCTGCTATTGCTATCTCAGTAAAGGATACAAATGCAGATGGATGGATAGACAGGGGTATCACTATATGCCCTTTCTTTGATTGGTGGGGTATAAAAAGGTGAATTTTCTGCAAATAGTGAAGGTCCGGATCAGACCCCTTGTTCTGCCGTGTCTGATCTGGGCATGCGCATTTTGCCAATGACCAGTTTTGGGGTTTCCAGTAAAACTGGGTTAAACAATTGGGCCCTGAATTTACGTCCTGCCACAGAGATGAGACCACAGTATTCAAAACATCTGAGCAGTGGCCCATCAAGTCAGGATTGTCTGAGCTGTGCCAGGTGAAAAGAGAGAAGAGGTTGCATGTTTGCCCAGCAAAGACTCTGATCAGCCTGTTCAGTCAGTTTACCTAACCACACTATTCCTGGGCTGGCTGTATAAGCGGTTAAAACAGTAAAGTGCACAATCTTTCACCACAAACTGACAAATGTCCTTCTTGAATTGGGCCCCGTCAAGCGATTTTGGTACTTATCGCCTATGCGAGCAGCGAAGGTTCAGGCGAGCCTGCACATCCGCACAGTCTCACCAGAACCTTCGCTGCTCGCTCATACAAGCAGTGAATCAAGAGGAACCTTCAGACAGAAA
Organism: Lucinisca nassula; assembly: GCA_963580285.1. Taxonomy (NCBI): domain Eukaryota; kingdom Metazoa; phylum Mollusca; class Bivalvia; order Lucinida; family Lucinidae; genus Lucinisca; species Lucinisca nassula. The sequence goes on from OY757013.1 coordinate 147,235,598, forward strand.
GCCATATTCCTGGCCCCTCTGAATGGCTGGGCATGCGCAGTTAAAATTTGTCATGACGGAATGCTCGAAGACACAAATTCGCTTGGCGGGGCTCAATTAATAAGCAGAATTGAGAGAATGACCTTAGAAAAGACTTCATGATCAATCTCCATAAAAGAAATGTTGCTGACCCAGCAGGTATCTGACCTGCCATGCAGTGCTAGAACAAAGTACAGTAGAACTTGGATGGCGCGAACACTGATGGATCATATACCATGGCTGAGTCGAATCCGTTCTGGAGTCCCCAGGAAATTCCTCTTCATAAGAAATAGTGAAGAAAAATTAAGGAGATTTTCGACTTTTATCTTGCCAATGTCTGCTGTATGTACTCATTAGAATTGGCTCGATGAGGTGATTCTAATGAATACACACCCCATACACTTGACTATAGAACACAAAAAAGATGTCCAAAAATTAACCCCCTTATGCCTCTTGGCAGTAACCCTCAGCGGCTCAAACTAATCCTGTTGCAAACAGATTTTCATGGACCCAAAGTTGTTTGAGCCCCTGAAGTTCGACTGTACAAATAAAGTTGCAGGTGATAGGAAGATTTACAAGTGTCACAGACAGGTTAGAAATAAAACAATGAAGAAAGTTAGGATGAGATAAAACAGGGTAAAACACGTTTTCAGCAATCAAGCTTAACCCTTCTCTTGCTGAATATTCATTTTAGCCACACCCATTTCTGATTTTGAACCAATCAGATTACTTGATGTAATTTATTCCTACAATTTCATAAATTGTGTGTCAAACAGTGTAGATCCTGATCAGATGGCTTCTTCAGAAGCCATCTGATCTGGATCTACACTGTTTGTAAAGATAGGGGTTGTTGTGAACAGCAAGATAAGGGTTAACAAATACACCATATACTTTTCACAGGCTTACTTTAGGAATCAGAAGTACATTTTCTTTTCTACTTTTCAATTTGTTAAGTACTGGCTTAAGTGTTTATTACACCACAACCCCTATATAACACTATTGTTAGCATCCAAAGCAGAAAATGTGTCAGGCAAACAACAGAATTATATCCAAAAATGTATAGACTGGATAGAAAAATTGCCATTTATGCTCACTTTTCCAGATAATATATACCGTATTCGCCCTAATTACCGCACCGTGCGCCTAGTTTTTTCAAAATTGTGAAAAAAAAATCGTGGCGAAAAATCGACCTATTAAGCGCACACAAATCATTTTGGGTAACTGTCTTGGCAGTTGAACTGTCTTGTTTCCCGCTTCGCAAATTTCGTCAGGAAAAAAATCGAAACTTTCTTAAAACCCACATGCCAACTATTGCAGTTATGCTGTAGCCCTCACATTGGCTTCTTTTGAAAGAAGCCAACTTGTTACATCCGTACACCGTAAATATTTTCCCGATCATTTCTCAAATAGATACGATGTGCCGCATGAATATTCAAGATGCCTCTCGGGGCTCCTTTTCTGACTACCTTATGAGTCACGATATGCAGTCGGGTGGAAGTTTGGGTCTGTGCGACCATCCTGCGCCTGCAAATTGCAGCAGGTGCAGAATGTTTTTTTGTTTTTGTTTTGGAGAAGTGAGAATGCATTTTATCCTGCAAACGATTCAGAATACAGTACTAAAGTATAAGATATATTTTTGCTCCTTACGATAAGGCGCATTTATTGGGGGAACCGTTTTAGGTCCAGGTCACATGACCAAAATGGCATTCATACCCATATATGGAAACACTCATAAAGCTAAAAGCATCCGACGGGTCGTGCACTTCAGCTGAAGCACTGGTTTCTTATACAAATGTAAAAAAAAAGAGATAATACCTCAGCTGCTTTCTCTACCATTAGTTTTCTGTGGTGTCTTTCTTCACCTAACTTTTCTTCCAACTCTCGTATTTTACTCTGAACACAGAAACAATTATGACAAATAAATAGTAAACCAATCAAGTAAACATACAAGTTTTCAGTATAATTTTAGCAAGTTTGAAAATGTTACAGAATCATCAAAATTTGGACTATGCAGCTTCTATATTTTGTGTCTGTAATTTTACATTATGAAAAAATGTCTATTCAAATATATTGGAAAATTTTACCACCAACAAATAAAATTTTCAGATAAAAAATTCTGATATTTTCCATATTTCTGCTCCAAACATAGATTTTAGGAACTTGTTAGAACCGCCTCGGAGGCGGTTCTAACAAGTACCCACAATCTATGTTTTTGAGCAGAAATAAGAAAAGTAATATATACCCCTGTAAACCCCAGTTTTACTTTATAAAAGCAGAGTTTAAGGGGATAAAAATCATACAGGCATGTTTTCGTGATGATAATGAAAATGTACAGAAACAGCAAATCCAGAAAAATTTCATAGCTTCAGATAAGGAGTAGTAACTAGAAAGCGACCAGTGGGTCACGTATACCCCCGGCCAGTGCCATACTCTGATATAGCTTTCAAGCTTGTATGTAATATGAATGAAGATGTCAAGAAGCTATAAAAATCTATAAATGTGCTTGTAAAAGCGTAACTAAACATAAAATTTCTAAATGGACCAAGGGTGTGAGGGCATCAAAGTTACTGAAGGAGTGGGGGTATCAATGTTACTGAAGCAGCAAGGTGGGTTATGCATCAATGAAATCTTTGGACTGGTATGCAACATCGATGCAAGTATGAACTGAATTTGTCTTAGAGTTTAGAACATACAGGCATCTATAAACTTTGTCATAAAACTTTAACCAAAAGTAAAATTTCTAAGTCCATGACCTTGAGGTCCAGGTCGCCATAGGTGGGGGAAAGGACATACATCACAAAATGTTGGGACTGGTACATTGATGCAAGTATCAACTGAATCTGTCTTAGAGTTTAGAACATATAGGCATCTATAATCTTTGTCATAAAACTTTAACCAAATGTAAAATTTCAAAGTCTGTATCCTTGACCTCAAGGTCACTGTGGGGGTGGGACATGCATCAATGAAATCTTTAGACCAGTATGTAACTTCAGTGTAAGTATCAACTAAATCTATCAAAGGTTTCAGAAGATACAATCTCTAGAAGCTTTGACGCAAAACTTTAACCAAATGTTAACGGACAGACGGATGCACGGACGAACAGACGGATGTTCCAACATGTCAGGTTTAAGGGCTATTTCTTTTGTTCTTTTCTTTTGTTTGGTTTAGGGGCTAACCTCCTAAACCTGTTATTTACGGAATAAATCTATTGTTTACCAATCATTTTCCAACCATTTTCTATTGTTATCAATCTGGACACTAGCCCCTAAACCTGACATGTTCGCCCGGACAGACGGAAAGACGGATGGACGAACGGACAAACAGCAGGACGAAAACTATATAACCCCATAGCATACTTCGTATGCCGGGGGTATAATGAGGAAAATTTTTGGATGCATTTTCTTATTTCTCCATAGCACAGAAAGTTGTGGGCACCATAGTAACAGATAAGTATTTTGTGATAATTAAAGAATAGTTTTCCTTATTTCTCCATAAAAACCTACGTTGTGGGTACTCATTAGAACTGGCTCGGTGAGGCAGTTCTAATGAGTACCCACAACATAAGTTTTTATGGAGAATTGACAAAAACTATCCTTCAGTTATCACTAAATACTTATCTGTTGCTATGGTGGGCACTTGTAAGAATCTCCTCAATTTAGGTGATTCTAACAAGTACCCACAACATACATATATGTTTATTACAACAAATAAGGAAAATAATCCCTTGACTATCCCTTTACTCCTATGAAATAATGTTAGTATAGGTGAGGATAATTTGCACATCTGTGAGGAAATTCATCTGTGATGATCTGGAGAGAACAAAGGAGTTTAGATGGGGAGGGTAGGATAGGGTGTAGGTCAGTGTTCAGAAATTCTAAAGGCACCTTAGAAAACATGTGCATGTATTCCATACTGCCAACTTCCAAGTCTAAACCCTCCCAAATTTTTGGAGTGTCCAAAAGATATTACCATCCATTCTGTAAGCAAATAGTGCCTGATCAGACGCCACATTCTGCGGTGTCTGATCTGGGTCTGCACTGTATGCCAAGGTACCCTTTTAGGGGTTTCCCGCATGCAATGTGTTAAAGCAGGTGAGACCAAACTGAGAGTAAGCCCCTTCAAAGTCCACCTTTCTCTATTTGAGCCTTATCAAGAGAAAACCTGTCTTTGTGGGACATAAACCAATAGCTGAGCTGCACAGAAGAGCTAGTCTTAACATTTTAGACAGTAAAATTAGAACTACTGTTCCATCCAAGCAGCAGACACTAAGGTGCTGGTCAGACTGGGTAAATGTGCAGGCTCATCTGCAATTTTGTTGTTCGCAAAAACAGGTTATCTCATTACCTGGCACATATGAAAAGTTGGGTCACCAGACGTCTGACCCCCAGGACATATGCCCCCAATGAAACTAGAGCTGTCAGTGAAACTGACTAGGGCCCCGGCAGCGCTATCACAGGAGTAGGAAAATGTTGATGTTAAAAAAGACGTTTTTTTTTTCCTTTCACCTCTAAGTATGACCTTGACCTTTGAGGTAAGGACCTGGGTATTGCGCGTGACACACTGTCACATTATGGTTAATATTTCTGCTAAGTAATATTTAAATCCATCCAGGTATAAGAAAGTTATAGATTGGACACAATAAAAAAGACGCTTTTTTGACCTTTTATCTCTAAGTATGACCTTGACCTTTGAGGTACGGCTGTGGGTCTTGCGTGTGACACTTCGTCACATTATGGTTAACATTTCTGCCAAGTAATATTTAAATCCATCCAGGAATAATAACAAATTATTAATTGGACACAGGAAAGACCCTTTTTTGACCTTTAACCTCTAAGTATGACCTTGACCTTTGAGGTACGGACCTGAGTCTTGCGCGCAACACTCCATCACATTATGGTTAACATTTCTGCCAAGTAATATTTAAATCCATCCAGGAATAAGAAAGTTATGGAGGATAAAAAAATTTGTGGACGGACAGACGGACAGACAGACAGACAGACGGACGGACAGAATGATGCCAAGTAATATTTAAATCCATCCAGGAATAATAAAAAGTTATGGAGGATAAAAAAATTTGTGGACGGACAGACGGACAGACGGACGGACAGACAGACGGACGGACAGAGTGATTACTATAGGGCACCCACACTTTCAGTGCGGGGCCCTAAAAATGCATTGATGGACATATGCCCTTCAGTTGAAAATGTCCCCTCATCCAAGCTTTAGTGCCGGATGAAGGGCATTATTGGAGTAATGCCGGAGGCCGAGCAAGTATACCGATAGCACTTCGTTCTGTGCGGCGCGCCGTTTAAAGTAAAAACAAGTACACCTAGTCACGTGACAACTGTCAATGGAAACCTCCAGTGCCACGCTGGATCATAGATTTAAAGACTCACTTGTTTTGTTGCATTATACAAAAAGGGGGGGAAATGTAGTAGTTTATCTATAAATATAACCCAAATGGGAGGGTATATACTTGCTCGGCCTCCGGCATTACTCCAATAATGCCCTTCATCCGGCACTAAAGCTTGGATGAGGGGACATTATTTTCGCAATGCCTTTGGCCTTTGCAAGTATACCGATAGCATCTTGAAAGGCAACAAAACAACTGCAGCCCATAAATACATAAAATGAAACATTCACTTATCTTTTTTATTCATTTTTGAAAAACTGCTTTTACAAAATTCAACTGATCTCCTTTTAATGACTGCCTACAATAGAACTTCTTAAAGTTCTTATCAGAGGACCAGTCTGCCGTGTCCAAAATAGTCTTCAAACTACACCCTCTGCTATATGCAGCTGAAACTGAAGCAGCCCTATATGAATGGGCTTTAAAAGTATTTGTATCAATACCAGACATCTCAAGGATGCTCTTCAACCACCGTGCAACTGTACTCGTAGAAACAGCCTTAAAAGTCACATATGAAATTAACACATTCCTAGAAAGTCTACAACTAGCTGTTCTTTCAATATAATATAACAATGTATGCATGGCACACAGTTTTTCATCCTTGAAATGTTCAATAACCAAAGAATAAGCATGACCACTTCTAGATGTTTTTAGTAATTCAGGAAAACAAAAAACTAATTGACTCTGTCTAGTCACCATATTGTCAATATTCATAGACACCAAAGTCTGGGCCCTTGGGGCTGCCGCCAAAGCAATCAAAGCAGTCACTTTCATGGTTAACAACTTTAAACTCAAGCTTTCTAATGGAAATAGAGAGGATAAAAACTTTAAGACACAGGATACATCCCAAGTAAATATATACCTTGGAACCGGTTTTCTCCGGAAATAGATACCTTTCATAAATCTAGCTATCAGGCAACAATTTTTGCACCATGTATTACCAAAAAATGGTAGTGTTTGCAATAACATGGCTTTGTAAGAGTTAATAACTGAATAAGATTTGTTTGTTAAAAACAAATAATTCAGAAAATTTATAACTTTTACCTCAGACGTTTGAAAGGGATTATCAAACCTGATACGGTTCCAAACCACCCATTTGTTCCAAGCTGATTTGTACTGTTTTCTAGTCCCTGCTCTCCAGGAAGTAACGATGAGGTCTGAAGCTGATTCCGAAAGTCCCGTACTGTTGAGCGCCTTCCTGATACACATACTGCGACAATCCTCAGAGACTTGCATAGTGGGTGAATCATACCATTGTGCGGCAACACCAAAAGATCTTTGTGACGAGGTAACCTAACAGGAAAAGCACACAAAGCATCTATAAGTAAAGGAAACCAAGACTGAGATTTCCAGTATGGCACCACCAAAATAGCATTTTCCACCTCATCTTCAACAATTTTATTTATAACTTTACCTACTAACGAAAAGGGTGGAAAAATATATGGTTTATAACCATGCCAAGACATTGTAAAGGCATTACAATGAAAAGCACCAGGTTCTGAAAACCATGAAACAAATAACTCCAATTGTGCATTCAATCTAGATGAAAACAGATCTATGTTTGGAAAGAAAAATTGTCTACATAGACGATCAAAAATCACTTTCTTCAACATCCATTCAGTTGAATCAGAAAAATTTCGAGAATAAAAATCTGCTGTATTTTCCGCACTTGGGACATAAACAGCAGATATGTAAATTTTTCTTTCCAAACACCACTGCCAAATTTCACCAGCTAACCTATCCATAGGTTCTGACACAATACCCCCCATGTCATTGATGTATTTAATAGCTGAAGTATTGTCAGACTGAATTTCTATATGTACATCTCTGTCTTTATCATAAAATGATTGTAATGCATAAAAAATGGCTAACAGCTCTAAATAATTAATTGAATTTTCAATTTCTCTGTATGTCCATCTTCCATTAGCATGCATACTTGAATCTAGGTCAACCGAACCCCAACCTAGAAAACTGGCATCTGTTCGGCAATGTTTCTGAGGTTTTGTAGGTCTGATTCTTTTACCGTTCTTAGATATGATATTAGTGTACCACCAATGAATTTCCTGTATGCAATCTGCAGTCAAAAACATTTCCTTATCAAAATCCTGATCTTCTCCTAAAGCTGCTAATTTGTTTCTTTCCATACTTCGGTAATGCAAAGGTGCCTCCAGCACAGCATAAAAAGCATTTATGACCAATCCTATAAAAGAGGCCAATTCTCTTACCACTATCTTAACTTTTTCCAGCAAATTTTTAGCATGAAGCAATATTTTTTGTACTTTTTCTTCTGTGAGAAAAACTTTAAACTGAATACTGTCAATCCAAAACCCAAAAAATATTATTCTCTGAGCTGGAATAAGAGAAGATTTCTGGTAATTTATGGTAAAGCCTAATGACTGCAAGGTATCTAACATGGTTGACGTATTATTATGACAAACAGCTCTGTCTTGGTTCATATTTAAAGAATCGTCAATATAATAAGAACACCTAATATTTTGTTGCCGAAACCAAGCAAACACAGGTTTAAGGACCTTTGTGAACAAAAAAGGTGCTGGGCTGAGCCCGAAGCAAACGCAAACAAATTTATACATTTCTCCATCCCAAATAAACTTTAAAAATTTCTGGTCTCTATGATCGATGGGAATTGCGAAGTAAGCCTCAACTAGGTCAATTTTAGTGAGGAAATCATTCTCCTGTAGCAAATCTAGAACTACTTGAAAAGTTTCTTGCTTAAAATGTTCGTAATGTATGAATTCATTCAGAAATTTTAGATTTATAACCGGACGAAACTTTCCATTGGGTTTTGGAACAATAAATATGGTAGAAATAAATTCCCCTGGTTCTGATGTACATGGAACAACAGCACCTTTTCTAAGTAGTTCCTGTACTTCATTGTTAACAATAGACCACTGTTCTGGACCAAAAGGAATTTCCTTTGGAATATGTGCTTGAACAGGCTGTTCATCAAATATAATACGATAACCTGAGATAGTCTGAAGGACCCATGGGTCATTGGTGATCTTTTTCCAGTTTTCAACATGAAACTGGACTTTCCCAACATTACCTACCTGCTTTAAATTTGATCGTTTGGGGATGTTACGGTGGCAGTAGCTGTCTTTTTGGGCCCTCTGGCTCTCATAGCTGACCTTGGTTGTCCCCTAGAAGGATACGGTTGGAACCTATTCTGAGGACCATAACCATACTGCCCATAGCCATAACCATAACTAGACTGGTTGTAACCAACACTTCCGGAATATCCAAAATTTCCGGAATAACCTCTCCTGAAATATCTAGTCCCCCTGCCCCTAAATGGAGCGGATTTGTATCCTTGGTCCTTACCAATATTGTACATGGAGTCACAATTTTTTATGTCCCTTTGAACATCATCCCCAAATAACTTGTCTGAAATTGGGGTAGAGACATTGCAAAGACTATTATATTTCTTCTTTAAATTTGGCCTGATCATGTACCGCCTCCTTATAGACAGATTGTATTGAACCTGACCAAGCAATGTCAAAGAATCAGATAACAATGTTTTTGCCTCTTTATTTGCCATAATTTCAGGTTTCAATACTTCGGCAAGTTTTATAATAGGAGTAATACCAGTTGCCACTAAATTCTGAATTTCCTGAAAACTCCTATCTTGAGACTGAGTCCGTTTATCTAAAATTTTCCAAATTTCTTGGTTGACTATAGGAGGACAGGCTTTACTACAATTTTCTGGGAGTTTATATTTAGAATTCAAAGAATCCAAATCACATTGTGATGTGCAGGCCAAATTTACTTTGCTTGCAAGTGTCTCCGACACCGCCTTCCCTTTTTCTGGGGCTTTTAATCTTGGGAGTTCCCACTCATTTTCAACTATTTCTCCCTCTTCTGGCCCAAACAGGGCATCACAAAGTTCGGTAGAAATTTCACGGGGACTTTCTATCTGCTCAGAGTCTGACAAATCAGCAGAATTCAACCGAACTTTTAAATTTGGCATGCGATCCAGGCTGTCCCCAAAGACTTCCCTAATGTCATCTTCATCAGCATATTGCTGGGAGAGAGGCTGAGGAACAATCCCCAATGCTTCTCTGAGCCTAGCAATATCCTGCTCAGACAATTTATTTATGTCCAAAATGGAGGAGGAACTCCCTTGTGCTCTAGCTACGCTAGAAGTAGAAGGACGATTACCAGTCACATTTAAAGAATGTGCTCTGTTCTCTTTGTTAACTACAGAAACCACGCTTTTAACAGACTTTTTCTGAATCCCTTTTTTAGAAGCAACACTCGTTGACTTCGTCGGCTTTTTCTTTTTAGGACTCGTATTCTGATTCTGAACGTCCACATCACTAAACCCGGAAAAGCCGCTTCCAGTTTCCTCCTCGTTTATTGACAGGACATCGTCCTGTTCAGACCCCATAATGACAATAAAATTATACCAGGACTACGTCCGTGGTAAGGGTCCACTCTTGAATAAATACAACACTTACCGACGCGAAGAGAAGGAGATGTTACCCCTTCAAACGCAGAACGAAATATGATCCAGCGTGGCACTGGAGGTTTCCATTGACAGTTGTCACGTGACTAGGTGTACTTGTTTTTACTTTAAACGGCGCGCCGCACAGAACGAAGTGCTATCGGTATACTTGCAAAGGCCAAAGGCATTGCGAAAATAATGTGACTCGCCCCCGCCCATTGGTGCTTGAAGTAATAGATGGGCTGCATGATGCTTCCACGCAGAGCTGAAACTGACCGCACACGAGTACTGGTTTTTAAACCGCTTAGAGGATCTAAGCATGCCAAGGTCGGACCGTCCATGCTTATAAACCCTATTGGTTTCATTGGGCGACAGGGCTTGAGATGTCATTTCATCTCAATGTCGGGTAAAAGTCACACAAAATTGGAAGCAACGTCTCCAAAATGACCTGTACAGTGTTGAGGGGGACATTAAACCTCAAACCAAACAAAACTAGAGCTGTCAGAGGATCTGACTATAGCCCCGCTATAGCGCTATCAGAGGAGTAAGACACATTGACTCTAAAAGCTTTTAACCTATCAGGGGAGCTTTCTTAGTTCCAGAGAAAACTTTAATATTTTTTTTTTTCTTTGCTGGGGAGATAACCCCAAGAGTAATGTTGTTGGCCATTATTTACTTACATCCACCTAATGTTCATGTTTATACAAAGTTTCAGCTTTCTAGCTTTCTTAGTACCTGAGAAAACTGTATCGAAAATATTTTTCATGGTTTGATGGTTAGAAAAGTGAAATGATTTTTTTACTTGCAGAAAATATCCTATCAGGGGAGATAACTCCAAGAGTTATGGGCCTTTGGCCATTATTTTGGTAAGGGCCATACATCCACCCACTTTTCATGTTCATACAAAGTTTCAGTATTCTAGCTTTCTTAGTTCCTGAGAAAACTGTCACCAAACCTTTTCATTTATTAAAAAAAACTATACTATCAGGGGAGATAACTCCAAAAGTAATGGGCCCTCGGCCATTATTTTGGTTAGCTCCCTATATCCACCCATTGTCCACATTTATGCAAAGTTTGAGGTTTCTAGCTGCTTTAGTTCCTGAGAAAACTGTGACCAAACATTTTCATTTAAAAAAAACCTATATTTTCATTTATTTAAAAAACCTATCAGGAGAGATAACTCCAACAGTTATGGGAGATAACTCCAAGAGTTATGGGCCTTTGGCCATTATTTTGGTAAGGGCCATACATCCACCCACTTTTCATGTTCATACAAAGTTTCAGTATTCTAGCTTTCTTAGTTCCTGAGAAAACTGTCACCAAACCTTTTCATTTATTAAAAAAAACTATACTATCAGGGGAGATAACTCCAAAAGTAATGGGCCCTCGGCCATTATTTTGGTTAGCTCCCTATATCCACCCATTGTCCACATTTATGCAAAGTTTGAGGTTTCTAGCTTCTTTAGTTCCTGAGAAAACTGTGACCAAACATTTTCATTTAAAAAAAACCTATATTTTCATTTATTTAAAAAACCTATCAGGAGAGATAACTCCAACAGTTATGGGCCCTTGGCCATTATTTTGGTAAGCTCCCTATATCCACCCATTGTCCACATTTATGCAAAGTTTGAGCTTTCTAGCTTCTTTCGTTCCTGAGAAAACTGTGACCAAACATTTTCATTTAAAAAAACCTATCAGGGGAGATAACTCCAAGAGTTATGGGCCCTTGGTCATAATTTCGGTAAGGTCCGTGGAGGCACCCATTGTCCACGTGTATACAAAGTTTTAGTTTTCTAGCTCTCTTAGTTTCGGGGAAAACTGTGACGAAAAAATAACGGAATAACGGAATTACGGAATTACAGAATTACAGAATTACGGAATGACAGGGCAAATCCAATATAGCCCCACTTTTCAAGCGGAAGAGTTATGGGCCTTTGGCCATTATTTTGGTAAGGGCCATACATCCACCCACTTTTCATGTTCATACAAAGTTTCAGTATTCTAGCTTTCTTAGTTCCTGAGAAAACTGTCACCAAACCTTTTCATTTATTAAAAAAAACTATACTATCAGGGGAGATAACTCCAAAAGTAATGGGCCCTCGGCCATTATTTTGGTTAGCTCCCTATATCCACCCATTGTCCACATTTATGCAAAGTTTGAGGTTTCTAGCTTCTTTAGTTCCTGAGAAAACTGTGACCAAACATTTTCATTTAAAAAAAACCTATATTTTCATTTATTTAAAAAACCTATCAGGAGAGATAACTCCAACAGTTATGGGCCCTTGGCCATTATTTTGGTAAGCTCCCTATATCCACCCATTGTCCACATTTATGCAAAGTTTGAGCTTTCTAGCTTCTTTCGTTCCTGAGAAAACTGTGACCAAACATTTTCATTTAAAAAAACCTATCAGGGGAGATAACTCCAAGAGTTATGGGCCCTTGGTCATAATTTCGGTAAGGTCCGTGGAGGCGCCCATTGTCCACGTGTATACAAAGTTTTAGTTTTCTAGCTCTCTTAGTTTCGGGGAAAACTGTGACGAAAAAATAACGGAATAACGGAATTACGGAATTACAGAATTACAGAATTACGGAATTACAGAATTACGGAATGACAGGGCAAATCCAATATAGCCCCACTTTTCAAGCGGAAGAGTTATGGGCCTTTGGCCATTATTTTGGTAAGGGCCATACATCCACCCACTTTTCATGTTCATACAAAGTTTCAGTATTCTAGCTTTCTTAGTTCCTGAGAAAACTGTCACCAAACCTTTTCATTTATTAAAAAAAACTATACTATCAGGGGAGATAACTCCAAAAGTAATGGGCCCTCGGCCATTATTTTGGTTAGCTCCCTATATCCACCCATTGTCCACATTTATGCAAAGTTTGAGGTTTCTAGCTTCTTTAGTTCCTGAGAAAACTGTGACCAAACATTTTCATTTAAAAAAAACCTATATTTTCATTTATTTAAAAAACCTATCAGGAGAGATAACTCCAACAGTTATGGGCCCTTGGCCATTATTTTGGTAAGCTCCCTATATCCACCCATTGTCCACATTTATGCAAAGTTTGAGCTTTCTAGCTTCTTTCGTTCCTGAGAAAACTGTGACCAAACATTTTCATTTAAAAAAACCTATCAGGGGAGATAACTCCAAGAGTTATGGGCCCTTGGTCATAATTTCGGTAAGGTCCGTGGAGGCACCCATTGTCCACGTGTATACAAAGTTTTAGTTTTCTAGCTCTCTTAGTTTCGGGGAAAACTGTGACGAAAAAATAACGGAATAACGGAATTACGGAATTACAGAATTACGGAATTACAGAATTACGGAATGACAGGGCAAATCCAATATAGCCCCACTTTTCAAGCGGGGCTATAAAAAAATGCGACATGTAAATATGCTCCCCACCCCCTCACACACAAGCTTATTTTGTGTATGGAGATCTGCACAGTGTTATACTTGGTACCGTATTCGGGCGTGTATTACCCGCAGTTTTTTCCCACAAATTACAGGCCCAAGTTCTGGGTGCGGGTAATCCGCCCGAATTATTTTTGGACCATTTTATTTTTACTTTTGTCAGCTGAAAATACGATGCATCTCATGTTATGCTCTATCCTTTTACGATTCCCGACATAAATAACGTTTAATTGTCCACTCAATTTTACTTACACATGAGTAATATAACAATCTCTATTACTAGCAAGCCCGATTTTGTGAATATTATTCCTAAAACTCTGATTTTAAACAAAATAAACAAGCAAGTTCAATGCGAACATCAAAGTTTTCCGGCATCCAAACTGCCGCCCACAAATCACCGCTAGTCTTTTTCTGCACGCGATCGGTAAATGACGTCATCGTACCCCATCAACCCCACACGTGTCTATTGTTTTATCTTATTGGGGCGTATCTGTCTCATAAAAAATGTTTGGAAACGGTAAAAGTATTCTCGCTAGCAAAACAGCGCTTTCCGTAAGCTCCGCGTCAATAACCAACAACAGAATACAGATGTGTTGACACAAAGAGTTCAACTTTTCTCGCCAAGCGTCTGCTATTTGGCGCCAAAACATAACCATTCACGAGATAAATGAATAGTCGTAGCAACTCGTCTTAGGAGCAATTAAATAATTTTCACACTGATTGCAGATTAAATTTTATGATTGGGGAATAAACGCAAATTAGAGACATAACTTGACCATATTTTCACACCTTATCGACACGCACCGCAGGGTGGCAATTATATGACAGGGATTAACAATAGTGTCATAATTGAACCCTTATAAATCAATAAACAGTGTAAATCCAAATCAGACATCTGCGGCGTCTTTCTGAGGTGTCTGATCTGGGACTGCACTGTTTGCCGATGTCCCTAAAAAGAAACGTCTGCGGCGTCATTCTGAGTCGTCTGATCTGGGACTGCACTGTTTGCCGATGTGCGGGCATATGTGGGTTAATAAATTAATAACAACGGTGAACAGGTAAAGTTTTTTCAACATTTTAATGCAAAATACATGCTTTCTGGTGATACTCGCACGCACGTGCATTTTCCCGCCTTTTGAAGACGATCGCGCGTTCCGTTGTGTGCTACAAAAACTGGCCAAATTCTTACTTTTTCTCACTTACGCATCCACCAAAATTTCAGCAAATGTTCCATGCGGGTAATACAACAGTATTGCAGTTTTCCCCCTGATTTTGGCCAAAAAAGGGGGTGCGGGTAGTACGCAAATGCGGGTAATACACACCCGAATACGGTATTTATTCTATATTTACTACAAAATACTTTGTTTTTGTATATGTGATATAAACATATATCAAGTTCCCTGAGGCAATAGCATGTCCATCTCCCACCCCAAAATCATACATCCTTTATATCATACCTCTGATTTAACAATCTTCAGAACACTTGGCTGTCTTCCTATCATACCACATTTTTGGGGGCAAACAGTGAGATCAATTGTCGCAGTCTGCAGCATTTGACCTTTGCCATGAAAATGCATTTCTCTCTTTTTGGAATTTATAAATAACCTTGTTTATACATGTAGTTGGTTCTGATTCTAAAAAAATACATATGCCAACTATTGCTTTGCTTTTTCCCTAAAACTTTGCTTTGTTTTTGGAAGAACATTTAACATAAAACCAAAATTCAACATTTTTAGAAGGACAAAGGTTGTGAAATATATGATAAATAGATTATGATATGGCATTTTGCATATTATACCTCACATCAGCCTTCGATCAAAATCAGCCCTCTGGTCTTTGGCCCTCAGGCTGATATGGGGTATGATACGAAAAATGCCATACAATAATCTTTATTTATACCATGAACTCGGTGGCCTGATATATATGATGACCAAGCCTAATGATATCTCAACATTAACATATTTATTGAAAATTTTCTCTGTAAGTGTTTAATAGTTTAGAAAGTACTATGAATACAGCCTACGTGAAAATTCAATTTACTGTTATCTGTTAAAACAAATATTCAGTTAAGCAGTGTAAATAAAGGGATCATTATAAGATCAATTCCAAATATGATCTACCTAGCTAGGTAAGAAGGCAAACATTGGATCAAAATGAATTATATCTTCAAGTTGAAGTTTTATTTCACTTTACAGGTATGAGCTTCATCATAGGCAAACCTGTATTTTGCCAACTGTGAACAACCAAGGTGCAGATCAGACTGTGCATATTACAATACTTCAAGTTTCTATATCTGAAACTTCAAGACTCTTTCCATGAAGCTGTGTAGGCCAGCTTGTCTCTTAACGCTCTGCATACTGGGTATTTTTTATCACCAGACAACATTTGAAAATATTTTTCTAATTTTCACAGAAAACATGGAGACAACTTGCATGTGATGTCAAGTCCTGTTTTCTGAGAAAAATAAGAAAAATATCAACAATTTGTCATCTGCTGAATTAGCCTAGACAGTGGTACAGGTTAACTGGCTACAAACCCAGAGACGGGTTTTCTCATGACTATTTGGGGTAATGACAACCTCATAAACTTGGTACATTATTCATTATATGCCAGTAAGGCACTACACGTCTGTAAGTCCATTCAGCCCACCCTACCTCCCAAGATTATCTGAATGAAATGCCAAGCCCCATTTCAAATTAACAAGAATTCTGCAGAAGGCTATATATGTCACTCACGTGAGGGCAAATGTGACTTGAAAATCCATTGAAAACTGGACAAACAAATGGATGGAAAACCAATTCCCTATATCATGACAAGTTAGAAGCAGTTTGACAAACAGAAAACCTTCTGAAACTACTTACTACAACTACATGTATTTAAATTCAGTTGGTCAAAGTTTAATCCAATAACCTACCTCAGCCAATGACTGATTAGCTGTGAGTTTTATATGTTCTCTCTCTAATTCTGATATTTTCCTGAGATTATTTTGGAAGTCCATCGTTGGTTCTTGATCTTTTGGCTCTGCAAAGGTTACCCTGGTAACAGCATCTTGTCGATCCTTCTCAGCACTATGCACCATTTTTCTCATGTAGTCCAGCTGTTTTTCCAGTAAGTCGCATCTTGTCTCTGCTGCTGTTAATTGGGACTCTAATTCTGGAGAATTAAGTAATGCGAAAGTCAGTACCGGTAATAAGATGTAACTAGAATTTGTTTTTGTTTTTTTTCTACAAAAACACAGATGTCTCCCCCGTTTTTGACCTCTAAGTATAACCTTGACATTGGAGGTAATGAGCTGGGTCTTGTGTGCAACACATCATCTAATGAAGATGAACATTTCTGCAATGCAACTTTAAAATTGTTCATAGAAAAATAAAATAGTTATTGGCCATACACAAAAAAGCCCATTTTTACCTTTGACCTCTAAGTATGGCCTTGACCTTTGAGGTACAACACATCGTCTCATGATGGTTAACATTTCTGCCAAGTAATTTCATAATCCATCAAAGAATAAGGAAGTTATTGACTGTCCCTTTTTTACCTTTGACCTCTAGGTATGACCTTGACATTGGAGGTATGGACCTTGGTCTTGCACATGACTCATGGTCTAATGATGGTGCACATTTCTGCATGGTTACTTTATAAAGTCCATCCAGAAATGAAAAAGTTATTGACTGGACACACACACAAAAAAAACTTTTTTTACCTCTGACCTCTTAGTATGACCTTGATCTCGGAGGTATCGATCTGGGTCTAGCGTGCACCACATCGTCTCATGATGGTTAAAATTTCTGCCAAGTAATTTCACAATCTATCCAGAAATAAGACAGTTATTGACTGAACACTAAAAAGGCCCCTTTTTGTCCTTTGAGCTCATAGTACGACCTTGACATTTGAGGTACCAACATGGGTCATGCAAGCAACACATCCTCTAATGGTGGTTAACATTTCTGCCAAGTATTTTCAAAATCCATCTAAAAATAAGAAAGTTATTGACAAAACACAAAAAAGGCCCCTTTTTACCTTTAACCTCTATGTATGACCTTGACCTTTCAGGTACCAAACTGGGTCATGCGTGCAACACATCATCTCATGGTGGTTAACATTTCTGCCAAGCAATTTCAAAATCCATCTAAAAATAAGAAAGTAATTGACTAAACATGAAAAAAGGCCCCTTTTTGACCTTTGACCTCTATGTATGACCTTGACATTTTAGGTACCAAACCGAATCATGCATGCAACACATTGTCTCATGATAGTTAACATTTTTGCCAAGTAACTTCAAATTCTATCTACATCGTCTCATGGTAGTAAACTTTTTGCCAAGTAACTTCAAATTCTATCTAAAAATAAACAAGTTATTGACAAAACCTGAAAAAAAAGGCCCCTTTTTTTACCTTTGACCTCTAAGTGTGACCTTGACCTTTGAGGTACCAACCTGGGTCATGCACGCAACACATTGTCTTATATTGGTTAACATTTCTGCCTAGTGATTTCAAAATCCATCTCAAAATAAGAAAGTTATTGACCAAACACAAAAAAAGGCCCCCTTTGACACCTTAGTATGACCTTGACCTTTGAGGTACCGACCTGCCTCATGCGCACAACACATCGTCTCATGGTTGTTAATATTTCTGCCAAGTTATTTTACAAGAGGGCCCAGAGGGCCCTAGTTCGCTCACCTGTGTGTCACTGTCTTGAGTACATTCTATTTTTAGCTCTTGTGGCCATCTTGTTCATCAGCAGATTGATTTTAGCTTATTTGGTAGGGAGTAACCTGGGCAACATTCCTGGGAACTTTGAATCAAATTGGCCTTAGGGTTTAGGGGGAGTTTCCGTTTGAATTAAAATTTACAATATTTTTCTATTTTTACCTCCGGTGGCCATTTTGTTAATCCAAGTGGGATTGTTTTAGCCTTTTTGGTAGAGGATCATCTAAGCAACATTGTCACAAGGAACCTACATGCTAAATATGAAGGCTGTATCTCAAATGCTTTAAAAGTTATGACAAAGTAGGTCAAAGGTCAAGGTCATGGGTCAAAAGTTTTAAATGGCTGAGAAAACCTTGTCACAAGGAACATGCATGCCAAATATGAAGGCTATATCTCATATTGTTCAAAAGGTATGATAAAGTAGGTCACAGGTCAAATCTTTATGAGTGGAAAGCCCTTGTCAGAAGGAACCTACATGCGAAGTATGAAGGCTCTATCTCAAACAGTCCAAAAGTTATGACAAAATAACCTACTGATCTACTTTTTGATTTGACATGACCCATATTCGAACTTAACTGAGATATTGTCCAGATGATCATTCTGAGCAAGTTTTATGATGATTTGACTGAAACTGTGGCCTCTTAGAATGTGCAAAACGTTTTTCTATGATTTGACCTGCTGACCTACTTTTTGACCTGACATGACCCATATTCAAACTTGACACAGATATTGTCAAGATGATCATTCTGAGCAAGTTTGATGATGATCGGACCAAAACTTGGGCCTCTAGTGTGTTCACAAGGTTTTTCAACAATCTGACCTACTGACCTACATATTGACCAGACATGAACAATATTCAAAATTAACCGAGATTTTGTCAAATGATCAGTTTGAGCAAGTTTGATGATGATCGGACCAAAACTGTAGCCGCCAGTGTGATCAGAGGTTTTTTCTATGATTTGACCTACTGACCTACCTATTGACCCAACATGACCCATATTTGAACCTGACTGAGATATTGTCAAGATGATCATTCTGGGCAAGTTTGATGATGATCGGACCTAAATTGTGGCCTCTAGTGTGTTCACAAGGTTTTTCTCTGATTTGACCTACTGACCTACTTTTTGACCCTATGTGACCCATATTCAAATTTGACCGAGAAATTGTCAAGATAATCATTCTGAGCAAGTTTCATGATGATCAGCCCAAAACTGTGGCCTCTAGTGTATTCACAAGGTTTTTCTATGATTTGACCTACTGACCTACTTTGTGACCAGACATAACCCATATCTGAACTTGACCGAGATATTGTCAAAATGATCATTCTGGGCAAGTCTGATGATGATCGGACCAAAACTGTGGCCTCTAGTGTGTTCACATGGTTTTTCTATGATTTGACCTACTGACCTACTTTTTGACCCGACATGACCCGTATTCAAACTTGACCGAGATATTGTCAAGATGATCATTATGGGCAAGTTTGATAATGATTGAAACAAAACTGCGGCCTCTAGTGTATTCACAAGGTTTTTCTATGATTTGACCTGCTGACCTACTTTTTGACCCGGCATGACTCATATTCCAATGTGACCAAGATATTATCAAGATGATCATTCTGAGCAAGTTTGATGATGATTGGACATAAATTGTGGCCTCTAGTGTGTTCAGAAGGTTTTTCTATGAATTGACCTACTGACCTACTTTTTGACCCGACAACACCCATATTCGAACTTGACTGAGATATTGTCAAGATAATCATTCTGGGCAAGTTTGATGATGATCGGACCAAAACTGTGGCCTCTCATGTCTTCACAAGGTTTTTTTTTCTGATTTGACCTACTGACCTACTTTTTGACCCGACATGACCCATATTCGAACTAGACCGAGAATTTGTGGTAGTCCAAATTGTGTGCAAGTTTAGTTAAAATCAAATCATAAATGAAACATCTATCATGCAGACAAGACCAAAATAGGCCATTTTTGCCCTTTCAGGGGCCGTAACTCTGTAACACATGATGGGATATGGCTGGTTCAAGAAAGGAACCCAGATATCATGGTGGTACAAGTTGTGTGCAAGTCTGGTTAAAATCAAATCATAAATGAAGATGCTATCGTGCGGACAAGACCAAAATAGGCAATTTTTGCCATTTCAGGGGCCGTAACTCCGTAACACATGATGGGATATTGCTGGTTCAAGAAAGGAACCTAGATCTCATGGTGGTACAAGTTGTGTGCAAGTCTGGTTAAAATCAAATCATAAATGAAGATGCTATCGTGCGGACAAGACCAAAATAGGCAATTTTTGCCATTTCAGGGGCCGTAACTCCGTAACACATGATGGGATATGGCTGGTTCAAGAAAGGAACCTAGATCTCATGGTGGTACAAGTTGTGTGCAAGTCTGGTTAAAATCAAATCATAAATGAAGATGCTATCGTGCGGACAAGAAATTGTTTACGCACGCACGGACGCACGGACGCACGCACGGACGCACGGACGACGGACGACGGACAAAATGTGATCACAAAAGCTCACCTTGTCACTACGTGACAGGTGAGCTAAAAATCCATCTCAAAATAAGAAAGTTATTGACCAAACACGAAAAAAAGGCCCCTTTTTTACCTTTGACCTCTAAGTATGACCTTGACCTTTGAGGTACAGTCCTGCCTCATGTGCACCACACATCGTCTTATGGTTGTTAATATTTCCGCCAAGTAATTTTAAAATCCATCTGAAAATAAGAGTTATTGACCGGACACGATTTGCCCATATATATATACATACCGACAAACTTCCAAGGGAGATAATTCAAAAAGTATAAATGCGAAAGTTATAGTTCTTGCGCACTGCATGTCGTCTAATGCTGATTAATATTTATATGAAGTTTCGTGAAGATAGTTCGGACGGCTTTCAATTTATAGAGCGGACACGAATGTGTGACAGACGGACAGACAGACAGACGCTCGGGGGAAAAACAATATGTCTCTCCGAAAAAAAATTTTTCGGGGGAGACATAATTCATTAGAAAGGTATTATGGACATTATTATATGCATGTGAAACATGGACAGAATACCAATGGCACACCAAAGGACTGAATCATTTCCATACAAGCTGTCTTAGAAAACTCTTAAAGATTAAGTGGCAAGACAGGATTCCAGACATGGAAGTCCGGAACAGGACAGGGATGCAAAATGTACAAACTCTCCTGAAATTAGCACAGTTAAGATGGACAGGCCATGTTACCAGAATGCCTGAGGAACATTTGCCAAAGAAAATTCCCTATGGAGAACAAGAAATGGGCAAACGCTTCCAAAGTGGTCAGAAGAAGTGCTACAAGAAAACCCTCAAAGCCTCCCACAGGGACTTTAACATTCCAACAGAGGCGTGGGAACAAATTGCACAGGACAGAGCAAAGTGGCGAGTTCTCATCAGAAGGAGTGCCAGTGAATACGAGGCAAAACGAATCAGCGAAGCTGAGCAGAAGTGCAAAACCAGAGCTAAGGCATCATTAACAGAGCTGTCTTCCTGTAGCTCTGTTGCTCTATATGCAACAGACAGTTTGGATTTAGAATCGGTTTAATCAGCCTCTTAGAACCCACAAATAGTAACATTTCTCAAATATGATTAAGATTGGTCATTGTCATTAATGACAGACAAACTATAATTATTATTATTATGGACATATTGTTTCAATATGTGGCTCTGAACATTGTATTAAATCATAAAATCCTAACATTAACACATAAACCTCTTTATAATACACTTCATTATAACACAGATTTTGCATATAATGGGGTTTAAAGATGAATCCCCAAAATGTATAAATGATATATAAAAATGACCATAAATGGTAAGTTTTCAATTTTGTTTTGGTATAAAATTTAACCCTTTACCACTCAGAAAATTATCCAATACAGCATCTTAACAGAACACTGATATAGGTAAATCAATAACCAATAGTCGATATATGGCTGATAGGCCTGACAGTCTTATCTGAACAGAGATATTGGCATTTTTGTGTGATTTTCACCCTTATGTTACAAAAATGATTATTTTAGTATTTTCTGTACATTTGACAATATTTATGTAAATGTAAAGTTTCTAGGAAATTAAATTTTCTTTCCGATGGTACTAAATTTATTATAGTTTCTCTTTGCGTTTTGAAAATATGAAGTGTCAAAGTAAGCAAAATATTTTCTTTAGCAAAAATTTCTGTTTTGGGTTGGTCAGAGAAAGTATTTTTAACCACCATAGCCCCATATTATTTTTCTTATTTCCGCACAAAAACGTATTTGTAGGTAATCATTAGGGCATGTCACTGAGGGTCTTCCAACAAGTTTCCATAACATACTTTTTATGCAGAAATAAGATCATGTTCATAAGTCTGTGAAATGAACATCTATCTGAACCCGGTATACATTATTTTACTTATTTCTGCACCAAGACCAAGGTTGTGGGTACTCGTTAGAACTGCCTCAATCGGCACCCACGACCTATGTTCTGAGTATAAATAAGAAGAATATAAAAGTTTTCAATGGAAAAGTAGCCATTTTGGAGAAATTAAAGAATGTGCTATGACACATGGGTGTGTTTTGTTTATGAAAAAATCAGTACTTTTGCATAAGATTAAAATAACTATTACAGCCTATCTATCCTTTTTTGAACCCCCATCCCCAACTTTACCTTTTTTTTTTTTAAATAAATGTATCAACCACCCCATAGCCAGCTCACCCCAAAGAGCCGTCTCTTTATTTTTTTGTTTTTTTTTATAAATAAGATTTGTTTGTTTGATTAGAGGTATAACATCCCCATCAACACTATTTAGGACATTTTTGAGATATTGCTTCCAATTTGGTGGGACTTTTACCCAACACTGAGGTGCAATGACATCTGATGCGCATGGTCATTGTACAGCCTCTGGTCTGGGTCTGTGCGATCTCATGTGCTGTCTACAACCCTGTAGACCCTGATCAGACGCCTTATAATATTTGTCTGGGCTCTGATCCCGATCTGCACTGTTTGCACCTTTGTGTTCTGTCTATTGTCATACAGACTAACGGGTGGATGACGTCAGGTTGATAGCTACAGGTCTGGGTCTGTGCCGTCTACAATCCTGTAGACCCTGATCGGACGCCTTATAATAATTTTCTGGGCTCTGATCCCGAACTGCGCTGTTTGCACCTTTGTGTTCTGTCTATAGTTATACACACAGACGGGTGGATGATGCCAGGCTGATCGCTATATCCCCCGAACATGTTCAGACTAGGGATAATAAACACCACCGTCGGCAATGAGTCCCTGATCAGACGCCGCATTACCTTTGTGCAGCGTCTTGTCCGGGTCTGCGCCGACCCATATGCCGTCTACAAACCTGTAGACCCTCATCAGACGCCGTTTAATAATTGTTAAAGTCTGATTCGAATCTGCATTGCTTGCATCTGTCTGTTGTGTCTACGGACGAACGGACGGACATGTGAACGGACGCCAGACTCAATTTTGTTTGCGGACGGACGGACGCCAGGCTGATTGTTATATCCCCTAACCTATTTGGTCAGGGGATAAAAAATAAAACGCACCGGCGGCGGTCAGACCATGATCAGACGTCGCATGGTCTGTGTCGTCGCATATGCCATCTTCAAACCTGTAGACCCTATCCAGATGCCTTATAATCATTGTATGGCGTCTGATTCAAATCTGCACTGTTTGCACCTTTGTGTTCTGTCTATTGTTATACAGACGGTTGAGTGGATGACGCCAGGCTGATCGCTATATCCCCCGAACATGTTCAGACTAGGGATAAAAACACCACCGTCGGCAATTAGTCCCTGATCAGACGCCGCATTATCGTTGTGTAGCGTCTTGTCCGGGTCTACGCCGACCCATATGCCGTCTACAAACCTGTAGACCCTCATCAGACGCCGTTTAATAATTGTACAGGTCTGATTCTTATCTGCATTGCTTGCATCTGTCTGTTGTGTCTACGGACGAACGGACGGACATGTGAACGGACGCCAGACTCATAATTTTGTTTGCGGACGGACGGACGGACGCCAGGCTGATAGTTATATCCCTGAACCTATTTGGTCAGGGGATAAAAATAAAACGCACCGGCGGCGGTCAGACCATGATCAGACGCCGCATGATCATTGTACAGCGTCTGGTCTGGGTCTGTGCCGTCGTATATTCCGTCTACAAACTTGTAGACCCTATCCAGACGCCGTATAATAATTGTATGGCGTCTGATTCAAATCTGCACTGTTTGCACCTTTGTGTTCTGTCTTTTGTTATACAGACGGTTGGGTGAATGACGCCACGCTGATCGCTATATCCCCCGAACCTGTTCAGACTAGGGTTAAAAAAAAACACCACCGTTGGCGATAAGACCCTGATCAGACGCCGCGTCGTTGCGCAACGTCTTGTCCGGGTCTGCGCCATCTCAGATACCGTCTACATGCATGTAGACCATCATCAGACGCCGTTTAATAATTGAACATCTGATCCGGATCTGCATTGTTTTCATATGTCTATTGCGTCTACGGACGGACGTTTGAACGGACGCCAGGCTCCGAACCTGTTCAGACTAGGGATAAAAAACACCACCGTCTCCGATAAGACCCTGATCAGACGCCGCATAACCATTGCGCAGCGTCTTGTCACTCATAATTTTGTGTCTACGAACGGGCGAATGAACAGACGCCAGGCTCCGAACCTGTTTAGACTAGGGATAACCGTTTCGCAGCGTCTTGTCCGGGTCTGCGCCGTCTCAGATGCCTTCTACAAACATGCTGACCCTCATCAGACGCCGTTCAATAATAGTACGGCGTCTGATCCGAGTCTGCATTGTTTGCATCTGTCTGTTGTGTCTACGGACGGACGGACATTTGGACGGTCGCTATATCCTCCAAACCTATTCGGTCGCGGAAAATAATATAAAATGAACCGTCGGCGGTTGGAGCTGAATCAGACGTCGCGGCAATAATTGTGGAGGGTCTGATCCGGGTGCCGTAGCATTATAAGGTCCAAAAACCTGAAGACCCTGATCAGGTGCCGCTTAATAATTGCATCTGTTTGTCTGTTAACGTGTCGGCAGTGAGACCCTGATCAGACGTCGCATATTTTTTTTTTTTTAGAAATTAATATTCATTAAAGGGGCTGAAACTAATGACCAATGAAAGGCCTTCTACCCATCTGTGGGTTTTATTGCCCTTCCGATGACCACCTGGGTACACTTTTGGGTACTGTTACGTAATTTATTGCGGCTCAAAGCTCGGCACGCTCCGGGTGGCATCCGCTGTATAAACATTCCTAGGGTATCATAATCCCCAATTAACTAATTATCTTGAACCATAAATCCCTTGAATCTAACTGATTATACAGCGCTAATTGTCTTTACCTAAATCATGCAAATCATGCGCGACCGACCAGGCTTGGGGTAATCATAATCTGTAATCGTAATCAGCTGTAATCGATTACATATTTTCAAGTAATCGCATGTAATCAGTAATCAGACATTTTTCTGATTACAAGTAATTTAATTTAATCAATTACTTCCATATTTTTGCCTGTAATCATGATTATTTTCTGAGTTAAAGTGTCATGCTTGTAGTACTTCTAAATAATACATTGCAAAAGTAATTGTAATTTAATCAATTACATTGTAAAAGTAATTGTAATTTAATCAATTACATTCATATGATGCTGTAATTGTAATTTAATCAATTACATTTTTAGGGCTAAGTAATTGTAATTTAATCAATTACTTTCAAATGTAATTGACCCCAAGCCTGCGACCGACACACAAATATTGCGTCATTCAGTAACTCAACCCAGTAATTTTCCATTACGGTCAGGCAAGGTCATCGTGATTCAGTAGAAGAAACCCCTGGTGTGTTTGGTTGTAAATTACACAAAAACTTTGTATAGAAACATATTTGTTTTTTTCGCAAATATTGTTGGCAAAAGACCAAACTTAACATTAATAAACATCCGGCGTTTTTATATTTAGGAAAAAGGTAAAAATAACGCGATTGATTTTGAGACACGGGCAAACACGTATTTGTTCAAATGGCGACACACGGGGATATACGTATCTGTACGTTAATCGATAAAGTCGTAAATATACGGGTCTGAGTGGTAATGGATCGAGTCGGGAAAATACGTATCTGAGTGGTAAAGGGTTAAAAACCTGATGGTATCAGATGGGAAACCCCAAAGGACATTTGCTCTGGCCCTTTACTATTTGTAGAAGTCATTTTCTAAATATCTAATGATAATTAAGCCTGACAACCTTGTGCAGTAAAACTTTGATAACCCAAACATGGATACCTCGTTTACCATGGCTAATTCAAATTGTTCTGGAGTCCCTAGAGAATTCTTGCAATAGCTCCAGATATCAATATATATCACAGAGTAATTGATAGGGGTCGTATCGTCGTAAATACGACTCTAAAATCAAGCAAATACGCCTAGAAATGAAGAAAAAGTCGTACCAAATACGACTGTCAAATTGGCGATACGCAAAGGTCGTTCCATTGCAGTGGTATCGGCAAAGGAAAGAAAAAAAAAACATGACGCCTGACAAAAACCAATCGAAATCGCGGTAATTTTCGCCGCATCATAGTCTTCAACAAAAACTGTTCCAATCTTCAAGAACGATTCGAAATTCATCCATTCATGAATGATGACATTTGTTTTAATTACGCTGAAACACTTCAACCTTACCTTTTGACGATCATATATTGAGCTTATATTTATTCAGCCTCAAGTTATGACAACTATCAACATGATTAGGAAACCAATTATTGATGCGTGATTACATAACGGTATTTATTATCTAAAGGAAAGCCACCCGCATTATTAACTTTATTAACAATGCCTGAAGCATGAACAGTAACTTTATGACAAGCGTGCATAAAAATACTATCCTGAATATTGTTAGGCAACCACATTGACTTCTATGGAGTGTCATCTTCGAGAAAAAAATTGGGTTCGACAGATCTACAGATTCACATTGTCATGTAGTTAGGAATTAAATATCAAATCAGACGCGCAGACGATAACCAAGTTAAGTTTGTGGAGGACCTGACAAAGTTTCTCCGGAAAAACGCAAGAAAAAAAATCAAATGCATGAGAAATTTCTGGAGGCTATTTCTCCCAAATCGCAGAAATTCACGTTGAAATGGATTACTCTGTATTTTGTGGAAAAACAAAACAGAAGCAACAACAAATGGGCTAGGAAAGTTATAATTAATGTAACAGCGAATATATATCCGACCAGGCAGTGTTAGCGCTAGCTCTTTCTGCTTAGCGTCCGCAGGCCATTGCTCATTTTTTTGCGTCCTTTGGCCATTGGTGGAAACTCTTAACCGGAGGCTTAAAAACCTTGTTTATTGCCGTTTTCCGACACGTGTATGTCGGCGCCTTTGAATATTGCGTCATGGTGGTTGTTTACTTTTGACTCCACTTCTATTTTTCATACTTTTATCATCCAGAAGTATTTTTTCTCGCAACATTGTCGTCAATGCACGTCTGAGATAGAACCACCGCTGCACAGACTGATCTCTTTGTCCGCCGTGTTCCGTATGCGTTTGACCAAAATTATATTTATTGAGTCACAATGGCAGGATTAACCTGTAATACTTGGGTACTCATATATCTAATTGTGAATCACAGGTGGTCAGGTCAGCATGCAATGCATGCTTATTTACCGCTATCTATCAAGTAGCCTATTAAATTAACACCCTAAGCTGTCTCGCCGGCATCTTTGAACATTAAGCAGAATGACTGGCAGCGTATCATACAAGAATGCAAACACAGCAACCGGGACTGATTAGCTTTCACAGATGTGCCTGCTCATCTGAGTCTTCACTGGTCGCACGTTTTATTGTATTTTTGCTAAGCGCTGAATTTCTCGCCTTTTACCAATCGCATGCAGTTGCTACAATTAGTGGAGATTTCCCCCCCCCCCTTTGAACGCATCGCACATAAGGCCGCTGCAGACACAAAACATTGGTTTGAAAACATTTTGGTGACAGTATGATCTGAAGACTCCGACCAGCCTGCAGTCTGATCAAAACGAGCCTTCAATGGCGTCTGGGACATTCCAAAAACACATGCGAAGAACACGACCTGGATTTACATTCTTCAGAAGAAAAAGTAATTTTTCATTTTGCTGTCCGCCAGCTTATTAACATGAAAATGTATATCGGTATGTTACGATGATAGAATATGTGTTTAACGTCTTTTACATATGGCCATTGCCACGTCTGAAATTAATATAAGTGCACTTAGCAGCCATCCTGTGATGACAGATGAAGATACGACCTTAGTTGTGAATTTAGGAGTACCGATACTCTCAAAGAATCACAGGGTACGCCTATAGTCTTTGGTTGAAGGAGTTACAGTACTCCTCGGGCAAAAGCTTATCAATAACACTGTATATCAGGATTATTTTTGGATTTTTTTCTGTTTTTACCGTAAGAATCCTAAAAATTCGGACACCTTGAGAAGTATGTTTTGCATTTGTTGCATATTTCTCAAAACTTCAAATTCCGGAACTTGAGAAATGAGTATTTCAAAACTTAAAATACAGGAACTTATGTAATGAGTATTTCAAAATTTTTAAGATTCAGGAACTTGAGAAATGAATATTTCAAAGGGACTTCAGAAATGAGTATTTCAAAACTTCAAATTCAGAAACTTGAGAAATGAGTATCTGAGAAAAATATATATGTTCCAGAAAAAAACATGACAAATTTACCTTGATTTTGTTTGGACACAATTGTCTGTTTAGGTTGTAGGCGTTCATTGTCCTGGTGTAGTATATTCCTGTATTTGTTTGTCTCATTAGCGAGAGATTTTAAATTGTCCTCTGCCGCAGTCCTCTCAACCTCTAACTGATGAATTTTCTCCTGTAGATTCTTTAGGGCATTGATAACAGCTGGAAGATAAATTACATGGTAGAACCTTGATAATGCAAACTCTAGCAATGCAAAATATTCAAAGTGATTTTCATGGCCCACTACACATTTAAGTTATATCGAGCTGGTCAGTTTACCTAATTGTACTTTTCCATGAAATGCTTATACATAAGCAGTTAAGCAGTATAGTGCACAATCTTTTGCCAGAAACTGACAACAGCCCTTCTTAAATCAGTGGCAGGAAGAGAATGACACTTGTAAAGATTTCATGATCAGATGATGATCAGTCTTCACAAAGGTTGTCAACCAGCAGGTACCGAACCCATGAGCTCCTGATCAGCAGTCAGACGCACATCCAAATGAGCTATAGAGGCAAGTATTATTATTCTGTAATGCTAGTTTGAAGACAATGCTTTCAAATCTTGGATT
Source organism: Lucinisca nassula (assembly GCA_963580285.1). NCBI lineage: Eukaryota > Metazoa > Mollusca > Bivalvia > Lucinida > Lucinidae > Lucinisca > Lucinisca nassula. Next base: position 147,264,961 of record OY757013.1, read on the forward strand.
CCAAAATTAATGCATTGCTTTCTTTTGTTCCTTTTGGAGTACAAAATATGGTGTCTACAAACGGGTGGATGCAAATGTAAAGTCCACTCTGTAAGAAGATTGAAAAATAATATACAGGTCAGCTGTATTGAGATAGAACTGAAATGGTTCAAATATACCCATCTAAGTTCTATGTACGAATTATTAAAGCCATTTCATGATTTTTGAGAAAATATGAGAATGAATGAAAGAAACTTGTTGGCCAAAACCAGCTAGTTGTGCACACAAAATGTTTCAATGCTTCATCTATTGTATATTCTCTGCTTTCAGCATAGCTCCAGATAAGGAGGACTACCGAGGATAATCAAGGGATAATGTGGGGTGGGGTGGGCTGGGGGGTAGGGGTTGTGTGAAATACACTATTTTCTTAGTTTTGCTTTATTTTATGTGTAAACACGTTGTTGGTACTTGTTAGAATTGCCTCATAGAGGCGATTCTAACAAGTGCCCACAACATATTGTTGAATGGAGAAATAAGAAATTTAATCCCACAATAATCATTGTCACTCCACCTCATCCGTGCCTATGAGCAGTTTGCGAACTACTTATAAACTGCACAGTCCAAAAATTACCTGTTCTATTTCCTTCTGGATATGACGAAACTGGTTTGTGAACTGGTCTTTCATATTCATCATTAATGAATGGTTTAGTCTTAGGATAGTCTTTGTACACTGTGGAGTCGACAGATTCGTCTTGATTTCTGTAGAGAGCACGCTTCCCCGCTGACTTACCCATCAGTAATGTTGAATAATTCTGCAAGAGATAAAAATAAAAAGGGTTTTGATTTTCTGTCTACCAGTACAGTGCAGCCCCTTTGTAACACAGTTCATTTTAACACAGTTATGGATATAAAACCGTTTTAAGATGGATCCCAAATTTGTATAGCTTAATACGTAATATATTATATAGACAATTAGAATTCTGACAAAGGCAATACTGAGACTGTGACTAAGTTCTTGAGATATGAACGTGAACATTTGGGTTGACACATGAATTGACACAAAAGTTGATGGATTTGACAAATGGACAAAATTAATGAAATGCTGGAAAAAAACAACAAACAGTTTTGGCTTTGGACCCAAACAACTGTGTAATAAAGAGGTCATACTGTCCAAGCACTAAGCATGTTCACCAGATGGCGTTTCCATTTTTTTTCTTATATTTCAGCAAAAATAAGGCTTAACATTAACATTTGAATCATCCGCCCAACATACAAGTCACATGAAATGTCAAGCCTTATTTGCTCTGCTAAAAGATGTTTCTAATATGTTACTTGCCACTTGTGATCACAACAATTGTCATCTGCTGGTTACTTTAAAAGAGTGTGGACAGAGATCAGACTGCTCTTCCAGTCTGATTAAGGACCCCACTGTTTACTTGCATGCAAATATATGTTTGAGTGGCAGCAGAGGACAAAAACATAACATTTTGAGAGGTTTTTCCTTGGCATCACACAACTACGAAGGCTTAAAACCATTGTGCCATGGAGGCCTGTCATACAATAAAAGTAGTCTTTAGACAGACTTACATTATTCTGAAACTGCTTCTACTCCTATATTTCCAAAATTCCTAAAATGGGAATCACAAAATACGTAAGTCTTTTGGAAAATTCCAGAAGTCAGCAAACATAGGAGTGTTTGGGGATATTCCACAAATCATCAAATATGCGTACTGACAGAGAGGTTTGTTTTGTTTGATTTGAGGTTTAACGTCCCCGTCAACACTGTAAAGGTCATGAGAGGACAAGAGAGAGTCTTTACGATTTCTAAATTCTTCAGGAATCCAACATTTTATTTCTGCTATAAACCTTGAAAATTGCTAAGACTGTCAAACTACCACCCCTCTACTGTTGCATATATGTACTTAACTGTGAACTACCAAACAAACCTGAATGATACTGATAGGATTTCAATCAATTCAAATTGTACTGACATGTCCACCAATAATTTTATCAATATCTTAAAGATGCATTGAACCTAAAGAAATAAAGCATTTTGTGCATTAATAATTTTCATTTGACATGTCAAAGCAATCAAAACCAAAGGTGGTAAATTTCAAACATATTTAAACACTTTATTTACATATCAGTTATTGTAGAGATAAATGTATTTCAAGTGCAAAAACTTTCAATAGGGTATGATAGGTCAACTGGCTGCCACTGTAAATTTTCTTTGCAAATCACTTGATTTGGAAGACCAAAATACAAGGTAACAGGCAAAGCACTGACAACACTGGTGGGGAAAAATGGTCCTAAACTTGGAACTTTGACTGTTCAATATTGAAACACACTTTTCCGCGCTTGCATGTCCTTTATTTTCAATGGACAGCTAATTTACCCTTATCCTGTTGCATATATAAATTAAGCCATGGCCACTAAAGACTATCAATAAATGAAATTACTTGATATGAAAATTTTGTTCAATTCACAAACTTCATGAAAACATTGAAGATCCTGATCAGATTCATAAGCCATCTGATCTGGATCTACACTGTTTGCAAAGGTAGGGGTTGTCGTGTTCAGCAGGATAAGGGTTAAGCCATATAAACATGTACCTAGCATCCCAAAAATGGGGACATTGACAAACCGGTGAAGACCCTGGTCATCCACATGCAGAGCCTGATCTGGGCCTTCACTGTTTGCTTAAAGTAAGGAAACTGATGTAAAATTCACAACAAATACAATAAGCCTAACACCCAATGTAATGTAAATAGATGCCTCCAAAGCTATTTGGTGGGGGAACCTGTTAGTCAGTTATGGCTCTGGTGGACATTTTGGAAGAGTCCATTTGCTACTTAAGGGTTATTAGGTGTATTTTTTAGATTTATTTGGTTCTAGACAAAAATTGCTGTTAGCAAACAATGAAGACCCTGATAAGATGCCGCATTATGCGGCATCTGATCTGGGTCTGCACTGTTTGCCTATGTACCCCTTTTAGGGTTTCACGATATCAATGGGTTAATCAGTTCACAAAACCTTTCGCCTAATCTGCAAGCATTTTAACTTTATTGGTCAGTGGCAGAACTAGGAACATGGACATCAGCGGGATAAGCTCTATCATATATATACCTTTGGGTTAATTGACAAACCACTTGAAAAAAACTTAATTATTTAGAGCCACATGAAATCTGATCTTTTAGTGCTCTGAACAGCCAAGACACAGATCATGCTTTATGTCTACGACGAATTGCCCCATCCATCGGGGCTTGGAGAAATAGATTGGACTGTATCAGGGTGCTTCTATGCAGACTGATTGATTGATTCGAGGTTAAATGTCCCCATCAACACTGTATATAGGTCATTTTGGAGACGTTGCTTCCAATTCTGTGGGACTTTTACCCGACATTGAGGTGAAATGACTTCTCAAGCCCTAACGCCCAATGAAACCAATAGGGTTAATAAACATGGATGGTCCTACTCGCACTGCTTTGTCTGGGCAGGCTTAGATCCTCTAAGCGGTTTACCAGTACTGGTGTGTGGTCAGTTTCAGCTCTGCGTGAAAGCATCATGCAGCCCATCTATGTCTTCAAGCCCCGATGGCCCGGCAGGGGCAAGCTTCTATGTAGTTCTGGTTAACCGCTTACATCAAAGCCTGCCCAGGAAAAGTGTGCCAGTCAGACTGCTCCTTAACATTTGTGATTTCTTTGGGTGGGAGGGCTTGAGATGTCATTTCATCTCAATGTCTGGTAAAAGTCCCACAAAATAGGAAGCAACATCTCGAAAACAAGATTTCCGCTGAAGGCTATGTCCCCTGTTGAGGCACATTTAGTCACTGAACCATGGAATTTAGGCCAAGGTCAAACATTAATTACAATATTCTTGTGTTTTTGTTTGTTTGATTTGAGGTTTAACGTCCCCGTCAACACTGTAAAGGTCATTTTAGAGACGTTGCTTCCAATTTTGTGGGACTTTTACCCGACATTGAGATGAAATGACATCTCAAGGCCTGTCGCCCAATGAAACCAATAGGGTTTATTAGCATGGACGGTCCGCCTCGCACCACGGTTCCTGGACAGGCTTAGATCCTCTAAGCGGTTTACCATTACTAGTGTGCGGGCCGGATTCAGCTCTGCGTGGAAGCATCATGCAGCCCATATATTTCTTCAAGCCCCTAGCAATATTCTTGAGTATCTCCATAAATCTGTTCCATCTTGATCTAAGGATTTGCTCCACTGAAATGTCCTTATAACAAGTTTTGTCGATATATACGAACATGGGTATAAAAAGGGTTGAGTGTCCTATATTTGCCATAATAATGTTAGCTAATGACTTCATCAGTCCCTGCAGTATCTTTACCAGTCATACATGTACATGCCAATTTGAGCCTTTTAACCCTTGTCCTGCTGAATATTCATATATGTCACACCCACTACCGATTATCAACCAATCAGATTACTTGATGCAAATTATTACAACAAATTCACAACCTGAATGACAAACAATGTAGATCCTGATCAGATGGCTTCTTCAGAAGCCATCTGATCTAAGAAGCCATCTGATCTGGATCTACATTGTTTCAAAGAAATGGCATATCTGGGTTCAGCAGGACAAGGGTTAAGGCACACAGGCACTTATAAATACCAGATCAGTGATATATTTGACAAGGATTGAAATCAAATTTTGTGGCAGACAAGAAATCTATTATTAACCCAAGACCCCACTTGAATTAATGTTAGGTAAATATGATTATATGTTTAAGTATGGCTCCTATCTATATAATCATACAATTATAGTCCCTTCTTCAACAGAAATTGACAGGTCTATAAATCCTTATGGAAATGAATGTAGGTGATTTCTGATTTATAGTCAGACCAATTGTATGAGTATGAGTATCACCTTTCCTTAAAAAAACACAGTAGCTGCAGCTGTACAAGGATGTACATGTTGGATGTACCACACCAAACATTATGTGATATTAAAGTAAAGCACGAGATTTGTCTCCATACCATGTCAAACAGCATTGAGTGAGATTGACATGCCAATTTACCATGTAGAAAGAACAGTATAAGATCAGTTGCTAGTCTACTATAACAAACACCATAACATCCATTATCAGTCTACAATGACAGACATCATGAGGTCTTTTATTAGTTTAACATGTCAAACAAGCATTAGATCTGTTATCAGTCTACCATGTCAATCAGCATGAGTTCAGCTATCAGTCCACCGTGTCTCAACCACAATGAGTTCAGTTAACAGTCCACCATGTCAGTCAGCATGAGTTCAGTTGTCAATCTACCATGTCAATCTGCATGAGTTCAGTTGTCAGTCTGCATGAGTTCAATTGTCAGTCTACCATGTCAATCTGCAGGAGTTCAGTTGTCAGTCTGCATGAGTTCAATTGTCAGTCTACCATGTCAATCTGCAGGAGTTCAGTTGTCAGTCAGCATGAGTTCAGTTGTCAGTCTACCATGTCAATCTGCAGGAGTTCAGTTGTCAGTCTGCATGAGTTCAATTGTCAGTCTACTATGTCACGCAGCATAAGTTCAGTTGTCAGTCTACCATGTCAAGCAGCATAAGTTCAGTTGTTAGTCTACCATGTCAAGCAGCATAAGTTCAGTTGTCAGTCTACCATGTCAAGCAGCAGATTTCAGTTGTCAGTCTACCATGTCAAGCAGCAGATTTCAGTTGTCAGTCTACCACATCAATCTGCATGAGATCAGTTATCCGTCTACCATGACAATTTGTGTGATTTGAGGTTTAACGTCCCCGTCAACACTTTTAAGGTCATTTTGGAGACGTTGCTTCCAATTTTGTGGGACTTTTACCCGACATTGAGATGAAATGACATCTCAAGCCCTGTCGCCCAATGAAACCAATAAGGTTTATTAGCATGGACGGTCCGCCACACACCGCAGTTCCTGGACAGGCTTAGATCCACTAAGCTGTTTACCAGTACTAGTGTGCGGGCCGGATTCAGCTCTGCGTGGCATCATGCAGCCCATATATTTCTTCAAGCCCCTATGGGCGGGGGCCATCAAGCAGCACAGATTCAGTTGTCAGTCTACCATGTCAATCTGCATAAGTTCAGCAGCTGTCAGACTACCATGTCAATCTGCATGAGTTTATTGTCAGTCTACCATGTCAATCAGCATTAGTTCAGTTGTCAATCATGTCAATCAGCATGAGTTCAGTTGTCACTCTACCATGACAAACAGTATGAGTTCAGTTATCAGTCTACCATGTCAAGCAGCATTTGTTCAGTAACTGTTGTCAGTCTTACCATATCAAGCAGCATGAGTTCAGTTATCGGTTTATCATGTCAATCAGCATGAGTTCAGTTGTCTGTCTACCATGTAAATCAGCATGAGTTTAGTTGTCAGTATATCATGTCAATCAGCATAAGTTCAGTTGTCTGTCTACCATGTCAAGCAGCATAAGTTCAGTTATCAGTCTACAATGTCAAGCGGCATGAGTTACATGTAAGTTGTCAGTCTACCATGGCAAGCAGCACGAGTTGGTTTTCAGTTTACCACCTTAATCAGCATGAGTCCAGTTGTCAGTCTACCATGTCGGTCCTCATGAATTTTACATGTCAGTCAACATGCGTTCAGTTATCAGTCTACCATGTCAATCAGCATGAGTTTAGATGTGAGTCTAGTGAGTCTATCATTTGTAGTGTAGTGAGAGTGAACAATTATGGTACTGGTATAATAGTTTTTTAAATAATGCAACTTGTCCAAACATGCCCCATTTATCAAGTCAGGGTCTGTTTGAAACTGGTTACCAATTCACCATGAAATCAGCATGAGATCAGTTATCAGTAAAATTGACAAACAGCATGAAAATCCATACTGGTCCACCAGCATAACATCAGTAATCAGTTAACTATGTAAAAGTGTATAAGATCATCAGTTAACAGTTAACCATCTCAAAGAGTATAGGTTCAGTTATCAGTCTACCATACGAAACAACATGAGATCAGTTCAAACAGCATGAGATCTGTTATTGGTATACAATGTCAAATACCATTAGTCTACCATATCAAATAGCATGAGATCAGTTATCAGTCTAAAATGTAAACAGCATGAGATCAGTTATCATTCTACAAGCAATGTCAAAACAGCTTCTGATCAGTCATCAGCCTACAATGCCAATGAGCATGAGATCTGTCAGCATTCTACCATGTCAGACAGCATAAGATCAGTTGTCAGTTCACCCTGTATATCAGAATGAAATCAGTTATCAGTCCACAATGTGAAACAGTATGAGATCAGTTATCAGTCTACAATGTCAATCATAATGAGATCAGTTATCAGTCTACAATGTAAACAGCATGAGATCAGTTATCATTCTACAAACAATGTCAAAACAGCATCTGATCAGTTATCAGCCTACAATGCCAATGAGCATGAGATGTGTCAGCATTCTACCATGTCAAACAGCAGAAGATCAGTTTTCAGTCCACCATGTCAATCAGAATGAGATCAGTTATCAGTCTACAATGTCAATCAGAACGAGATCAGTTGTCAGTCCACCATGTCAATCAGCATGAGATCAGCTATCAGTCTTCAATGTCAAACAGCATGAGGTCAGTTATCAAACTACTATGAAACAGAATGAGATCAGTTATATTCAGTCTACTACATGTATGTCAGAATGGGAATCAGAATCGTTACTGGTGACACGTCAAATGATATTCATTCACCAGGACCTGTGATATGGGAAGCTGGTCCCGGGTAAACATAGCTACACAATCCTCTGCACCTTTAGCAGAGAAAATGATCCAATCGGGAAGGGCATTCCATCCTCTTATGGTCCGAGGGAAGTAGGATCCTTTGTAAATGTCAGTTCTTGCAGTAGGTGTCTGAAACACCAAGCGATGATTTCTACAGCGTCATCTGTTAGATGCTGCCAGCACCCTTTAGACCTTTGTACAATAGTGTAAGTTCTTGAGAGACTCCCAGCTTAATTTTCCCAATATTCCAGTCATACTCTCAGTTGCTAGTAACAAATCTAGCAGTTCTATTCTGAACTTTTTTCAATTTCTTCTCTAAGGATCACTCCCTGGGGGTCCCAGGTACAACTACCATATTCCAAGACTGGGCGAACAAGTCATTTATATGCTGCCTCTTTTACATCCTGAGGACTTTGATGATCTCGCCTAAGAAAACCAAGCATTCTATTTGCCTCAGTACACATATTGCTATCATGTATATTCCATCACAAATCATGTGTGATTGTCACACTGAGGTACATGTATTTAATGGAATGGATTGTTCCCTCTGTAAGAAGCCTCAATTTTATTTGTTCACTTCCTAGTTATTTGCATAATAATACATTTAACAGGCTGAAATCTCATGCCCATTTTGTTGACCAACATCCCTAATCTATCTATATCATTCTGAAGTTTCAGTGAATCCTCTGCATAGTTATCAACCATGATTGGGTTAAAAACTAGGCAGTCTGTCACATAACACCCATGTTACAACCTTCCAAAAGATCCAATTTACCAACAATCTTTCTGAATTTACAAACTAAGTCACCACGAAACTCAGGTTTCGATATTTCTTCATGTCAACAACAATCTTGTAGGACCAGTAATCAGTCCATGGATAATGTAATTAGTAGATGCAAAATACAATAAGTCTATGATGATAAACACGGAATTCAGCTGAAGCTCTGAAGTCGATCTGAGGTATTACACTAAGATACAATGTATGATGTACACAACTCCAGTTAAGTGTGTGTGTTTGAGTTTTACGTCCCACCAACAGCTAAGGTCATATGGAGACAGAACCTCGGTTTAAAGATGCATCCAAAAGTCTGGAGAAGCCCGGGATCGATCCTGCGATCCCTGGTTTACAAGGCGAGTAGCGTAACCACTGCACCACGGAGGCTTCTACTCCAGTTAAGTAATGGCCAAAAATAGACTAACCCATTTTGTACCGGAAACCCCAAAATGGGTACCCGGGCAAACAGTGCAGGCCCAGATCAGATGGCGCAGAACGCAGCATCTGATCAGGGCCTCCACTGTTTGCTAAAAATTCAGTCATTTTCAAAATAAGTTTAAAAAAAAAAAAAAACCTAAATTTTGAAATGGACTCCTGCTATATATACGGCCCCTGCCCATCGGGGCTTGAAGAAATATATGGGATGCATGACGCTTCCACGCAGAGCTGAAACCTACCACACACGAGTACTGGTAAACCACTAACAGGATCTAAGCCTGCCCAGGCAAAGCTGTGCGAGTTGGACCGCCCATGCTTATAAACCCTATTGGTTTCATTGAGTGACAAGGCTTGAGTTGTCATTTCATCTCAACGTCGGGTAAAAGTCCCACAAAATTGGAAGCAACGTCTCCAAAATGACCTATACAGTGTTGACGGGGACGTTAAACCTCAAATCAAACCTAAAAACCTGCTATTTCATTTGGTTCAAAAAGGGCTAATTGTAGAGCTGTGCTGATAAGAACAATTAATCAAAACTAAGTTTCTTAGAGACCTCGTTGGTTTACAGGGTTCGACATTTAGCCAGGACTGATGGACATTGTCTAGTGAAAAGCTGGTCAGGTCTAGTAAGGTCAATGGCTGACTGGTCCGAATGGTCCAGTTCAGAATCTGCCACCACAGTTATTAAAAACATTTACCATAAAATGTTTCTGTGTCAGTTTATTGGTTTGTTTTACTATGTAAATAAATGATAATAGAAATAATCAGATGACTGTAGAACTAATGAGTCACTTTTGTATGATTTTCATCATTTCTTCGGTCCAGTTGGACTTAGATCAGGTCCAGTGCATCCCAAGAGTTACAAGACCACCTTGTCCCGTTAATTAAAAAGTTAATCTTGAACCCTGGGTTAGTTATATTAGGAAAATCCATTGGTTAATGATTCTCATTATTCCTACCTTGGTGTTCAAATATGGTAGCATTGTCATAACATAAGCTTTTACTTCTCGCATTCGAAATGACATCTGATCGCAACGATACAACATAGTTTTACTCCCATTCATTAAATAGCAGAATGGTTTTAAAAGCTCACATAAAAAGCATAGCACAGAACTACAGAAGAATAAAAGTTATGACTGAAAACATCTTGTGTATTCTTTTACCTGCAAAATATTTTGTGTAAGGTAATGCAATGCCAAATTGTCTCAAAACAATTAACTTTATAATAGGAATGAAACACAAACAAGTAAATTAATAAAAAAAATCCAGAAAGCAGGGTATGAAATATGCGCATACAATATAACGAACTAAAAAGGGCATTCTATGACTTTATATTAAGCTTGAAAAGTACTGAACCCATCCAATATTAATCAGTCAACCTTGTAATAAATTTGATAGAATTCATAAGTATACAACTAATACTCTTTGAAACTTTGTGTTTTAGGAGGATAGTTATTGAGCCAGACCATGGGAAGAGTACTTTAACCTAGTTTAAGGGCAAACAGGGAAGGTTCTGACGAGACTGCACATGTGCAGTCTCTGCAGAACCATCCCTGTTGGCACATGATTATGTAAAATAAGCCTTAACAGAACAAGAGATATAGCCCTGCATATGGGTGAAACTACAAATCTTCATGTTACATTTTCTCACGAGTTATGCTTAAACTTGTCAGGGCACAGCAAAATTAACCTACAAAATGATAATGCAATAAGAGAAGTGCCAGATCAGCCAATCATTGAATGTATTTTGTTTTGGTGTTTAAAGGACTACTATAAAGATCATGCTGAGCTGGTCAGTTAAACCTAGGACAAGCTAAGTTCTTTTAAGCAGTAAGCAGTGCATATTAGGTATTTAGCCAGTTACTGACAAATTGTAAGCAGTTCAAACCAGTATGGTAGTTACTGCACATTTTTGCCAGTTTGTTTGTTTGGAATCAAAGGCCCAGTTAGGTAATACTGATCTGGTCAGTTTACTTGACCACACTGTTTTCGGAAGGGAGAGAAATTCAGAGAATGATCATAGAAAAGATTTCATGATCAACCTCTACGAACAAATATAAGCGACCCAGAAAGTCCTCCTGATCACGAGTCACGCATATCCAACTGAGCTACAGAGGTTGACCTTTTTGCAAGTAATTGATAAACAGTCAGTGGAAGGGAATGACCAAAGAAAATACAAATGTATTTCAAGATCAATCTCTAAGAAAGAGGGGGGCCACTTATGTGGATATTGCCCCTGTACCTGCATGTTTATCAAAACTTTGATGATGAAGATGATGAGTTCAACATTCAAGTCAACAGGAATAGCATATTTTCATGGACTAACCACAATTTTCCACGAAGGCTATAAAACCTGCCAAGTGAATGACCAGAACAGTACACATTCTTAACAAACATACTAAAAGGAAACAGTTCATGATCAATTTCCCTGAAATGATCTTTAATATGTTTTGCTGAACCTCAGCTCATTATACAGCAATATGTTGAAGAATAAAGTAATAATTAACCATGAAGATTAAGAAATAATTCACCCTAATTTAATCAATGCCTGACAATAAATAAACTATAGGGGATAGCAATTTGATCTCCTGTGCATGTATACTGTTATCTATCCGTAACACTCCGATACCTCAACTTCTCCAAAATTTGGGGGCCTTCCTGTTCAATTTTATAATACAGTGGTATTTTGATATGTGGAAAACAGTGTTGACCCTGATGAGACCCCACAGAATGCAGCATCTCACCTGGGTCTACACTGTTTGCTCGGGACTGTCTGTCTGAACACATATGGTTAATATGGTAATATATTATGATTTATCAAGAAGCTAAAGGAAACTTGGTAGATAAAGTATTTGAATATGCAACGGCCCCGGCCCATCGGGGCTTGAAGAAATAAATGGGCTGCATGATGCTTCCACGCAGAGCTGAAACCGGCCGCATACATGTACTGGTAAACTGCTTAGAGGATCTACGCCTGCCAAGGCAAGGCGTTGCGAGTCGGACTGTCCATACGTATAAACCCTATTGGTTTCATTGGGCAACAGGGCTTGAGATATCATTTCATCTCAATGTCGGGTAAAAGTCCCACAAAATTGGAAGCAATGTCTCCAAAATGACCTGTACAGTGTTGGCGGGGACGTTAAACCCCAAATCAAACAAAACAAATTTTGAATATGCAAGCATGTGTGGAGATCTCAGAGGAAGCAAATCTTTCAAAAACATTTTTGTCTCCCTTATCAACAGAGCTATCAAAGGTTGTTGGAGATATGGTGATCACAAGTTTATATTGTCAGGGGAGATAACTAAAATACCACGGGCTTCCGTGGCCTAGTGGATAAGAGCACTGCCTCTTATTCAATGTCTCTCACCACTGTGGTTCGGGCTTCGCTCGGGTCACAGGTGAGACGCCAAGTTCTGCAATGGAAGGTCAGGTGGTTTTTCTCCGGGTACTCCGGTTTTCGCCAACCTCTGATTAACGATCGTCTTGATATGAGTGAAATAATCTTGAAAGGGCCGTAAAACCAAATTAAAAAAAAAAAAAAAAAATACATGTACCATGGCACCCAAATGCATTGTTCTTGTACATGACATGCCTTCTCAGCCTTTTGTACAATCCAAGTACCATTAATCTCAAAGGATGCTGAAGTTATGTAGATAAGGTTGTGACAGGTGGAAGTCAGTCCCATGAACCTGTTCAGTCGGGGAATAAAAATGCTCATGTACAGCTATTCTTTCATTCAAGAGAAACCCCAATTTTTTAGGAACTCAGAAACGGGAAGTCATAAACATAGCAACCCCTACCTTTGCAAAAATTATAGATCCAGATCAGATGTCCCACAAAATTTGAAGCAACATCTCCAAAATGACCTATACTGTGTTGACGGGTACGTTAAACCTCAAATCAAACAAACAAACTGTACTGCTGTTAAAATAAATCAACTTTTCCTTAAACAGTAAGCCCCTTTTTTCAGAGAGGCACAATTTACCACAACACAAACAATCAGTCACAAAAAGGTGTCTCCTTTTTAAAAATAGTGCAAAAATATTGCAGGTTATCAATCAAGCTTTAGCATTAAATTATTTCTATAACCATGCTTAACCCTTATCTTGCTGTTCACGACAACCCCTACCTTTGCAAACAGTGTAGATCCAGATCAGATGGCTTCTGACGAAGCCATCTGATCAGGATCTACACTGTTTGACATTCAGTTTATGAATTTGTAGGAATAAATTACATCAAGCAATCTGATTGGCGAAAAATCAGAGATGGGTGCGGCTAAAATGAATATTCAGCAAGAGAAGGGTTAAAATAGTAAGAAAGGCCTTCGCCCAGGCGAAAACGATGGTCAGGTGACCATCAACTGTCATGAAATAATACATGTATGGACTACCATGGTAGGTCATGGACATACAACCATGGAAAACCATGGCTGACAATGTTTTGTAAAATGGCCACCCATTGACATATGGTCTAAGATGACCATGAACACCATGGTAGACCATGGTCTATACCCATGGTCAACCATGGTGTTTACTGACCATAAAAAACATTGGCAACCATTTTTGCCTTAACACCAAATGTATAACATTTTTCCAACCAAACTGATTGTATTATTCCAGTTCAGGATGCAATGTGACATACAATGTTCTTTAAACCCTCAGCCTATTTGACAAATAGTACAAGAACAAATACTTTGTGTTGAAATTCTTTTAATAACATTCTTGAAAATCATCTCTTAATGGTGATCATAGTGTTGACACAAAAGTTCTGTAAAGGTGGCAAGCTAGATGGCATTTATTGCAAGCATAATCTTGTCTACATAAATATGAATAAGTAATTAATTCAAATAATTATAATTTCTACATACATAGATAAGTAAATGCAAATTTAAAAAAAAAACAATAACAAATATAGATTAGAAATTTCAAGGGAGGCTACTGAAACTTCATTAGTTGGAATTTTTTTCTGACTACTGACCATGATAAACCATGGTCAACCATAGAAGTAATATTTAAACTCTTTAAAACCACTGACAACCATGGTGACAACCATGGTAAGCATGGTTGACCAAAAAAAAATGTGATACAGATATTCATTTTTTGTAACGTTTGACGGCTGGCCATACAAAACAACAAGAGGCCCATGGGCTACTATGCTCACCAGAGCTCAGGTGTGCACTGCCCAATGGCAACCATGTATTTTAACATGATATCGTTTTAATCTTCTCCCAAATGAACCCCCATATCCAAATGAGCACCAATCTGGACTCAGTACCTGAAACATTAGGCCTTTTATGAAGTAGAGAGTGTAGGACATGGACCCAATGGAGCCCTGGTTGGTATCACTAAATGCGTCTTATCATAAGGAACAAGAATATATATGGTGTAGCAGTGATGATCTGTATGCCGGATATATAAGGCCTCTTAAGCTGTGGAGGGGTTGGGGCATGCCCTATTGATCCCAGGAAAGCCCAAGAGTGTTGTCCCTAAATGTGTCTTATCATAAGGACCAAGAATATATATGGCTTATGGGTTGCAGTCTGAATGGTTTCACAAATATGAGACCCTTCTATGAAGTGGAGAGGAGAGGAATGGCCCCTGCTGACCCCCAAGTTGGTGTGCTATTGATAAGGAACAAGAACATAATATGATTATGGGGTGGGGATTTGAATGGTTTCTGAAATATAATTATGGCCTTTTAAAGTGGAGGGGCGGGGTACCCAGGAAGACCCCCCACCCCCCAAATTGGTGTCAATGAATGTGTCTCTTCATAAGGAACAAGAATATATATGGTTTAGGGGTTGGGATCTGTAAGGTTTCCAAGATATTGGGCCTTTTATGAAATAAAGGGGGTGGGGGCATGACCCTGTGCATCCGGGGGGGAACTCCAGGTTGGTGTCACAGAATGCGCCTTATCATAAGGAACAAGAATATATATGGTTTTGGGGTGGGGATCTGAATGGTTTCTGAGATATATGGCCTTTTGTGAAGTGGAGGGGTGGGGCAAGGCCCCAGCGCACCCCGGGAGACCCCAAAGTTGGTGTCAGTGAATGTATCTTTTCATAAGGAACAAGAATATATATGGTTTAGAGGGTGGGGATCTGTAAGGTTTCCAAGATATTGAGCCTTTTATGGAATGGCGGTGGTGGGGCATGACCCCGGCACATCCCAGGGGACCCCCAGGTTGGTGTCACTGAATGCGTCTTATCATAAGGAACAAGAATATATATGGTTTTGCGGTGGGGATCTGAATGGTTTCTGAGTTATATGGCCTTTTATGAAATGGAGGGGGTGGGGCATAGCCCTGGCACAACCTGGGGGACCCCCATGTTAACATAAAAGCATATGGCTGAGAGACCTTTACTCAGGGAACATTTCTATTAAAGTTTTGTCAAAATATATGCAATGACTTGGCAGCAAATGCCATTTTTCAATTTTTCCCATGAAAAGCCTATGGAAAATCTAAGTTGCCATAGCAACCAAACTAAAGAGCCGAATTTCATAAAAAACATAAAACCTGTAAAGACAAATATGGTGAATATTTTCAAAAACTCTTAGCCTCATAGAGAATACGGTTTTGGAAGAGATGATTTTTGAAGTTTTTTTTTTTTCTATTTTTTCATTTTGATTTCCATGGCAACCAACAGAAATGAGCAGTAGGCCTAAAATCATATGGTAGATTGCCTAAGGAAAATTTCTATGAAAGTTTTGTCAAAATATCTGCAGAGGCTTGGCAGTAAATGCCATTTTTCAATTTTCCCCATTATAAGTCTATGGAATATCTAAGTTGCCATAGCAACCTAACTAATGAGCCGATTTTCATTAAAACACAATCTTACAATCCCCCAGCCCAAGGATGCTACAGATGAATTTGGGCTGAATCCGCCCAGTGGCTTCAGAGGAGATGTCTTTTGAAAGTGTTGACGTCAGACGACGACAGACAACTGCCTATCCTATAAGCTCCCCCGGAGCCTTCTGCTCTGGTGGCTAAAAACCATGATGACCATGGTGTCAACCATGGTGTCAACGATGGTGGCCATGGTTGACCAAGAAAAAATGTGTTACAGATATTATTTTTTTTATAGTATTTGACAGCTGACCATGAAAAAAAAAAAATGGTAGATCATCAAGAACCATGTTGACCATGGTCAACCAAGGTTACTATTTTGCCTGGGCACTCTTGATTTGGAACCATTACATTGTATGTGTACTTTTCATACATTGGCAAAACAATGGGACACAAATTGACACATAAAAGGAATTTAAACAAGACAATACCCAACATATTTAATGAACTTGATATATATCTCAAATAATGAACTTACTCATTTGAGACAGTAAGTGTAAAAGGGTCAGTGGTTATTACTCAATTTTCAAATTCTTTTAAAATTTGAATTGCCATAATGATCCAAAGTATTGGGACATGCCTAAGCAAACAATGCAGGCCAAGATCAGACTGCTCCTGAAGGAGCAGTCTGATCAGGGTCTTCACTGTTTGCCATTCTGTCTGTACCTTTTGGACTCCTTGCTGGATTGTGAAACAAATTTATTTTTTGGGGGGAATTACAAGGTGTCGGAACTTTTAGAATTTTTATGATATTAGCCTTAATAGCATAAAGGAAATTCTGAGTAGATGACAATCTGGGCTGGAAAATTCTTCAAGATTTCACTCCTCCTGCATGACCAAGGGTTAGTAGATTCTGTAAATTTGCACAGGGAAGAGACAAAATTTTCACTCATCTACTAAGTCTGTGACCTTGACCTGGAAGCTATAGGCATGGGTGGGGTATTGCCAAATAAACATTTGGACTTGCATCCATCATCATAGCAAATATAAGCCAAATCCATAATATGGTTTGAAAAATTTGAACTCTTAGACTTTAAAATCTTTAACATTAAAATTGTCTAAGTCTGTGACCTTGGCCTTGAGGTCATAGGCATGGGTGGGGGTACTGGTGAAAAAAAACAGTGGACCAAACCTTAACCTGAGGTTACAGGATCTCGTACGTATGTATGTACAGACATGTGTAGAGATGGATGTACACACATACGCAAGTACAGAAAACGGAAAAACTATATGCCCCTAGCATGCAGATGGCAGGGGCATAAAAACTTCATTTCAAATGCACAAATCATCCTGTGCTTGAACTACAGATGCAATAATGTCATAAAAGTAGAACTGTATTATCAAGAAATTCATACTTCATCTTTGTGTTGCATGTCTTTCCTCAAAAACTTCAAATGGACGTGAAAATTGAAGTCTGATTTCCATTACATGTATCTTATCAGATTTTCCGCCAAACGTCAACTACTGTTACTGTTGATACAAACAACGTCAGCAATGTCACATAGTAATTATGATGTCAAAATGTTTGAAATTCACTCAGTGAATTCACAGAGAAATCTCAGTAAATCACTACTGAAAATGTAACACATGTAAATAGACTTTAACCATGAGACAAAGGCCAATAGTTTTTTCAGAATGCCAATGACGAGGACAAAGCAGATGCCGGAGTGACGACAATAGCTTGAAAGTTTTTCTTCGAAAAACAGATGAGCTAAAAATGACTACAGTACCATATAATGGACCCTATTGGTTTCATTGGGCGACTGGGCTTGAGATGTGATTTCATCTCACTGTCGGGTAAAAGCCCCACAAAATTGGAAGCAACGTCTCCAAAATTACCTACATTGTGTTGACGGGGATGTTAAACATCAAATCAAACAAACAAAACCATATAATGGAGTTATCATTAGTAAACTGATTACCACTAGTACAGTCAAAGTTGTTCTCCTAACACAAGCCTTTTAATAATAAATAATGCATACCTCAGCCTCTCAGACTCAAGATCTACAGATTAGTCTATGAATACAGATTAATCTCTTTATAACACTGTTCATTATAACACAGTTTTGGATATAACATGGTTTAAAGATAGATCCCCAAAAATGTGTAGACTTTATAGAAAAATGACCAGAAGCGGTCCTTTTTCTATAGTCTTTTACTTTGATATAATATGATTGTTTAAATAACAGTTTCTGCTTCGGACTTCAACCATAGTGTTATAAAGAAAAGTTTTGGTGTATTTTCAAAATCTTATCAGAAACAAACATTAAGGTGTTATATATCTAAATTATCTACAAAAATCCAAAACTATTATATCCTCAACAGAAACAAACATTAAAATTTGTTGAACTTCAAAAGGAACTCAATGAATGCCAAAACTAAACAGTACCACTTGCCTTTGGAGCTTTTTTATATTTTATGTTATAATCATCAAAATCATCCAAAAAGGTAACAGTTCGTCTACTGCGTGTTCCCATCTCTTGGTCACTAAATGAATCTTCCTAAAGATGCAAAATCATCGATGGTAAACATGTATATGTGTGTTGTAATTACCCTAAATATTGGCACAAAAAAACTGCATGTATGAAAATAACGTCCGTTTATGTCGTCTGCTGTATGGTCTTGCAAACTTTTCAAACATATATTTTTGCATACAGGCAAATAGTATGGACCTGGATCAGAGCAGTCTGATCTGGGTCCACACTGTTTGCAAAAAAAGCCTTTTAAATTTACCAGCAGATGACAAAGCAAAACGACAATTGTTGTGATAAGCATGTTATGGGCTTATCCTACAAGTGCTAAGGAAAATTCTTGAACAGACAATGAAGAAAACAGAAAAGAAGGTTTGACATTTCATGTGAATCGTCTGCGCCTTACTTTCCATGAAATGCAAGAAAAAAAATATATGAAAATGTCGTCTGCTAGTCTCAGCTCTTGAAGGATTAACCTACAGTCATGTTTGTTTGTTTGATTTGATGTTTAACGTCCCCGTCAACACTATACCTGCAACTCACTGGAACAATTTTCATGTATCCCTTATAAAAGATACATACAAGTAGAACCAGTCTAGTACGGTTCATTTAGAGGTAGATGTCTGGTCTGGACCCAACTGATGAATATACTGTCTAGATCAGCGCCCAATTGTTCAAAACTAATGACATCAATTATAAAAATACCATTAATTAAACTTTGATTTTAGAAAAAAAATGTGAGTAGCTACCTACAGGTACACATATTTTTCCAGCAAAAATACCAGAGTATTACATATTGTACCTGTTATCACAGTTAAAAATTTGACCACTAGGGAGGTTGTTAACCCTTATCATGCTGTTCACGACAACCCCTATCTTTGCAAACAGTGTAGATCCAGATCAGATGGCTTCTGAAGAAGCCATCTGATCAGGATCTACAGTTTGGTATTCAGTTTATGAATTTGTAGCAATAAATTACATCAAGTAATTTGATTGGTTGATAGACAGAAATGGGTGTGGCTTAAATGAATATTCAGCAAGATAAGGGTTAAGCTAAAAATACTTTGAACAACTAGCCCCAGATTTGCAAATAATACTTGTCGGAGACCAGTACTTTCGGTGTGAAAGCAATTTTATCCATACCAGACCAGTCTGGTACAGAAGCTGTTCAAAGCATCGTTAGCTTAACCAGCTCTTTAGAGATCAAAATGTTAACTGTTCTGGAAAACAAAATAATGAAAACAGTGGTATTTTTGCTGAAAAAAATGTTGAAAGTGAATGCATTTGCTCACATTTTTAAACAAAAACACTAGTATATTTGCCATATTAAATGATGAAAGTTTTAACGCTATGTTAACTAACAACATCATTAGTTTTGAAAAACCAGCCCCAGATCCTAGCATTAACGCATTCAGTACCAGAAACCCCTCAAGGGGTACCTTGGCAAACATTGCAGGCCCAGATCAGACGCCGCAGAACGCGGCTTCTGATCAGGGCCTACACTGTTTGCTAAAAGTTCAGTTATTTTCCAAATAAATTTTGATGAAAACACAACCTGACACCCCTAAATTTCTGAATGGACTCTTGCTTTATATATATAAGGAGGAAGATTCCATTTTGTACAGAAAGGGTTAATAGTCAACACTCCACTGATTGTTCATGATATTTACGGTATTCCAATCAATCAAGAAGCTGAGCATTGCCCTGCAATAATTTGACTCAAGAACCCAAGTATGAATATTTCATGAGCCCAATCTCTTGAGCTTTGATGTTTAACTCCTGATTAACCCATATATGACTATGGAATCTTCCCTAATGAGTTTGGAGTGGCCCACTTTCAATTACCTGGTATAGGGGTTTCAGGTTTGCTTTTATTTGTGGCAAATTTTACAAAAATCAATGTTCTTTAAGCATACAGTGAAGCGTTCTGCGGCATCTGATCTGGGTCTACACTGTTTGCCAATGTCCCCAAAAAAAGGGATGCTAGGCATATATGGTTAAACCCTTCAAACACTGTGATAAATTCTTCAGCAGATCGCAACCTGTACCAGAGAAAATAAAGCTTGACATTACAAGGAGGCTTGACATTACAAGGAGACTTGCCATAGCATGTAAATTTTCCATCTTTCAGACAACTCACATGTAATGTCAAGCCTTATTTTCTCTGAACACGAGGGCCATGATGGCCCTGGATCCCTCACCTGAGTCCAAGATATTCTATCACTTTAATATGAAGGTGAAGGTGCCACTGATTTAAGGAGATGTGGACCAAAGATTTTTTTCTATTTTTAGCTTTTCAGGCCATCTTTTTATCTGAGTGGAGCCCTTTTATCAGTGCAGCATTTTTGTGAAATTATTTTTAAATAGGACCATGTCATTTAAAGATTCTCAGTTCTGGCAGAACAATTTTAGCAATTTTGGTAAAGGGCATAAGTGGAACATTTCTGTGAAATTATTTTGAAATCGGGCCTTTGGCTAAGGATATTTCATTTCAAGGTTTTTCTATTTTTTAGCTCCAGTGGCATTTTGTTCAGCAGAATAGAATGATTCTTAATAATTTCAGTCTAGGGTCATTAGAGTCATTGAAATCAGGCCACTGGCCTAGATGTTGTTAAAATTTCTATTTTTAGCTCAGGCGGCCATATTGCTTGGCAGAGCAGTTTTGCTAGGTCACCCAAGGAACAACACCATGGACCTTTTTTATTATTTTGTTTTACAGTCATTTCAAGATCATTTCACTTATATTGAGCTGGTCTTTAATCGGAGGTGGGTGAAAACCTGAGCACCAGGAGAAAAATCACATAACCTTCCATTGCATCACATGTGGTCCTAGTGTGGCTACAACCTACAGCTGTGAGAGACCTAACTGTTTGACTGGTTGACTTTTCCATTGTTATATGTTGGACAAATTCATTAGTCATTTCAGGGCTGTCTGGTCTATTTTTATGTATTTATTCTATACTTGAGGGAAAATCCTGTAAGTAATAATGCATAATCTGTTCTGTGTCTGCACTGTTTGCCTATGTCTCTTTAACAGGTTTCCAGGCAATAATGGTTTAAGAGTCAGAGCATTTCAACCATTAGGCCATGGAGGCCCGTTTCAAACACTGAGCTTAATCATCATACGAGCCCGCCAAGCGAATTTGTGTCTTCGAGCATTCCGTCATGACAAATTTTAACTGCCCATGCCCAGCTATTTAGAGGGGCCAGGGATATGGCTTTCTGTCTGAAGGTTCCTCTTGATTCACTGCTTGTATGAGCGAGCAGCGAAGGTTCTGGCGAGACTGCGTGGATGCGCAGGCTCGCCTGAACCTTCGCTGCTCGCATAGGCGATAAGTACCAAAATCGCTTGACGGGGCCCATATATTAACTCTTTTTGTCCAAATGGAATCTTCCTCATATATACCAGGAGTCCATTTCAAAATTCAGGGGTGTTAGGTTGTGTTTTCTTCAAAATTTATTTGGAAAATTGCTGAACTTTTTGCAACAGTGTAGGCACTGATCAGATGCTGCATTCTGCCGCGTCCGATCTGGGCCTGCACTGTTTGCCAAGGTACCCCCTTAGGGGTTTCCTGCATGCAAAGAGTATATTATTGATAAGGGGACAAACTTATTTTTCAAGAGTTGCTTCTACTGAAGGTTTAGCCGGCCCTTTAAAACTTTTTTCTTTTTAAAAGATATTTTGAGTCTGTACACAACAAAACCAAAAAGATGACATGCCACTAATCAAGCCAGCCCATCTGTGTAGTCTGATCAGACTTCACTACTCCCATGTTAAGCATTGCATAGAACATAAAGCAGGGCTGGAAAGTTCCACTCAATAAATAAGAATTTTGGAGGAGGAGTAAAAAATTGTCTATACCAAACCTACATGCCCTTGGTCATGCAGGATGAGCAAAAGTTTTAAGAATTTTCCAGCCCTGTAAAAAGCAGTAAGTGAAGACTCTCAACGACTATGCCAAACTGTGGGCTTTGCTGGTCACATAGATGTTCCTGTGGACTTTGCCGTCCTTGTTTGCTGCTTGTCTTTACCATTAGCACGCTGAGATTTAGTCAATACTCATTCTTTAGAGAGGGGACCCTTTGCGGTGGTAAAATCAAACAACGGGTAATGTGGGTAAAACCTGTGCCCTTGCAAGGAAGACCCATCCCTCCTGTGTAGGAGAACCTCATCCAATGGATTGTACTTGCTTTCTTATGAACATGATAAGTTGCTCAAGTTGGACCTCCCCCTTTGGGCCAATAAATGCGCCTACAGCACACTGAAGGTTAAGAAAGTATTTCATGCAGTATACTGAGCATACAGAGTAAAATGCTCAACTCAACTAAGCATGAAAACTGGAATCCTTATAAATATCAAATAATATTTCTTTCTTTAAAGTAGGTCATAGGTAAAGCTCTTGTCACAAGGAACCTACATGCCAAATATGAAGGCTCTATCTTAAACGATTCAAAAGTTATGAACAATTTTATTTGTTCTTAAAAGTAGGTTAAAGGTTAAGGTCATGGTCAAAAAATTTTGCAAGAATGTAAAGCTCTTATCACAAGGAACCTACATGAAGGCCCTATCCTAAACGGTTTGAAAGTTATGACCAAAATGTTTATTTTTTCTTTTAAGTAGGTCAAAGGTCAAGGTCACAGGTCAAAATTTTTTGCATGAATGTAAAACTCTTGTTACAAGGAACATAAATGCCAAATATGAAGGCTGTATCCCAAACGGTTCAAAAGTTAAAACCAATGTTAACTTTTTCTTTTATGTAGGTCAAAGGTCAAGGTCACAGGTCAAAATTTTTTGTGTGAATGTAAAGCTCTTGTCACAAGGAACATACATGCAAAATATGAAGGCTGTATCTCAAATTGTTCAAAAGTTATGACCAAAATGTTTTATTATTTTAAGTAGGTCAAAGGTCAAGGTCACAGGTCAAATATTTTTTGCATGAATGTAAAGCTTTTGTCACAAGGAACATACATGCCAAATATGAAGGCTGTATCTCAAGCAGTTCAAAAGTTATGACCAATGTTATTTTTTTCTTTTAAGTATGTCAAAGGTCAAGGTCACAGGTCAAATTTCTTTGCATGAATGTGAAGCTCTTGTCACAAGGAACCTTCATGCTAAATATGAATACTCTATCTCCAACGGTTCAAAATTTATGACCAACGTTAAAGTTGTCCACATACAAACTAACAAACCAACAAACAGACTGGGCAAAAACAATATGTCCCCGCTATCGCTACCGGGGACATAAAAATGAATAAGTGAGGCAAATTTTCTCTCCAGATAAGCAGAGCATGTTATCTGATCTGCTCATAAATATTAAAATGCCAATATTTGTTGGCATTTGGATATTTATGAGCAGTCCTAATTTCATGCCCAAGTGAGAACAGCATCAAACAAGAAATATCTTTATAAAAGATATGCGGTGTAGATTTAATTGCAAGGTTGTTTTGAAATATGAAATATCAGCTATGAGAGTGATTTACCAACGATTGATTGTTTTGGGTTTAACGACACTTCAACCCCTGTGGGTCATTTTGTGTTGTCACTCACAGAAAGGGAGAAAAGAGTGAGAAGAAATAGTAGATGAGATGAAAGTAATGCACTAGTCAGATGTAACCCCACCTACGGGGATGGGTGGGGGATAGTGGGGCTAATGTGCCAGGTAGTTACCCTCTGTATTCCCCCGCAGTGCCAGGTTAATGCAGGGGTTTGGATATTATGCAAACATACCCCAGTGGAATTAACTATTATAAACAGCGAGGCAATGACATTCAGGAGGTCCCTGCAGTGCGGGGTTTCTAGCAGGGCTGTGAAAAGTGAAAAGTCATTGTCCCGGCTATTCCCCGTAGGTGGGGGGCAGTGGTTACAGTTGACTGGTGCATAAGGGACAAAAGAGAAAGAGAAAAATTAATGTAAGTGTAGAATCAGAAGAAATAACAACAGTCCCCCTCTTCCCTTACCTGCTTTAAGGACAGCAGGTCTTGACCAACTGTCAGCAAGTATCAGTTGGACGCCCCACTGATGCAAGATACACATTATTACAACATACACGTGATAAGTTTTGTCATTTTACTTTCCAGTCCAGGTACTACACAAAGCCTAGACTCAAGCTTTTTGTAAAAGCTAATACTTGTGAGTTAAAAAATGATTTTGGTAATTTCAAGGGAGACAACAAAAGCTTTAAATAAGTTATGTCACTAGGCGCTTGCAATGGAAACCGAAAGTAGAAACTTTGATTGTCTTATCACCCTAATAAATCTGTTTCCGCTTCTTCATTCAAATAAAGGTAGATTAAAATACTAGAAAATTAATAAGGTACTGATCTGTCTCTATTACACACATAAACAAGAGGGCCATGATGGCCCTGGATCACTCACCTGATCCATAGTGTAACAAGTGGGCCCAAGGGAGGGCCATTATTGGCCCCAGTGCTTTAATGTGCATAATGTTGAGGGAGGCCCTAAAGGTGAAGCTTCATACCAAACACCAACAAAGGCTATTCTTACGACATGAAAGCCGTAACACAGGAAAGAAGCATAGCCAGAAAAGGGGGGGGGGGGACATTTTTGGCCCCAGGGCTATAATTTGCACAATCTTGATAGAGGTCCACTAGATGAAATTTCACATCAAATATCAAAGACCAATTAAGGCCTTTTGGTTTCACAGAAGAAGATTTTTTAAGATTTTCCCTATATACATGTAAGTCTATGTAAAACCAAAGGGCCCAGAGCGGGGGCATTTTTGGTTTCAGGGCTATAATTTGAACAATCTTGACAGAGGTCCACTAGATGAAGCTTCAAACCAAATATCAACTAGAGCTATCACTAAAGGTGATGAATACCCCCACAAAAACTGCCTTGATAGTACAACAGCGGCATTTTGCAATTTTTTCACTTGAAAGGGGCCATAACCATGTCGAAAATTGACGAATTGTAGTGGAAAACGAGCTTGACCTGTATTTTATGATGTTACATCAGTGTACCAAAAATTATAAAAATCGGTGAAGCGCTTTTTGAGTTATTGTCTGGAAACCAAGTCAACAGACCGACCGACAAGCTCACTCGTATATATACCCCCCCCCCCCCCCAATTTCATTTGTGGGGGTATAAAGACCTAGGCCTTGTGGTTACAAGGAAGATTTTTAAAAATTTTCCCTATATAAGTCTATGTAAAACCAAAGGGCCCTGGAGCGGGGGCATTTTTGGCCCCAGGGCTATAATTTGAACAATCTTGGTAGAGGTCCATTAGATGAAGCTTCATACCAAATACCAAAGTCCTGGGCCATGCGGTTTCAGAGAAGAAGATTTTTTAAGATTTTCCCTATATAAGTCTATGTAAAACCGAAGGGCCCCGGAGCGGGAATATTTTTGGTCTCAGGGCTATAATTTGAACAATCTTGATAGAGGTCTACTAGATGAAGCTTCATACCAAATATCAAAGGCCTAGGCCTTGTGGTTTCAGAGAAGATTTTTAAAGATTTACCCTATATTAGTCTATGTAAAACCAAAGGGCCCTGGAGCGGGGGCATTTTTGGCCCCAGGGCTATAATTTGAACAACCTTGGTAGAGGTCCATTAGATGAAGCTACATACCAAATGTCAAAGTCCTGGGCCATGGGCCAAGAAGATTTTTAAAGATTATCCCTATATAAGCCTACCAGTATATAAACCAAAGGGTCCCGGGGCGGGGGCATTTTTGGCCCCAGCACTATAATTTGAATATTCTTGGTAGGGGTCCTTTAGATGAAGCTTCATGCCAAATATCAAAGACCTAGGCCTTGTGGTTTCAGAGAAGAAGATTTTTATAGATTTTCCCTATATAAGTCTTTGTAAAACCAAAGGGCCCTGGAGTGGGGGCATTGTGGCCCAAGGGCTATAATTTGAACAATCTTGGTAGAGGTCCATTAGATGAAGCTTCATACCAAATATCAAAGTCCTGGGCCTTGAGGTTTCAGAGAAGAAGATTTTTAAAGATTTTTCCTATATAAGCCTATGTAAAACCAAAGGGACCCGGGGCGGGGGCATTTTTTGCCCCAGCACTATAATTTGAACAAACTTGGCAGGGGTCCACTAGATGAAGCTTCATACCAAATATCAAAGACCTGGGCCTTGTGGTTTCAGAGAAGATTTTTTTAAGTTTTCAGTTAAAAAAAATCTATTTTTGGCTCCTGTGACCTTGATTTGCAACCGACTGGAACCATTTGAACAACTTTGAAAGGGGACCATCTAAGGATCATTCCAGTGAAGTTTGGTCAAAATCCAATCAGTGGTTTAGGAGGAGATGTCGTTTAAAGAAATTGTTTACGCACGCACAGACGCACGCACGACGGACAAAAAGTGATCCCAAAAGCTCACCTCCTCACTACGTGATGGTGAGCTAAAAATGAAACATTACCTAGGTTAAAATGAAAAGAATGGACACTGTGTTACTGTCGTAGTTGTTGAATGGAACTATTTAGCATGTAAATGGCTGTCCAATGAAATGGTCATCTCCTCGAACATGTGGTTTTATTGACTAATGGAATAACGAAAAATGTAGGACGAAACCCAAAACATAACGGCTACGCCGAAAAAGTGTATAATCTAACGCATAGGGCTTTGAAAGTGTGATCTATCTGTGATGGTAGTACAACAACACTTCTAAAATCTTTAAACCTGAGAAAGACTTTGTTTAGATCCCATTAAATAAATATTTGACTGACAATTTACAAATGCAGATTGCTAAGTACACTGTAGAAATAATATAATGCAGGTTTCGACTAGGAATCTTTCAAGCTTATTTGATAGCCAATAACTTTGATAAGAATTTTCAGACTGGGTGTGAGAACATCGTTTTTTTTTTCTTTCGGTTGTCCCTAATGTTAAGATCAATACCAGTCATGCTTAACTGGTCCTTAGCAGGTTCATTAGACCTGGTTATGCATGTAAATGCTCAACTTACCCATAAAATGCCAATAACAACAATGGTCCCCGCCCATCAGGGCTTGAAGAAACAGATGGGCTGCATGATACTTCCACGCAAAGCTGAAACCGACCCACACACGAGTACTGGTAAACCACTTAGAGGATCTAAATCTGTCCGTCCACGCTTATAAACCCTATTGGTTTCATTGGGTGACAGGGCTTGAGATGTCATTTCATCTCGATGTTGGGTAAAACTCCCACAAAATTGGAAGCAAAATCTCCAAAATGACATAGATACTGTGTTGAGGGGGATGTTTAACATCAAATCAAACAAACAAACAAAGCCAATAACAACAAATTTCGTCTGTTTTGTTTATAATATCTGCTGTTTACTTAAAAAGTCATTGTTGCAAACAGTATGGACCCAGATCAGACTGCTCCTCTAATCTGATCAGGGTCACACCGTTTGCCTGCATGCAAAAATTTGTTTGAAAAGTTTGCAAGAAGAGGGAGTAGACAACAAAATGACTTAGCATATATGCCTATACAGGTACAAATAAATATATAAATAAAATTCAATGCACGAGTCTATCATCCTGAAGCGTTTTTTCAACTTAGAAGGTTTTTGTCTAAAAAAAATTAAAAAAAATATTACCTTAAATTCCTTCATAGCATATCCATGAAAAGTTTCTGTGAAAGTGGCAATCTAATAAAAACACAGAAAATGTTGTGTCGGACCCACTGAGAATAATATGTGGACAGCAGAAAAAAATGTTGCAGTTCAGTCAATCAAATAATTTCCATATTGTTTGTTAAATCTCATTTCTGATTGGTGTGTGTGTGAGAGTGTGTGAATTCGGGTTTAACGTCGCTTTCAACAATTTTTCAGTCATATCACGACGGTGTCTGGTTGCAACAGGGAGCTCAATGCTCACTTTTATAGTGCTGCCACACTGAAGTATCATGTCCCAGACACATTACATGATACCACACCCAGTCACATTATCCTGACACTGGGTCGACCAGTCCTAGCTCTACCCTGTAAATCTGAGTGCCAAGCGAGGAGCAGCTAGTACCATTTTTAACGACTTTGGTATGTCGCGGCCCAGGATCGAACACGTGACCTCCCGTTCCCTGGAGCGGACCCTCTACCAACTGAGCTATCGGGGCCGGTCACCGGTCATTTCTGATTGGAATTTACCTGTGATCTGTTGCAGAAAAGTGTTTCTGTTTGAACCACAGAACTTTTCGCCACAAGGAAATCATTTCATAAGAATACATTACGATTGTTTGTTCTATTTGTATTGGAGTTCAATGGCCCAGTCAACACTATTTCGGTTATTTTTTTAACTGGTCAGTTTATCTCTCCACACTTTTCCTGGGCAGGCTTATACGTAAGCGGTTAACATGCAACCTCCAGTCCACCATTTGATATATGTAGAGTCACAGAAACATTTTTGAAAGAACTGCTTCCCCTGAAAGTGATTACATTTGTACCAAATGGAATCAAACGGGCCTCCGTGACCTAGTGGATAAGAGCTCTGACTTTTAATCATTAGGTCGCTCACCACTGTGAGTTCAACCTTGCTCGGGTCACATGTGAGACAAGTTCTGCAACGGAAGGTGGTCAGGTGGTTTTTCTCCCAGTACTCCGGTTTTCGCCCACCTCTGATTAACGATCGACTCAATATAAGTGAAATAATCTTGAAAGGGTCGTAAAACCAAAACCAAATGGAAACTTCCTCCTAATATATATAGCAGGAGTCCATTTTAATATCTAGGGGTGACAGGTTGTGTTCTCCTTAAATTGTTTGTTTGTTTGATTTCAGGTTTAACGTCCCTGTCAACACTGTATATGTCATTTTGGAGACATTCCTTCCAATTTTGTGGGACTTTTACCCGACATGGTGATGAATGACATCTCAAGCCCTGTCGCCCAATGAAACCAATAGTGTCTATAAACATGGGACGGTCTGCCTCGCACCGCTTTGCCTTGGCAGGCTTAGATAAACTTACTGTTAACCAGTACTTGTGTGCGGTCAGTTTCAGCTCTGCATGGAAGCATCATGCATGCCCATCTATTTCTTCAAGCCCTGATGGGCGGGGGCTGGTGTTATCTTTAAATATTTGCAAAATGGTTGCATTTTTTTTCAATAGTGTAGGTCCTGATCAGATCTTGGCCTGCACTGTTTGCCAATTACCTGTTCAGAGGTGTGTGGTACAAAATGGGTTAAATCTTACTATTGATTCATTTTTCCTTTGTGGGGGAAAAACCGAAAAAGTGCTGTTTGAAAAGCAATACTTCAAGCCAAGTTTACATGAAAATGCTAGTTATCTCATTGGATAAACTTGACATTTTCTTTTTTGGGTCTACATGTTACTCCCAGTAAAATGTGCAAGAAAAAAGACAAAACTTGTAACAATAACATGTCCCTCAGAGTAACCACAGATTCTCAATAGATATCTGAGTTTCTAACAGCTCGGAAATGAATTGCCCTCAAATAAACAATGGAAGATTGCATGCACTGTTACTACAAATAGAAGTATAACAAATTTTCATGCAAAACCACAAACCCATTTCAAGTCAATGATTTCAATCATTAGATAAATTACTACTGTGTATTGATCTGAACAATCAAGATCATAAGATAATGGAGTCACACTTATTATCAATACCCCATTCAGGAATACCCATAATAGATGACCATTCTATAACCCATTGTATGTGGGAAACCCCTAAAGGGGTATCTTTACAAACAGTGCTGGCGCAGATCAGACGCTACAGAATGCAGCGTCTGATCAGGGCCTGCACTATTTGCTAACAGAATTTTACGTCAAAAATAGAATAAAACGAAAAAATGGGCCTGACACTTCTTATATGACAAATGGACTTGTCCAACATACATGTAGCTATGTGGCATATCAAATTGAAGGACATGATTAGTAGAATATAATACAGGTAATATTTTGACCCTGGGGTCAAATTAGGGCCCAGGGTGAGGGGTTTTCGGTAATTGGCCCCTCTGTAGAAAGCGTGGGGATTTGCGATGGCGCGCCATCAACAGTATTCTTGTTATATTTTTCTATGGACAAGTGATGACAATAATCAAATCCAAATATTTTCAGGACAAACAAGAAGTACTTTAACCCTTGTCCTGCTGAATATTCATATATGCCGCACCCACTACTGATTATCAGCCAATCAGATTATTTGAGGCAAATTCACAATCTGAATGGCAAACAATGTAGACCCTGATCAGATGGCTTCGTCAGAAGCCATCTGATCTGGAGCTACATTGTTTCAAAGATAATGCATATCCGGGATTAGCAGGACAAGGGTTAACCTGTAGATTTGCAAGAAATTAAGAAACATTATCATTTTCCCCGGCCCTGGCTTTTATACCCCTCGATTTCGGAAGAAGGGTTATTTCAAGAAAATTAAACAATGTAGAGCGATAAACCTTTGTGCAGTTATCAAATAAGTTATTTATAATAATTTGATACCCAACTGACCTAGATATATATCTTAATTATAACAAGAGATGAAATATAAAATCTTCGGATCGGCATTTTTGGCTCAGCCCGGCCCTGCCTTTTATACCCGACCACCGCTTTCCCAGGAAGGCACGGATCCAGGATAGTGCACTACCTCTGATTCCATACTGATGGAGCTTCCAATGGATTTTGGAGTGATAAACTTTATCAAAGGCCTTTGAAAAGTCCAGCAGTACTAAATCAATTTGTTTACCTGTACTCACACTCCTAGCAAGGTCCTCGACCAACATGGTAAGCTGTGTCTCACATGACCTGTTTCCTCTAAAACTGTGCTGTAAATTGTACAGGTCATGTTTGTCAAGGTGCTTTACCGAGTGGGAGGCCATTACATGTTCGAGGGCCTTGCAAAGTAGGCAAGTCAGGGAAATAGGCCTGTAATTGGCAGCCGATAAATTGTCACCCTTCTTGAAGACTGGGGTTGCTTGGGCCGAATCCAAGACGTTTCCTCTCTGGTCGTTTTGCCCCCTAGTCGATTCGACCCCCTAGTCGTTTCGCCCACTTTTCACTCTAAGGCTAATTTTCAATGTTGAACTTTTATTAGAGGTGAGAAGAGGCAAATATTTAAGTAGCATCATTGCCCTGTCACATCAGCCTAAGTATCTGTATCTGTTCGTTAAGGGACTTCATTCATACTTGAACAGTGTGTCTCTAATGGCGCGTGAAAAAAGAGAAAGTGGGAAATATTGGAAATAAAGAGAAATAGTGGATAGACAAGAAAGAAAAGAAAGATTCCTGTCTGCTTTTTCAAATCATCATTGGAAACACAGACCTCTCCGGCTACAGAAGTGTCGCCTAACCGGCACAGGTTCAAAAATCCCTCAGACTTTACTTACAGACCGGCCCCTACCTAGCTGTTAAAACGAGAGAGTAGACGGTCCCTGCTTGAAGGATACCAAGTCAGGGGCCTCAGAAACAGATGCTGGTAAAGAATTCCAATCGGGTATAGTCCTAGGGAAGAAGCTGTACTTGAATACATGTATCAAGCTAACCGTGTTGCCTGATCAGGGTCTGCACTATTTGCTTACAGTTCAGGAATTACTGGGTCGGACGCCGCAAATATGATCAGAGTATACACAAATTGCTGACAGAACATTGATGAAAGGAATCGACTTGATCATTGCTTCCACTTCTATTTATTACGTTGCATCGGCGTTGACGCGTCGTTGCGTAGACGACATTTGCGGCAATACTCAACCATGTATTCTTGCATAAATATCTATGCGCATGGCTGTTTGAAGCCATTGTCAAATAGGCCGAAAGCCGTGCTCAAACAGCAAAAACCATGTTCAAATCATGAAATTCGCGTGCTGTTTGAACATGGAATTTGAGCTTTTAATATCACAAGACTGGTCTTGCTTTGTTTACGTTACGTTTAGCGACGTAACGTTATGGCCCTGAACGTAGCGTTTTAGGGTTCTATGATGACGTCAGATGGTTACTGCGTAACAACATGATTGTAAACAACATTCTGAACTGGCTGCCATGTTGGTTCGCCGGTCGCATTTGTAGAGTTTATATGCAGTTTATATGGAGCATTTTGGCAATGCAAGAACAACGATCATCCATGGTTATTTCATTGCATTAACATTTGCCAGATCCCTCGAAGATATTTGAACATTATGCCTGGCGGCCTAATGTGCAAACAGCTTCCTCGGGACCCAGCAAATGTTAATGCATGAAAAACCATGGTTGATCCTTATATTACCTAGTGGATACACCATGTGTATGCAACATTGTATCAACACCGATGCAACTTTATTACTATGCTTCGGCATTGACGCGATGTTGCGTAGACGGCATTTGCGGCAATATTCAACAATGATTTACTGGCCGTCTCTGTTAACGAACCAAATGACCAATTTAAAACAAAACTGGTAAAGGTGCTTAAGCGATAATTAAAGACGTTTAACTTTGCAAAGAGCGCATGTTTTCACACCTTATCATTAAGAGCATTAATTGCGTGATTAATGTGTCAAATCAAATAAATAAACAATGTGATTAACGGTATTGATCAAAACAGGTAATACTTATCATAATTCCTAATTAACATTTTCATTCAAAGAACAGGTTCCTCTCTCTCTCATATATGAATCTTTCATATATAAAATATAGTAAAATAGCTTGGGGCGAAACGACTAGGGTTTGGGGGCGAAACGACTAGGGGCCAAAAAAAGGGGGCAAAACGACTAAGGGGGAAACGCTTTGGGAGCGAAACGTCTTGTTACCCTTGGGCCTTGCACCAATCAGCCTCTCGCTCCGGTCACATGTGTCTCAGCCCTGCAACGGAAAGTCTGGTGGTTTTTCTCTGGGTACTCTGGTTTTTGCCCAACTCTGATAAACGATATGCCGGATATGAGTGAAAGGGCCAAACAAAAAAAATAAAATAAAAAAAAAACCGAAAAATTCAGCCGCTGAAATACTAGGTTGCCGCCCCATTAATTTTCATGAATTTTGACTTTTTTGTTGTTGTTTCCAACTTTTTTGACGTTGATTCGTGATCAGACTTGTTTCGCCACTCGTTTGTTCTTTGACGGAAGATCGAAATCAATTAAAGCGTTTGAGATACAGAAATATGTAAATAACTTACTGATTCATAGTCATCATCGTTCATAGCTGAGTTCGTTTGAAAATTATATCAACGGTTTCCTGGAAGATTGTTTATTTTGATTTTTGTGCATGTGCCACCCGCCGAAGGTTTAAAGTAACAACAGCTTTGATTGGACAAAATCTTAGGTCAACCAAGATGCCGCAAATGCACCGGTCTATCTAAACACTGCAAACACCGCAAAAACACGCAAACATATCTATCTACCTCCTGTGTCATCTTAACCTCCGCTGAGGACTTCAGGTGGTGTTACGGTAAAACCAAATGCTAAAGGGGGTTTGTTGTAGAAAAAGGGGCCAAAAAAGGGGGCAAAAACACGGTCAGTGCTGGGCCCGCTCCTCTTTCTACTGTACATAAATGACCTACCGGATAATATTCAGTCACAAGTTAGGCTCTTTGCTGATGATACCGCGGTTTACTTGGCTGTGTCCAGCCCAGCAGATGCACAAGTTCTACAGTCTGACCTTGAAAAACTTCAGCATTGGGAGCGAACCTGGGACATGGAGTTTAACGGTGCACGTCATTTCGTCGAAAACCACTTGGTCGAATGCAGCTTTTGGTCGAATATAACGTTTGGTCGAAAATAATATTGAAATGGGACAATTGGTCGATTTTTTTTTCAAATACGACACTTGGTCGAATTTATTATTAATATCTAATGACAAGGATTCCCGAAATTGAGAACAAAATCTTGTTTTGTTGTTTGTTTGATTTAAGGTTTAACGTCCCCGTCAACACTGAAAAGGTCATTTTGGAGACGTTGCTTCCAATTTTGTGGGACTTTTAACCGACATTGAGATGAAGTGACATCTAAAGCCCTGTCGCCCAATGAAACTAATTCACCTTATTTGCATTATCTGCTGGTTCCTAGTCTGAAGGTTATCAGTGTTGGAAAAAAACAGGTAACCTGACCCCCCTGACCTTAAAAGGTCAGGGGGTCTGGTTACCTGTTCCTCCAATATTGACAATGTGCAAGCTGGGAGCCAGCAAATAATGCAAATATGGTGAATAGGGTTTATTTA
The DNA here is from genome assembly GCA_963580285.1 of Lucinisca nassula. Lineage (NCBI taxonomy): Eukaryota > Metazoa > Mollusca > Bivalvia > Lucinida > Lucinidae > Lucinisca > Lucinisca nassula. The sequence goes on from OY757013.1 coordinate 147,299,288, forward strand.
TAAGCATGGACGGCCCGACACTCACACCGCTTTGTCTGGGCAGGCTTAGATCCTCTAAGTGGTTTACCAGTACTCGTGTGAGGATCGGATTCAGCTCTGTATACCTCGGTCGTAGTAATGTGTCGTACGGTGATGACACCATTAGTGTTGCACCACAACATTTTATCAATCATGCGCAGTAGGATGTTTGTGGGCAAGTTACTTTTGTTTTAGCTTCTTTCTGTTTTTCGGCGAAAATTCGACGTAAATTCGACCAAATGTCAATTCGACGATTTTTTTCGACGAAAATTCGACCAAATTTTGGTTCGACGAAAAGTTCATTTCGACGGAAAAGTACATTCGCCCAAGTGGTTTTCGACGAAATGTCATGGAAGCGGAGTTTAATCCCAGCAAGTGTCAGGTACTCCATGTCTCTAGATCTAAAACGCCAATTAAGACCCAATACTTCATGCATGGTCAGGAACTGGAAAGTGTGGACTCAGTCAAGTACCTTGGGGTGACCATCAGCAAAGACCTTAGCTGGAATTCACACATATCACATATTAAAGCCAGTGCAAACAGGACCCTCGGCTTCGACAAAAGAAATGTTAAAACAAAAAGTCAGGAAATAAAAACGTTGGCATATAACACCTTGGTTAGGCCACAGGTAGAATGAAGTTCAATGTGGCCAAATGTCATTCAATGAGGGTGTCACGGCACCCTCCAGACAAGCAGATTAAATTCAACTACTCATTACAACAGCATACTTTGGAACATGTCCAATCCGCAAAATATCTTGGTATCACCATTACTGATAATCTTGATTGGGGTCAACATATTTCTGAGATTACCTCTAAAGCAACTAGGACATTAGGGTTTCTTAGACGTAATTTGGCTTTTGCACCTAGGCAGACAAAGGGTGTTGCATACAAAACCTTGGTTAGACCTCAATTAGAGTATGCATCACCTATTTGGCACCCCCATGTTAAAACTCAGGTTCAGCAGGTTGAGAAGGTTCAGAGAACGGCTGCCCGATGGACCTGCAGGCGATGGCGGAACAGAAGCAGTGTTGGTGATATGCTCGATGAGCTGGAGTGGCCATCCTTGGAGGCCCGTCGCGAGCAGTCCTCTTTAACCTTCTTTTATAAGATTCACTCTGACACAGTGTCTCTTAATAAAGATAAATACTTGACCCCTGTGACTACTTCAACTCAAACAAGGGCATCAAAACTAAACAACAGTCAATATCGTAGGTACCAGGCCTATAGTGATGCCCTGAAGAATTCTTTCTTCCCTAGAACTATTCCTCAGTGGAATAGTCTTCCCTCCTCTGTGGTAAATGCCAAAACTGCAGAGGAGTTCAAAGCCCGCATAGTGTAGATTGGGATCCAGAGGTGTGCGTTTTAGTACACCTCTGAAAGCAGATTGTAAATAGTTTTAAGAACTCATCCAGTGGGTGTTTTTTTTTTTTTTTTTTTTTGCTAAATTCTAAATTTAGCGCACCACCCAACTGAGGTAATGGCCAAGTCTGACCGACTCAGTATATGAAGATAGATAGATAGAATATGCCTCGACCGTTTGGAGCCCCTATACAAAAGAAAATATTAACAAGATTGAAATGTTGCAGCGTAGGGCAGCCCGTTGGGTCACAAATGATTTCTCCCCCTATAGCAGTGTTACAGACATGATGGGCGAGCTTGGATGGCGGTCACTTGAGCTCAGACGCTATGATACGCGCCTTACAATGTTTTATAAAATCGTTTACGGTTTGGTCGCTATACCAGTTCCGTCACAGTTCGAACGCCTAACGACAAACACGCGTCACCACTCTCTGGCTTACAGGCAGATACACACCTCTGTCTCGTATTATTATTATTATTCATTTTTCCCTATGTCGGTTGTTCTTTGGAACAGGCTACCAGCTGATCTCGTCCTGGTTTCTGATCTTGACTCTTTCAAGTTAAGGGTCAGTTCGATAAACCACAGGCTGTTTTTATCCTGCTTTTAAACTCTCCTTACTAACACCCAAAATCTTTCATCTATGCTCACCTTTCTTTTATTCTTTTAACTCTGCACTATCACACTTTTACTTCTCTTACTAACACACCATGCGCAGCCATCCTAATAACACTCGGAAGAGGGTTGAGGATTATATAGAGATAGATAGATAGATAGATAGATAGGGGGATATAAACGTGGGTGAAATAAGTTTGGACAGTACAGTTCTTTTCCCGGGATTTGTTTAATTAGCTTTTTATTATGCTATATCTATCTGCTATCTGCTATCTTCATATACTGAGTCGGTCAAACTTGGCCATTACCTCAGTTGGGTGGTGAGCTAAATTTAGAATTTAGCAAAAAAAAAAAAAAAACAACAAAAAAAAACACAAAACACGGGATGAAAGGAAAGGATCTGACCATTTACGGACCCACTTTTCACGGACCAACAACTTCTGTTTTACGGACCTTATCTGACAACGGACTAATATTAATTTACGGACTGTTTACGGACCATAGCTGACCATTCACGGACCATAGACCTTTCACGGCTCATAAATGACCCTTCACGGACCGAATACAAACTAAACTGATAAAATAATACTATTTACGGACTTACGGACTTATTGAATTTTCATTGGTCAGTAAGTCCGTAGGTCCGTAAAAGGTCCGTGTTTTGTCAACGGGCGGAAAGGAAAGGAAATATAACTTGATATCCGTTTTAAAAAATAAAGTTAATTATAATGCTGCTGATAAAATATCTTGTTAGTGTTTTGTTAGTATGTATTTCAAAAGTTATAAAACATACCCTTCAGTGTTTGCTAATTAAAACCGATTTCAAGCAAGTCCATGAAATGGTATTAAGATTGCTAAGAATTAAAATATTTTAAAGCTGATCATTAAATTTAACTACATTAACAGTTTTCCAGATGAAGTGACTACTGAATATAAACTTAAATAGAAGTGGAGGCAATGATCAGGAATCGATACAATTAACCCACAGCTCCAATCAGAGACACCAAATGGAAAGAAACACAAACATGAAACAACAGACCATAATGGAAGCATCAATAGCGGAAAGCCAAAAGGACAGTTACTTTCCCATAAATTGGCCAATAGGCTATCCAAAATAAATTAATATAAGCGACACAAACACCCAAAGACAAACCATAACACAAATAAACCGCGACAGAAGAACCACCTTGGAACGGTCCGTGGCAACAATCCAAGCCCTTACTTCCGTCGCGATTATAAATAGAAGTGGACAAGGATCAGGAATCGATACAATCAACCCACAGCTCCTATCAAAGCCCAATTGCAAGGTTCAGTCAGGCCGAAGATCAAAGGGAAAACGAAAAGTCGTTCGTTGATGGTTTGGCTGACTAATCACGAACGAGTCAAGGCTAGATAGATAGATAGATAGATAGATAGATAGATAGATAGATAGATAGATAGATAGATAGATAGATAGATAGATAAGGACGATCGGCGTGACGTCACTTCCGCTGAGGTCCGCCATTTTCGGAGGTGTAAACAAAGGTATTCTTCTATATGACCTTACCAAAATGTGCACACGAAATATTTCAAATCCGTCTCATAGCTCTGGCAAAAACTTACCCTATCTTATTGTTCCGTATATTTCCTTTTATTTCTAATGGTTTTCTATAAAATAATCAGACATATTTTGCTTTAAAAACTGTGTAAAAATGATCAAATTTTAGCGATAAAAACCGAAGCTTTCACCTCCACCAAATGAGAAAAATGGTGGAAAAGATAGCCGTTCTTTGTTTCTTTTTACTGAAGAGTTCCCTACCGACTGTCCTTATAGATAGCACCCCGATGTTTAATTATATTAAATAAGGGTTGAAAGGGGTCTAATTATATAGGCGAGTTTTCTTATGATGTACCATCCCTATGTGAGCACAAGAACAGAAGAGATTAAATTTTTATATGAAAAAGCCCGATTTTGTCTACACAAAACATATTGATTGTGATTATGAGTACTTTCAGCGAATATCCACAATTAATGTTTAAGATCGCAACTTACAAAAATAATGAAAACACCTCTTGTACACCCCAGTTTTGTTTGTTTGGTTTGAGGTTTAACGTCCCTGTCAACACTGTAAAGGTCATTTTGGAGACGTTCTTTCCAATTTTGTGGGACTTTTACTTTTACCCGATATTGAGATGAAATGACATCTCAAGCCCTGCCGCCCAATGAAACCAATAGGGTTTATAAGCATGGACGGTCCGACTCGCAACGCTTTACCTGGGCAGGCTTAAACCCTTTCTAGAACATATTTAGATCCTCTAAGAGGTTTACCAGTACTCGTGTGCGGGTCGGTTTCAGCACTGCGTTGAAGCATCATACAGCCCATCTATTTCTTCAAGCCCAAATGGGCGGGGGCTGATTGGTTTGGGGGTGGGGGTGCGAAATAACATGCGCGTCTTTTCCTCAAATGAATAATAAAACATTTAATTTATTCATTTTCTTACGTAAAACATCAAATCACATTAGAAAGTCCCTATTATCGATTTTTTTAAATCCGTCCCGGTGTTTCAGGGTCGCTCCGGTGTTTCCAGTCGTTCCGGTGAAAGAAGGTACCCGGACCAGACGACTATGCGCAGTTGAGATCCTGAAACATTGCTGAGAGACTAGATGTATATAGGTAGTCTCTGGTTACCCATCTAGCAGCCCTTCTTTGAACTGATTCAAGTTTGTAGGAGTCTGATGTCGTGTAGGGGGACAACACAGTAGAAGCAAACTCTAACTGTGGGCGGATCAGAGTTTTATATGCTGTGGCCTTCAGGTCCCTATTGTGGACCCGAATATTACACTTTAAGAAGCCTAGGGTCTGGTTGGCTTCTTAACTTATGTTATTTACATGGTCTGTCCATCTGAGGTCTTCTGAAATGGTGACCCCATGCTCTTTGGCGGAGGGTTCACTTTCTAGTACACAGCCATGAAGACAATAGTTGGTCTGAAAGGGAGGTTTACGCCGGGTCACATGAATGACCTGACACTTTGAGGGATTAAAACTCACACCCAGAGTCTTTCCCATATTTCAAGTGTCTCAAGGTCTTCCTGTTTTTGAAAAAAACATTTTTACATCTTTCCCATTCAAAAGCCTGAGGGACCAAATTTGACCCTTGTCCACAGATAGGTCAAAGTCTACAAAGGGTCATCAACGGAACAAATTTGATTGTACTCAGTCATCTAAAGCTACATACTAAGTTTCAAGGCGATTGACCGTGAGGTTCTGGAGAAGAAGGTTTTAGCGGGGCCTGGTCTCAGATTCTATGACCGTTTTGGCGTAAAGACTTACTTATGTAATGTTGGTTGGTACCTGATGCTCTGTCTCTGGTTGGGTCCAACTGAGTATTACTGTTGGTTTTCTTTTGCTCCAGCATTTCGGTGGTTTCTTGCTGTCGAGTCATCACCGTTGTTTCATCTCTTTGGTTGTTTGATTTTGTGTTCTCGGAGGTGTGGCACGGATGACTTAGGAAAATAGAAGCCTTCATGCGGATTGAACACATTATTTGTCTAAATCGCGACGGAAGTGAAGGCGACGATTGCGGCCGCGTAAATACGATTTAAGCCCTCCAGTGAAATTCTTTTCACTGACCGTTCAAAGGCGGTTCTTCTGTTGTGGTTTAATTTTGTTATGGTTCGTCTTTGAGTGTGTGTATCGCTTATACCTTTATGTTTTGGACAGCCAATTGACCATTTTTGTGGGAAAGTAACTGTTCTTTTGGCTTTCTGCTATTGATGTTTCCAAAAGGATCTAGTTATTTCATATTTGTGTTTCTTTCCCATTGGTGTCTCTGATGGGAGATGTGAGTTAATTGTATCCATTCCTAATAATTGCCTTCACTTCTATTTACCATATTTGGATATGACAGCAATTTTGGCATATGATCTGAACCATTTGACTAAATTTTCATTCTGCCATGTACACACGCTGCATATATAACTGAAATTGGCTCTGCATTTTTTTTAGAAAATGTCATTTGAAATGTCAGTGCACCTGCAATCCAAGTGACCTGAGACACAGGCAGTCAAATGACTTTGACCTTTGACATTCATAGACTTTCGTAGTGCACCTATTCCCATGTCATAAGGCATTGTAGTTTTCGAAAAATACACTGTTTTACCATTTTCCCATCCATAACAGAAGGGAAGGCAATGGTCAGGAATCGATACAATTAACCCACAGCTCCCATCAGAGACACCAAAGGGAAAGAAACACAAACCTGAAACAACAGACCCTAATGGAAACATCAACAGCGGAAAGCCAAAAGGATAGTTACTTCCCACAAAATGGACAACTGGCTGTCCAAAACAAAATAATATAAGTGATACAAACAGTCAAAGACAAACCATAACAAAAATAAACCGCGACAGAAGAACCGCCTTGGAATAATAATAAAAATCAAAAATAAGCTTTTAAATGGACCAAATGTGACCTTGCTGTAAAACTGGCCAGTGTCAACTAGTGTCATTATTTCAACAAAACTGGTAGTACTCAGTCACTTAATGCTACGTAAAGTTTTGAGAAAATTGGTCCAGCACTCCCAGAGAAGAACATCTTTTACAATTTTTTTTTTACCATGTTTGGACATGGGGACCATCTTGGGCATGTGGCCAAGATTTCATTCCCCAATTGTCAGAGAGTGGAATATGATAGTAAACTGAAATCGGCCCAGCTGTTAAAGAGAAAAGTTCATTTGAAATGTTGATGGACCTGCAATCCAAATGAACTTGCGCCAAGGTCTTTGAATGACATTGACCTTGGACATTCATGTGCGTTTATTTTCTTACCTACCCTCGTCATAGACTACTACAGATTTTGCAAAATGCAGTTTGTATCTTTTCCCCATCGAAAAGCCTAAGGAACTACATTTGACCTTGCCGTAAGAAAATTCAAGGTCAATCTGGGGTTATTACTTGAACAAACTTGGTAGTACCAAATTCACCTATGCTGCATACCAAGTTTCAAGGTAATCGACCCAGTGGTTCTGGAGAAGAAGATTTTTAAAAAAAATTTACCACATTTGGGCATGGCGGCGATCCTTATATCAGAATAAGTTTTAGAAAGAGTTATCCTTTGGAAGCAAGGAATACAACACAGAACTGGAAACTATGGAGTGTACATGTTTTCGGCCAATTAGGCCTCATCAGTGACCCTCAAATATTTTCAAAATTCAACAACGGAATCAATGGTCCCAAAGGACAAGAAAATGTAAACTACACTATGATGTAGGGCAGTGAGACCTTTTACGGCCGCCACACATTCCCAGACACCAGCTATAGTGACGTTAAATAAGTTCTAGAAAGGGTTATCCTCTGGAAGCAAGGAATACACCACAGAAAATATAACTACACTATGATGTAGGGCAGGGAGACTTTTTACGGCCGCCACACATTCCCAGACATCAGCTGTAGTGACGTTAAATAAGTTCTAGAAAGGGCTCATATTTGGAAGCAAGGAATACAGCAAAGAACTGGAAAATATGGAGTGTACATGTTTTCTGGGCCAGACTAGCTAGTTTCGGCAAATAAGGCCTCATCAGTGACCCTCAAATATTTTCGAAATTCAACAATGGAATCAATGATCCCAAAGGACAAGAAAATATAAACTACACTATGATGTAGGGCAGGGAGACTTTTACGGCCGCCACACATTCCCAGACACTAGCCGTAGTGACGTTAAATAAGTTCTAGAAAGGGTTTTCGTTTGGAAGCAAGGAATACACCACAGAACTGGAAAATATGGAATGTACATGTTTTCTAGACCAGGCTAGCTAGTTTCGGTCAATTAGGCCTCATCAGTGACCCTCAAATATTTTCAAAATTCAACAATGGAATCAATGATCCAAAAGGACAAGAAAATATAAACTACACTATGCTGTAGGGCAGGGAGACATTTTACGGCCGCCACACATTCCAAGACACCAGCTGTTGTGACGTTTAATAAGTTCTAGAAAAGGATTATCATTTGGAAGCAAGGAATACACCACAGAACTGGAAAATACGGAGTGTACATGTTTTCTGGGTCAGACTAGATTGTTTCGGCCAATTAGGCCTCATCGGTGAACCTCAAATATTTTCAAAATTCAACAATGGAACCAATAATCCCAAAGGACAAGAAAATATAAACTACACTATGATGTAGGGCAGGGAGACTTTTCACGGCCGCCACACATTCCCATACACCAGCTGTCGTGACATTAAATAAGTTCTAGAAAGGGTTATCCTTTGGAAGCACGGAATACACCACAGAACTGGAAAATATGGAGTGTACATGTTTTCTGGACCAGACTAGATAGTTTCGGCTGCATATAAAATCTAAATGAAATTGACCGAGTAATTTCAGAGAAAATGTATTTTGAAATGTCAATGGACCTGCAATCCAAGAGAATTTGGGCCAAGGTCGCCGAATGACTTGATCTTTGACATTCATAGACGTTAATTTTGTACCTATTCTCATGTCATAGACCACAATATTTATTGAAAAATGCATTGTTTTACCTTTTCCCCATTGAAAAGCCGAGGGAACCAAAATTGACCTTTTCGTAAAGCAGGTCAATGTCAACCTAGGGTTATCATTTTTGCACACTTGGTTTTGTGTGTGTGTGTGTGTGTGTGTGTGTGTGTGTGTGTGTGTGTGTGAGAGAGAGAGAGAGAGAGAGAGAGAGAGAGAGAGAGAGAGAGAGTTTTACGTACAAACAACAGTTAAGGTCATACGGAACGGGTCAAACTTGAAAGTACTCAGTCACCTATACCAAGCTTTGAAGCAATCAGCCTCGTGGTTCTGGAAAAGAAGATTTTTTAAAGTTTTTACCATATTTGAGCATGGCCGCCGGTCACCTGACATGACCCATTTGAACAAACGTTTGTTCCCTCACTGTCAGAAGGCTGTAATTAAATCTAAATGAAAATAACCCAGTGATTTTAGAGAAAATGTATTTTGAAATGTCAATGGACCTGCAATCCAAGCACCCTTGGGCAAAGGTTACCAAATGACAGCATTCATAGACATTCATCTTGTACCCGCAATAATTTTAAAAAATGTAATATTTTACCTTTTATCCATTGAAAAGCCTAGGGAACCTAATTTGACCTTTGCGTAAAGTATGCCAAGGTCAACATAGGGTCAGAATATTTGCTCCAGCATTTAAGTGGTTTCTTGCTGTCGAGTCCTCGCCGTTGTTTCATGTCTGTGGTTGTTTGACTTTTGTGTTCTCGGAGATGTTGCACTGAAGAGTTAGGAGGCCTCCATGCGGACTGTAATTATTCTAAATCGCGACTGAAGTAAGGGCGTGGATTGTGCTTGCGTAAAATCGATTTAAACACCAAAGTGGAATTCGTTTCACTGACCGTTCCAAGGCGGTTTTTCTGTCTCAGTTTATTTTTGTTATCGTATGTATCACTTATATATTTTTTTTTTGTTTTGGATAGCCAAATGGCCATTTTGTGGAAAAGTAACTGTCCTTTTGGCTTTCAGCTATTGATATTTCCATTAGGGTCTAGTTATTTTATGTTTGTGTTTCTTTCTCTTTGTTGTCTCTGATGGGAGCTGTTGGTTAATTGTATGGATTCCTGATCATTGCCTTCACTTCTATTTTGGAAGTACTTAATCACTTGATGCTACATACGTAGTTTCAAGACAATCGGCAAATTGGTTCTGGAGTAGAAGTTTTTTTAAGGTTTTTACCATATTTGGGCATGGCGGCCACCTTGGTCGTGTGACCTGGACCATTCGAATATATTTTTCCTCCACGACTGTCAGAACGCAGCCGGTACAACTTAGATGAAATTGGCTGAGTGGTTTCATAGAAAATGTATTTTGAAATGTCAATGGATCTGCAATCCAAGCGACACGTGGCCAAGGTCACAGAATGACTCGCAGAATGACGTTGACCATTAGCATTCATAGAGATCCATTTTGTAGCTATTCTCGTGTCATAGTCCACAATATCTTTCGAAAAAACCATTACTTTATTTTTCCCATTGAAAAGACTAAGGAACCAAATTTAATCTTTGCGTAAAGTAGGTCAGGGTCAACCTAGGATCATCATTTTTGCAAATATAAATAGTTATAGTTCGTCTTTTAATGTGTGTCTCGCTTATATATTTTGTTCTGGATAGCCAACTGGCCATTTTGTGCGAAAGTAACTGTCCTTTTGGCTTTCTGCAAGTGATGCTGCCATTAAGGTTTAGTTATTTTATGTTCGTGTTTCTTTCTTTTGGCGTCTCCGATAAGAGTTGTGAGTTAACTGTATTGATTCCTGATCATTGCCTTTGGTATACTCAGTGACCTAATGCTCATATCAAATTTCAAGACAATCGGCTTAGTGATCCTGGAGAAGAGTGGTTTTTTAAGGTTTTTACCATATTTGGAATGGCGGTTATCTTGGTAATGTGGCCTGGACCATTAGAACAAATTTTCTTTCACTCACTGTTCTTAGGCTGCACATAAAATTATGAAGTTGGCACAGTGGGTTCAAAGAAAATGTATTTTGAAATCCAACGGACATGGAATCCAAGCGAGCCTGGGCAAAGGTCACCAAATGACCTTGACCATTAGCATTCAAAGAGTTTCATTTTGTAGCTATATCAAGTTTCAGGACAATCGCCGTTTCACCTGTGGAGCCCAACTGTTGCACAAGTATAGTGATACTTCGGTAACTAGAACACGGATAGTTTATTTACCATGGCGTCCGATCAAGATCTACACTATTTGCTAAAAGATCGGAATTCTAGGGTAAATAAATCGGTTAAAATCACAGTCCAGGACTATTTCTCCGACATAAACTCAGAGACAATCGACCTTGGCCCAAGGTCGCTTGGATTGCAGGTCCAGTGACACTTCAAAATACATTTTATTTTCCGAAACCACCATGTACGGCCTTCTGACAGTAGGAGGGAATGACAGTTTGGTCGAATGGTCTAGGTCACATGCTCAAGATGGCCGCCATGCCAAACTATGGTGAATACCTTAAAAACTTTTCTTCCATAACCACTGGACCGATTGTCTTGTGCTAGTGATGCTTGCATAAGGGTCTAGTTATTTCATGTTTGTGTTTCTTTCACTTTGGTGTCTCTGATGGGAGGTGTGGGTTAATTGTAACGATTTCTGATCATTACCTTCACTTTTATTTTGGTATTACTCAGTCACCCAATGCTACATACCAAATTCCAATCGGCAATCGGCTCAGTGGTCCTGGAGAAGAGTTTGTTTTAAGGTTTTTACCATATTTGAGCATGGCGGCTATCTTGGTCATGTGACCTGGACCATTGGGCCATATTTTCTTTCACTCACTGTTCTTAGGTTGCATATACGATTATGATGAAGATGGCACAGTGGTTTCAGAGAAAATGAATTTGAAATAACAATAAACATGCATTTCAAGCGAGCCAGGGCCAAGGTCTCCGAATGACCTTGACCTTTAGCATTCAAAGACATTCATTTTGCAGCTATTCTCATGGCAAGGACCGACTAGTTTTAAGGAAATGCATTGTTTTCCTTTTCCCCACTGAAAAGCCTAAGGAACCATATTCGACCTTGGCTTTAAATAGATCTAGGTCAATCTAGGTCATTATTGTTTTGCAAATTTGGTATTACTCTGTCACTCGATGCTACATACCATGTTTTTAGACAATCGGCCCGGTGGCCCTTGAAGAAAAGTTTTTCTAAGGTATTTAACCTTTAGCATGTGACCTAGACCATTTGACAAAACTATCGTTCCCCCACTGTCAGAAGGCCGTATATAAAATTAAATTAAAATTTGTCTAGTGGTTTCAGACAAAAAGTATTTTGAAATGTCAACGGACCAGCAATCCAAGAGACATGGTCCTTAGCATTAATACGCATACATTTTGTATCTGTTCTGATGTCATAGACCACAATATTTTTCGAAAAAAAAATGCATTGTTTTACCTTTTTTTCCATTGAAAAACCTAGGGAGCCTAAGTTGACGGCGTTAAACAGGTCAAGTTCAATCTAGGTTCACCACTTTTGCAAATTGGTAGTACTCAGTCATCCAATGCTACATACCAAACCAATATAGAAATAAATGCCCAGGAAGAGTCACAATGAATGATTACTGCCTACCAATGGCTACCAAGTTTCAAAACAATAGGACCAGTTGTTCTGTAGAAAAAGATTTTTAAGGTTTTTACCATATTTGGGCATGTCAGCCACATTGGTCATGTGAGCTGGACTGTTTGTGCAAACTTTAGTTCCCCCACTGTCATGGGGCTGTATTTCGGTTTTGCAGTAGACCTAAAAGTATATGACTCAAATAATATTGTTTGAGGAAAACTTCTATGAAAGTTTTGTCAAAATGTCTACAAATGTTTTTTTTTTCAGCCTATGGAAACTAAGTGGCCATACCAACCAAACTAAAGAGCCAAATTTCATAAAAAAATACTAAATATTCTGAAAAGGGTTAATCCTTTAGAAGCATGGAATACAGCACAGAACTGAAAATATGGGGCCTACAAGATTTTTCTGGGCCAGACTAGCTAGTTTCGGCCAATTAGGCCTCATCAGTGACCCTCAAAGTTTCTCAATTCCGCAGAGAAATCAATGATCCCAACGAACTAAAAAACGTAACCCACACTATGATGAATTGATAAATAAGTTCTGAATAGTTAGATCCTTTGGCAGCAAAGAATACACAAAATAAACGAAAATAGCAGACTCGGTTTTATTGAGTCTGTTCATGACCAGTACTGAAATGTGCTACACCGGCCACGCCCCCTAGCACCGGCTTAAGCAGAACTCTATTTTCAAAATAATTTCAAATGAACTCAATGATCCCAAAGGACCAGAAAATATAATCTGCACTATGATGGATGTACGGAGAGACTTTTTACGGCCCCCACACGGCACAGCACCAGCAAACCCGAAAAGCGTGATATGGTGAATATTTCAATAGAATCTCAGTCTCAGAGTACATGTGATGGTTTCTGAGGAGAGCTTTATTATTTTATTTACTTATATATATATATATATTTTTTTTTCATTTTGGTTTCCATGGCAAACAATAAAAATGAGCAGTCGGCCTAAAATCATATGGCAGATAGAACATTGACTAAGGAATATTTCTATGCAAGTTTTGCCAAAACATCTACAAATGCTTGGCTTTAAACGCCATTTTTCAATTTTCACAATTATAAGTCTACAGAAGCTCTACGTTGCCATGGCAACAAACTAAAGAGCCGAATTAAAAAAAACAACTGTAGAGGCTAATATGGTGAATATTTCCATAGATTCTCCGCCTCGTAGAACATGTGGCTTCTGAGGAGAATAAAAATGAGAAGCAAACTTAAAATAACACAGCAGACAGAAAATTGAGTGAAGAATATTTCTCTGAAAGTTTTGACAAAATATCTATAAAGGCTTGGTAGTGAATGTCATTTTTATCAAATTTTCCATTTTAAGTCTATGGAAGCACTAAGTTGCCTTAGACACCAAACAAAATAGCCGAATTTCATAAAAAAATATTGTGAATATTTCCATAAAGTCTCAGCCTCACAGAGCATATAGTTTCTAGAGAGATGAGTTATAAGAACATACATTGTTTTCTATTTTGTTTTCATTTTGGTTTCCATAGAAACCAATTAAATGAGCAGTAGGCCTAAAATCATTTGGCACATAGAAGATTGCTTAAGGAAACTTTCTCTGAAAAGTTTGTCAAAATATTTGCAAGATAGAAGAGAAGGCAATGATCAGGAATCGATACAATTAACCTACATCTCCCATCAGAGACACCAAGGGAAAGAAACACAAGAATGAAACAACTAGACCCTAATGGAAACATCTCTAGCGGAATGCCAAAAGGACAGTTACTTTCACACAAAATGGCCAATTGGTTATCCAAAACAAAACAACACAAGCTATACACACACTCAAAGACAAGCCATAACAAAAATAAACCACGTCAGAAGAACCGCCTTGGAACGGTCAGTGAAACGAACCCCACTCGGGGGCTTTAATCGATCCCAGTGGCCACAATCCTCGCCCTTACTTCCGTCGCGATTTAGACAAATTATTTGTTCAGTCCGCATGAAGGCCTCCTAACTCATCAGTGCAACATCTCCGTGAACACAAAAATCAATCAACCACAGAGATGAAACACCGGTGAGGATTCGACAGCAAGAAACCACTGAAATGCTGGAGCAAAAGAAAACCAACAGTTAGACTCCGATGGGCCCAACCAGGGACAAAGCATCAGGCACCAACCAACATTACATAAAAGTGGATTCTCTCTAACTCTCATTAAATATGTTCTATAAAAAGGGGTATCCTTTGGAATCAAGGAATACACCACAAAACAGGAAATTATGGAGTGTACATATTTTCTGGGCCATCAGTGACCCTCAAAATATTTTCAAAATTCCACAATGGAATCAATGATCCCAAAGGACAAGAAAATATAAACTACATTGTGATGTAAGCCTTTACGCTGGAACCGTCATAGAATCTGAGGCCTGACCCATCGGCGTGCAATTAAAGAGGGAAGCAAAGTTGTTAACCGTGATTGGGTTAACTACCGTGCGTGCCGTCTGTCGTATAACATTTATGTTGTACCCAGTCTTTTTATATCGCAGAATGATTTTACGACATGAATATGATTTGAAAAAAAAAACTTATTTTTTTTACCCCTACCTACCCCCATTAAGTGAGCCCAGGTCACAACCAAAATCCCGTTCAATTTGTTATATACATCTTCAAAACTGAGTTTATGTGCAAAATGAGGCATATTTTTTTAACTGACTTTGAAACAGACCCTTATTTCCACTTGACATTTTTTACCCCTCCCAAGGGCCCTTTTGATAGAAATTTTAATTCTTTAATATTCTGCTTATCTTTCGCTTTAATTTGATATAGCACATCACTGTAAAACCTTAATTTTTGACCCCTGCCGACACTCCAAGTGCGAAACCCAGAGCATGACCCGGGGATCACAACCAAATTTCTGTCCAGTATGTCAAACATCTATCACTACTGAGTATATGTGCGAAGTGTAGCATATAATTTAAATTTACCTTCGGTTGAATTTTATTGTTATTTGAGCTTTTGACCCCTCCCTATGGGCCCTGGGGGTTTGCAAAATAACTGTGCTCTTGCACACCCCACACGTATTATAAAGCTACAAACCAAAGTAGAAGTAAAACAAAGATCAGGAATTGATACAATTAACTTACTCCACCCATAAAAGACACCAAAGGGAAAGAAATACAAACATTAAGCGACCAGACCATAATGGAAACCCAAACAAAGGAAGGCCATAAGGACAGTTACTTTCCCACAAAATGGCCATATGGTCATCCAAAACCAAAAGACACAAGTGATACACACAGTAAGTAACAAACAACAACATAAATAAATCGCCACAGAAGAGCCGCCTTGGAACGGTCAGTGGAAGATTTCCACTGGGGGGCTTAAATCGATTTTACGTGGCCACAATCCTCGCCCTTACTTCCGTCGCGATTTAGACAAATAATTTGTTCAGTCCGCATGAAGGCCTCCTAACTCATCAGTGCAACATCTCCGTGAACACAAAAATCAAAGAACCACAGAGGTGAGACAACGGTGAGGACTCGACAGCAAGAAACCACTGAAATGCTGGAGCAAAAGAAAACCAACAGTTAGACTCCGATGAGCCCGACCAGAGACAGAGCATCAGGCACCAACCAACATTACCTTGAATTAGATCTCTCTAATTCTCAATAAGCCTTTACGTTGGAGCCGTCATAGAATCTGAGGCCTGACCCACCGGCGTGCAATTAAAGAGGGAAGCAAAGTTGCCAACCGTGATTGGGTTAACTACCATGCATGCAGTCTGTCGTATAATATCCATGTTGTACCCAATCTTTTTATATCGAAGAATGATTTTACGAAATTGGGTGCTGAAGTCATTGCGGTTATATATTTTTCTGAATTTATATGCTAAGTCACCATAAAATTCGGGTTCCGATAGACCTTGTTCCAGAAGAGATTTAAGTCCAATATTGAATTTTGAAATTAAATCAGAATGGCGTCTATAAAATTTTGAAAAGGCTTTGCGTAGTTTATGGTACCGATAACCCTGATTAAGGAGTTTAGCCGTTAATAATTTATTACGAGTGTTGAAGTCAGTTACATGACTACACACTCTAGCAAATCGAATTAATTGCGAAATATAAACGCCATAGGATGGCGCACGAGGAACATCACCATCCAAAAAAGGAAAATTTACAATCTCAAAATCAAAGTCATCGCGTTTATCATAAATTTTGCACGAAACAAATCCATCTACAATAGACAGATGTAAATCCAAAAACGGGGCCTCGGTATCAGAAGAATTTGCTTTATTTAACTGAAGTTCAAGGGGGTAAATCTGACTGATCAAACCATCAAAATAGGTATTATCAATATTTAATAAATCATCTAAATATCTAGAAGTAGAGCTAAAAGCTTCAATAATTTCAGATTGGTTATCAATGGAAAGCGACAAAATGAAGTCTCTTTCATAACAATACAAGAACAGATCAGCCACAAGAGGTGCGCAATTAGTACCCATCGGAATACCCACAATTTGTCTAAATAACTTAGTACCGAATCTAATATAAATATTGTCAAGTAGAAAGGTGAGGGCATCACACACTTTCTGACATGACCAAAGTGTATAATTCTTATGCTCTTTAGAAGTGAAAAATGCATTTCTGACATTACATGCAAGATAGAGAGAATCTTCTCTGTGAAAAGTCCATTCAATTAAATCATTAAGCTTTTCTTTTATAAGATTATGAGGAAGTGTAGTGTAAAGAGTGGAAAAATCGTAGGTAGACAGACTAGAAGCACGAAAATGTCTAGATTTCAATTTATTTAAAACCTCATTCGAATTTTTTATAGACCAAAACAGATTTCTTCCTGATCTTTCAAAGACTTTATCACAATATTTAATTACATGCGTTTTAATAGCAGTAAGACAGGAAGTTAATAATTTAGAAAGTTCAGTGGTAGTGCAAGAGCTAGAATTTGCAATAAACCGTGCTTTGTAAGGTTTTTTATGAAGTTTTGGTAACCAGTATAGCGTAGGAAGCTTGTCTTGGCCTTCGTTAACACACACAGCAAACTTGGTGGCTGAAAGACAAACATGTTTATCTACTATAGCTCTCTCTTCAGCTAAAGGCTTAAGTTCATAGGCCATAGTACCACCAAGCTCCTGCTTAAGCGTGTTAACATAGTGGAGCCGTCACACAACGACGACGTTGTTAGCGGCCTTGTCTGCAGGGGCCAAAACAAACTTCTTATGAAATTCTTGAATACCTAGTTTAAGATGACGTAAAGACGTCTTGGGCTTAGGAGGTAATAAGTTAGTATTTTGAGAATAGAAAGAAATGCGTTTATTTACTAGTTTTAAAATGCTAAGTTTCCAGTCCTTAAGGGCTTTATGCTCAACATACTCTCGCTTACACCATCGATTATCGAATTCATTCAAGGATTCTTCCCACGCTTTAGGAGAAAATAATATGACGGACAGATGGCCGGACAGACAGACGGACGGACGGAGGCGATCCAAATATCCCGACGCTTTAAAAAACATGGGGTATTATTATTATTATTATTATTATTATTATTATTTATAACAATAACAATAATGTAGCAAAGCATGTGTTTTAGACTCAAATACAAATACGAAATGCGATTGCACACTGGCCGTACACTTTACCAAAAGTGCATATATTTGGCAGTGCTGCATCCCTCACATTGGCTCTTTTTTTTTTTTTTTTTTTTTAAAAAAGCCTCTTTTGAAAGAAGCCAGGCTGTCCAAACAGTCCATCGACGTTCACGACAATTTGTACATGAATGCGAACTTACAGTAAACCAATACAATCCCAAGCATTTAGCGCATCATTCCCATTATCAAATACTGATAAAGTTCTGTTATAAAAAAGAGGAGCGGGCTGTGTTTGAATCTAGTGCTGTTGCTAAATTATAACAATAACACTAGACATGTATGCTTTTTGGAATGCTCATGGCGATAAGATTAACGTCGAATCTGTCGAAATTCATACTGTTGGATTTGTATGAAATGAGCGTTTCAGACAATCATATTCATTTGGGCCCCGCCAAGCGATTTTGGTACTTATCGCCTATGCGAGCAGCGAAGGTTCAGGCGAGCTGCTCGCTCATACAAGCAGTGAAACAAGAGGAACCTTCAGACAGAAAGCCATATCCCTGGCCCCTCTGAATGGCTGGGCATGCGCAGTTAAAATTTGTTATGACGGAATGCTCGAAGACACAAATTCGCTTGGCGGGGCTCATTTGAGCCATCTCAGGTGAAAACCAATGGGCAACGGCACAGTCTCGCCAGAGTCTTTGCTGCAGGCATATTGTTGGATGCACATTTGCCTTTAAAGAAAATAGGTAGAAAATGTCTTGGGCCTTTTTCTCATGGGGCGGCTCATTTTATAGATTATTTGAAGATTTTTCTATACGGTCCAATCCGCCATCCCAAAATATAGTACATGCCGCACAGGCGCATAACCAACCATTGACCTTCTGGCAAGGCACTCGGAACAGGTAATGTAGATGCTTACTGAAGGTCCATATGAGCCTGTACAGCCAAACATTTTTAAATACTGATAAAGTTAGCCTCGTCACGAGGAGACCTGTCTTCGGTGTCTGCGACCAGGTAAGCACAAACTGGCCAGCTCAGCTACACAGAACAACAGAAGTCATAGAATTGGTCCAAGCAGCGAAAGCTTAAATAAGCCTGTACAGCCAAACATTGATTAGAGCTTTTGATGTAAGGCAAAACTAAGTACGTATTGTCTGGAAACGGCCCGTAGATATATTAACTTTACCACTCTCTGGGCTAATTCTGCAGACTACAAATGGTGATAATTTTCTTATGTTTTCCCAGAAACAGGGCTTGATTGCATGAGAAGTCAAATCCTGTTTTCTGGAAAAAATTAGAGAAAAAAAATCAAAATCTCCCCTGCTGAAAAAAATACCCAGCATTCAAGGCGTTAATAAGATATTAATTAGCCTCTCGTCACAAAGCGATCAGGTAAGCATAGACCCGCCAGCTCAGCTATACAATTGAACTTTTAATTTAGAAACTGAACCAGCAGCAAAAGCTGCAGTGCTCATCAGACTGCTTATATGGACAGGCTGATCTACACATTTCCTGTTCCAAGATAAATTGAGCCCCGCCAAGCGAATTTGTGTCTTCGAGCATTCCGTCATGACAAATTTTAACTGCGCATGCCCAGCCATTTAGAGGGGCCAGGGATATGGTTTTCAGTCTGAAGGTTCCTCTTGATTCACTGCTTGTATGAGCGAGCAGCGAAGGTTCTGGCGAGACTGCGCGGATGCGCAGGCTCGCCTGAACCTTCGCTGCTCGCATAGGCGATAAGTACCAAAATCGCTTGACGGGGCCCAATTATCATGATGTGCGAAACTCGTGTCCTGTAATCAACATGTCCATCCGTGAATTCCTATAACTCATCGCAAAGTTAATGAACATACTATATAGGGAACGGGGCAGTATTTTCTTCACATCTGTGAAAATATTGTGGGTACTCGCAAAAACTGTCTCAACGAGGGAGTTTTAATCCGCATCAACTCTCCATGTTTAACATTTGCTACATGTTTGACTAGGTTATGCGCTAGGCCAGGAGCGAGTATTGTTGTTTTCGGATATTACAGGTGATATAATGCATACTTTCCTGATTCTAAAATGGCATATTTTGATAGGCCTCCGTGGCCTGTTGGGTAAGAGCGCTGACGCTTAAACATTAAGTCTCTCACCGTTGTGGTTCGTGCCTCGCTCGGGTCACATGTGACAATGAAAGGTCAGGTGTTTTTTCTCTGGGTACTCCGGTTTGATTAACGATCAACTCGAAATAAGTGAAATTATCTTGATAGGTAACCGAAGAACAAAATAGCATTTTCCTATACTATTTTGCGATATTTTTCTTATTTCTGCTTCCAACATAGTTTGCGGGTTCCAGGAAGGCCAGCCTCACTGATGCTGTTCTATTAATTATCCACAATTTATTTTTGAGCAAGAATAAGGACAAAATTTATTCCCCTGTTTATGTCATTTGGTAATATAGTGTTTATTATACGATTTGACGATCAGGAATAATTATGATAATGATTTTACACAGGCAGGTGAGTATCAACAAGATCTATCCAATGAGCTGCTTGCAAAATTCCATTTGACATTTTCCGATGCTAAGCCGAGCATCATTACGAAAACACGCCTATACAAATATACTGTGACCTTTATCGCCGAAAAAATGAAAAATCTAAGATGAAAATTGGGATATTTTTCTTATTTCGGCTCAAAATATAGATTGGGGGTACACGTTAGAACCGCCTCATCGAGGCGGTTCTAACGAGTACCCACAATTTTAGAGCAGAAATAAGAAAAATAAGGTATACCCCTGCAAATCCCAGTTTTACTATATAAAAGTGGGGTTCGAGGGGTCAAAAGTATATAGGCGTGTTTTCGTAATGTAAAATCATAGTGTTAGCGCTATAATCGGAATGTTCGTCTGTGGTATGGTAATGATCTCGGACCACCTTCACAAACAGTTGGGTTTCAACAAGGTCTAGACAATGAGCTACCTACAAAACACAAAATGATATTTGATATATTTCGAAGCGAAAACGAGGCAAAATATGAAATTGGCCATAAGTTAGTCAAACTGGATTTATTCTTGAAGCATTTGGGTAATGTTGAAATCGTTTTGCACACAGGTAGGTTTTAACAATATCTAGCAAATGAACTGCTGCACACTGATATTTGATGTTTTCAAAGCCTTAGCAAATAAAAATCAAAAAATGATTGCCTTTAAGAGCAATGAAAACATTCATAAGAAAGAAGATGGGTCATACTACGTAGTTTCGGCTAATAAAGTAGAAGTAAAACAAAGATCAGGAATTGATACAATTAACTTACTCCACCCATAATAAAGCCTCATCATATCAAAGGCAAAAATGAAAATGACCACAAGTTGGTAAAAATGCAATTAATCTTAAACTGAAGAAATATGCTGATGATTTATTGCACACAGATTTTCTACGTCCTATTAAGTCAGCTATATGAACACCAGAAAGAAGCATTGATAATGACAGTTGGTGACTTTAACATCAGAGTTAGAGAAAACGATGATTATATAGTTGGAGTAGATACCTTAATACCAAGAGATATAGTTGATTATAAGACAAGCCAGTATTTCGATGTATTTCTAGAATTTCTACTGAGTGCAAATCTCTGCATTCTTAATGGAAGAAATTCGACTAACAATGGCTATACGAGTGTCTCACAACGTGGGTGCGCAGTGGTCGATTATTGTCTGGTCCCAAATGAACAACTTGACAGTTTCTGTGATTTTACTATTGGGCGTGTGACTGATCTTTTATCCAAGGCAATAGATATAAACAGTTTTAGTAATCTTAGTATACCAGACCACTCTTTCTTGCGATGGTGTGTAAAACATAAACCCCTGACACATGGAAATATTAGCCCAGAACAATCAGTGTATATGGAAGGTCGGAAAGACACAAATGTT
Source organism: Lucinisca nassula (assembly GCA_963580285.1). NCBI lineage: Eukaryota > Metazoa > Mollusca > Bivalvia > Lucinida > Lucinidae > Lucinisca > Lucinisca nassula. The sequence goes on from OY757013.1 coordinate 147,320,853, forward strand.
TCATTTACAAAATACGACAGAAGTAATATCCCTTCACATTTTATGATGCAGCCTGACATAATTACATTATTAGAGGGAAAAATCGAATACTTCGAAAGTCAACGAAATGAATAGAAATGTATCAATAATATATACAACGATTTTATCTCTGTTATTTAAGATCAAATGAACACATTTATGAACCCAAAAGTCGTTTTGATTGACGGGTCAAAGAACAAGAAACGTCGACGAAGAAAGCCGTGGTGAACTGTCGAATTAAGTAATTTCTGGATTGAAATGTGTGCCCATGAAAAGAAATGGACGAAATGTACACATATGTCAAATAAGCGTATTCTAAAAGCTATATTTATAGACAGTAGGAAACAGTTTGATAGAGCTGGTCAGCGACGTAAAAGACAATATTGGCACGAAACTCAACAAGAACTTTTACAGACATGCAACTCAACAAACACAAGTGATTTCTGGAAAATGATTGGAAAACTAGGTATGGGCTCGGAACGAAACAAGAGCATACCACTGGAAATAGTACAATAAGACGGAACTGTAACTTCGACATTAGACAAAATCCTAAGCAAATGGCAAACCTCTTTTGAAAAACTATACACAAATGCTAGTGACTATACCAGTGAAACAGAAATAAATAACAGGGACATAACGAGCTTACAACGACGGGAATACAGCGCAAACACTAAATACGGGTATAAGCATCACCGAAGTCGCGAAAGCATTAAAATCATTAAACAACCAAAGGAACAGGGTATGATGAAATTCCAGCCGAAGTATTGCAGTCACTCCTGCGTAAACTTCCTCGATAGACTATTCTGTACATGCTTTGAATCTGGTAAAATACCCAACGATTGGTCCTACGTTGTTATCACACCCGTTTTGAAAAACCCGACCTCAGACCAACTACCGTGGTATCACCATTACATCTGCGGTATATAAAGCTTACTGTTATATCTTAAATGAAAGACTTATCCTTCATTAATAAGGGTATGGATTTTATAGATTTGCCCAGTATCTTCCGTGAGAGATCGGTACTTTCTTCCATTCCTGCTTATTTTCAAAATACTGAAACACCTATAATTTGCTATAAATATAACAAACCTGTCAGATCTATCATTTTTAATTTCAATAAACTTGTTTCAGATCTTGATATTGATACTAATACTCCTGATTCATGTGATTGTATCTCTTTCCCTTTGGTGTCTTTTATGGGTGGAGTAAGTTAATTGTACCAATTCCTGATCTTTGTTTTACTTCTACTTTACGAAATTGAGTGAAAGTAGAAGTAAAACAAAGATCAGGAATTGATACAATTAACTTACTCCACCCATAAAAGACACCAAAGTGAAATAAATACAAACATTAAGCGACCAGACCATAATGGAAACCTAAACAAAGGAAGGCCATAAGGACAGTTACTTTCCCACAAAATGGCCATATGGCCATCCAAAACCAAAAGACACAAGTGATACACACAGTAAGTAACAAACAACAACATAAATAAATCGCCACAGAAGAGCCGCCTTGGAACGGTCAGTGGAAGATTTCCACTGGGGGGCTTAAATCGATTTTACGTGGCCACAATCCTCGCCCTTACTTCCGTCGCGATTTAGACAAATAATTTGTTCAGTCCGCATGAAGGCCTCCTAACTCATCAGTGCAACAGAATCTGAGGCCTGACCCACCGGCGTGCAATTAAAGAGGGAAGCAAAGTTGCCAACCGTGATTGGGTTAACTACCATGCATGCAGTCTGTCGTATAATATCCATGTTGTACCCAATCTTTTTATATCGAAGAATGATTTTACGAAATTGGGTGCTGAAGTCATTGCGGTTATATATTTTTCTGAATTTATATACTAAGTCACCATAAAATTCGGGTTCCGATAGACCTTGTTGCAGGGCCTGGCATAAACTACACTATGATGTAGGGCAGGAAAATGCAGAATCCTGTCGTCTCATAAATACAGTACAACGTGGTGAACTTTAAAAGTTTAAGTCTCAGTGGTCCAATATTATATTATCAAAGTAGAAGTAAAACAAAGATCAGGAATTGATACAATTAACTTACTCCATCCATAAAATGCTGAATCAGGTATAAGTGGAGCGCATCATGGGAATAAAAAGGGGTCCTATAAGCTTTTTAAACAAGATTATGAAACAGAGGCATAGATTTATACCCACATTCTCACAAGAGCCCAGAGAAGTGCTCTTGCAAAATTTAGGTGTAGGGTTGCACCACTAAAAATCGAAACTGGTCGATACAATGGAACTCCCATTACAGAACGTACCTGTTTTAACTGTGAAACATGTGTTGAAATTGAAATACTTGTACTTATTACATGCCCAGTCTACGAAAACATTAGATCCATTTTGTTTGAGAAAGTGACAAGTATAAACGGTGAATTCTCTTCATATACCGAGTTAGAAAAGTTCAAATATTTGATGGCTGAAGCCGACGTCGTTAAATACTGTGCTAAAGCCTGCGTGGATATTATTTTAACACGAAGACGTATACTTTACGATTGACAAACTTTTAACCCATGCATTATATGTAAATACATATGCTTAGTTTAGGCATTATATTATATGTTTATAATCTTTTATAGTCTCTCATAACTCAAACTGAGTGGTTTTGTACCAATTTTAAAACTTTTTTTTTATCATATCTAAGTATTGTATACAAAAGTGAGACTTTTATAAATTATCTGTCTGTCTGTCACAGATCTAACCAATGATTTAGCAGCCTAATGTCATTTTATAGTTTGTATGACCAAGCCGAGGCAAAATACACGAATATGGTCTTTAGTCTTGAACATTGCAAGGTATTGTTTTTTTTTCAAACATTGATATTGGCAGGACCTAGATTCCCCATTTTCCCATGCTAAGCCAAATACATAAGCGATACATAAACTCAAAGACAAACCATAACAAAAATAAACCGCGACAGAAGAACCGCCTCTTGGAACGGTCAGTGAAAAGAATTCCACGGGGTGGGATAGGGGTGTGGGCGTGGTCTAAATCGATTTTATAAGTCTTTAACAAAATTGGATTAGTGCGTAAAACGTATAGTATGAAAATACTACACTGTATGCTTACAACTACTAGAATTTATAGGGTTATCGGTATCATAACCTTCGCAAAGCCTGTTCTAAGATTTATAGACTTCTTTACGATTTAGGTTAAAAAAATATTGGACTTAAATCTTTCTGCAACAAGGCCTGTCGGAATAAGACTACAGACTCATTTTTCTTTCTTTGAGATTCAAATTTTGTTTCAACTCACCAAGAACTAGATTGGAAGCATTTTTTTTTTTTTTTTTTTTTTGTCTAGAGCTGAAGGTGCAGATGAAAGAGTATTCTGATTCTGTATCCACGACCTTAGTGAAGAAACTTAGTCGAGTTACAGTTATAGATCCTATTGCAATATTGTAGTTTTGGGGTATCACCAGTAAAAATAAGATTTGGGTCAAAGAACGGACCCAATATACAAGGACTAGTCATTACACTGTAAGTGATGCTATCTATCGGACAATGCTGCTGTGGCTGAGCGTAGCTCAGACTTAAAAGTTTTGCAAGACACAGTTTCATTGCTACAGATACACATTATTTCAACAAAATTGTATCATTTTACCTTTAAAAGCAATAGCTAAATAGTAGATCAGACCACAGGGAGTGTAGAAATGTAACATTATTTTTATGAAAAGTTTAACCGTTTTTGTAAACAGTTTTTGATTAAAAGAAAATTTGTGATAATAGCACATATAAGAAAATGTGTACAGCTTAACTTAAACATCTTCCCACTTTGTAAGATTGTACTAAGGCCTAAAAAATATGCGTGTTTCCGCTAACCCGACCGACCCTGCCTCAGCATCCACGACTCTGCTATTTTGTATCAATAAAAGAACAAAATTAAAATTAAAACACCGACCCTACCATTTTCAATTTCCGACCCTACCCAATGTCGTCTTTGCATTTTCCCATAATAATTTCGCGTTTTAAGTGCATTTTTGTAGAGTTTGGCATTTAGGACCTTCCAAAATACAGAGCTGACATTTTTGAGCATCTAAAATGAACAATGATATACAGTGCAAGTCTCAACATGACAATTTTATTAACAAAAACATGTACAAAAACGAAAACACATAAAAAATATAGACACGACCCTGTTTTTTTTTTTCGGGAGAAACGAATAAAATATTAAAAAAAAGTTTCTCCTACCAGTACCTACCGACCAAAATTTATTCAGCATGTTAGCGGAAACACAGCTATTTTTTTTTTCACGTGTAATTTCATTTCAATTAGTTATTAATTAGATAGGTCTCTATTCCTAATCAGACTGTTAATTGTAATTAGTCAAAATATTTTCGGCTTGTGTACGATTGAGCTAATATCATTTCTAATATCATTTCAACAAACAACAATTAGTTATTTATTAGATAGATTGGACAATTCCTTTTTATTAAGTACATGTATAATCATTCCATTTTAGAGAATGAAACTCAACCTTCTAATTGAATATGGGACATTTTGTCCACCCTGTCAAAATTGTGTGGGACATTTTGTCTACCCTGACAAAAATGATGTGGGACGTTTTGTCCATCCTGAAAAAAATGATGTGGTACATTTTGTCGTCCTGGTCAAATGTGGCATGGGACGTTTTGTCCACCATACATTCGACCCAATATGCACGGACTACCAACTGACTAGGTTGTCCGGCTCCCTGTTTGGCCCAAGGTAAAAGAGAACTGTAGAACCAGACAAACAACTTCAGAAGTGTCTAGAGTGCCGGTACCGGCACCTAAACTCAGAGGCTAGAGTGCCGGTACCGGCATTCTAGCCAGTGGGTCTAGAATGTCGGTACCGGCACTCTAGCCAAGTCTAATAGGGCTGGCTAGAGAGAGAGAGAGAGAGAGCGAGAGAGAGCGCAACATGTAGGCCATGGCACACTCAGAGAGAGAGAGAGAGAGAGAGAGAGAGAGAGAGAGAGAGAGAGAGAGAGAGAGAGAGAGAGAGGGACCCTGTTGGGTCGTATGTAGAATATATCTTTAAGAGCAGTTAACTAAAAAAAATATCACTTGGGATTACACGCCTATGCGATTTTGACACCCTCAAACCCCACTTTTATATAGTAAAACTGGGGTTTTACAGAGGTAAACATTATTTTATTTTATTTCTCTATGTTTTGAACAGAAATAAAAAAAATCAAAATTTTCCATCTTACAATTTTCATTTTTTGGCCGAAAAATTGATAATGTATTTGTATCTATAGGTATGTTTTCGAAATGCGAAATTTCACACCTGGCAGCATATCGGTGTTTCTCCCATTATCTTACATTAGAATCCGCCAATAGTTTAAAAGAATTCCACTGTTTTACACTGTAATTAACACTTTTTCTGTCTCACTCCCTTGAAGCAATACGACAACATCACACTGGTAAAGGCAAGCGTGCAGGGTAAGGAACAAAGCCACAGGATAAGGAAATTTTTCCGCTCAGGATAAGGAAGAAAATGGCGGAATCGGCATCACATGCGCAGGTTTGTTGTTGTTCTAGATCTTGTGTTATGGTTACTAATCAATACGGCTGCTTACATTAGCTTCACGGAAGACACATATTATTCGCAAATTTATCTTCGTTGGTCCGAATTCGACAGTTACAGCCAGTCAAACGGGGAATCGGACACAGTGGAGCTACTCAACCACGAAATCTCATTATTTTACATGAAACGCTCTTCTTGGAAGTTGGCATGCACTTTTTGTTGGTTGTAGACAAACACATGATAAATCGGACTGTTGCAAATTCGATTTAAGGAAATTTGGAAATTGGAAGGCCCACAGTGAAAAATCCTAGTTCCATTTTCAATACAACGCCCGCGGGCAAGGTAATGGGTACAACGCATATGATAAGACACAAAATTTTGCCGGGTTAAATGGTAGTTGTATGGTCGTTTTGTTTGATTTGAGGTTTAACGTCCCCGTCAACACTGTAAAGGTCATTTTGGAGACGTTGCTTCCAATTTTGTGGGACTTTTACCCGACATTGAGATGAAATGACATCTCAAGCCCTGTCGCCCAATGAAACCAATAGGGTTTATTAACATGGACGGTCCGCCTCGCACCGCGGTTCCTGGACAGGCTTAAATCCTCTAAGCGGTTTACCAGTACTAGTGTGCGTGCCGGATTCAGCTCTGCGTGGAAGCATCGTGCAGCCCATATATTTCTTCAAGCCCCTATGGGTTGTATGGTCGAAGCACTAGTAAATTTCCATCTCAGATTAGGTTTTCTGATATTAATAATTAGTCCTACATAGTTTAAAGCACCAATTGTGACTTTAGTAAACGTTCAAAGTTTGTGTGCCTTGTCTTGGCATGTACATTGCTCTGGTTCTAGCAATATAATCATCCCCTATGGAGTATAGATGGATTGGCTTCCTCGCGATCACGAGTTAGAGAAATGATATAATGCAGTATTCTGGTAGCAAATGGTTTGTTTGTTATATTGGCTGAAAATAAGGAAGATAACCTCGCCAAATCCGTGAGGCATACCAATTGCATGGTCAATAAAGGGCCTGGTGTGATTTGGCTCCTCCCGCCCCCCCCCCCCACCCCCACACACACTCAAATCCTCTTCATTGTGCATCGTTTCACTTGCTTAGTTAATGGAAACATACAGAAACAAATTGTATCGTCTTCATGTATAATCAGAATAGCTTGACTTTTGATGTGTCTGTACTTATTTAATAAATTATGACGAAAATAGCAAGAGAAGTGTGATAAAAGTATATCCCTTCGAACTAAAAAAAAAAAAAAAAAAAAAAACACACAAAACAATTGAAAGTGCCGTTGGAAGCACCTGATTATATAGGTTTCAATTGGCGCATTACTATATCAGGTAGCACTGCTAACCTTTTGTACGCTAATTAAGTGAGTCGTATCTTGTTACCCCACCCACTTGCATTATCATGGAGATATACGAAAAATGAAACATTACACGATCAAAATGAAACAGGTGCCAAATTCTTCATTGGGTTCTTACTAGAAAATGAGTAATAGCAACATATATTTATCTCTACTATGAACGGAATTTTTTATGTTGAAATTTCTGAGAATGACCAAAAATTAAGTTATGAAAAATAAAAAATAAACACAGAGTCCACCTTTCATTTTTATTTATTTTTACCACAAGTTAACATATCAAAACTTTATCTATATACAAAATATAAAATATGCACAAGAATGGCTAGGCTGGTATATTTTGAAAGTAACAAAGATGGCAATTTTTTTTATTTTGGTCAAAATCAGCTGGGAGTAGGGGTAGTCATGGTAAAAAACATACCTTATTTCGGATTGACCAAACATTCTTATTGATTTGTTTTTCTGTGAAGTTGTATCTTTTCATTGAACTTAATTTGGCTATCACCATAAAACATTTATGAAACTATTATTCAGTGGAGGGATGTGTGTGTGAGGCGTGCGTGCGTGTGTGTGTGTGTGTGTGTGTGTGTGTGTTGGGGGAGCAGATATAATGGGAAATATTACCAGGCTCTTTGTACGCAGTTCGTCGTCGGATATAAGGCAAATATTAAAGTGTGTGTGTGAATTCGGGTTTAACGTCGCTTTCAACAATTTTTCAGTCATATCACGACGGTGTCTGGTTACCAAATATTAAAGTATGTACATGTATTGGTAACTGAATTTTTATGCCGGCCTCGGTAGCTCAGTCGGATGCGCGTCCGACTGTGATCAGGAGGACGCGGGTTTGATACCTGCTGGGGCCGGCAACATTCTTTCTCTGAGATTGATCATGAAACCTTTTCTACGGCCATTCTCTACCTTCCACTGATTCAAGAAGGGCAGTTGTCAATTTCTGGCAAAAGAATCTGCACTGTACTGGCTAACCGCTAACGTATACGCTTGCCCAGGAAATATGTGGATAGGTAAACTGACCGACTCAAAAATGAGCAGGTCAGTTTACCTAAACGTAAGCGGTTAACTAGAATGGTGCACATTCTTGATCAATCTCCACGAAAGAATGTTGCCGACCCCGGTAGGTATCGAACCCAAGTCCAGTCAGACGCGCACCCGACTGAGCTACCGAGGCCGGCCTAGTGAGATAGGGGAGACAAAAAATAAAATAAAACAGGAACTACTCAGATACCTTCAATTCATTTAATGTACAGTCAAACTAAATTGTGTCTATTTCATTCAAACTTGTGTGTGCAGAGTGATCTTGACCCACTGTTTGCAAACATTATTCAAAACATTGTTGTGGGTACAGAGTAAACTGTTGCCTCATCCGAGGCGATTATAACGTTCTATATATACTACTGACAAGAAATAAGGAAGTTTATCCCAAATTATCTTTGGAACACATCCTAACAAGGGTTTGTTTTACAAAATCCAAAAAATATGTGGGTCCATGTTAAGAGTTAAGGAAACATATCACAATGTATACACAAACAAACAAAACCAACATTTTTAGTTTGAAAAGGGTAATTAAGAAAGCAAGGAAACATGACCAGTCAACAAATCAGTCAACCGGTTAACCGAGTGCTAATTGATCTTGTCTTCCAACAAGTTCAAACAAAATCATTAAATTCATCCGTTTTTTTTTTTTTGTTTTTTTTTTGTATAGTTATCAATTATTATGTCTTTGCTACTAACGATTTTGCCAAGTCATAATATCACAGGCTTAAAGTTATAGTTTAAAAACAAAATAAAATTTCTAATTGATTTTGATTAAAATCTTCTTTAAAATGTTCCTTCCACAAGCATTACTGAAAACAAACCCAAAACAATAAATTGTCAATTTCAACAGAACATTATATTAACCTTGTCTAATTGTCCTACCCAATATTTTTTGCAGGCCAAATTGTCCTAGACAGAATTGTCCTAGGTCAAATCGTCCCCGGCAACATCGTCCTAGATTCAAAGTGGAAGGGGAAGGGGGGGGGGGGTATTATATTGCTAGAACCAGAGCAATGCACTTGCCAAGACATGACACACAAACGTTGAACGTTTCCTAAAGGTCACAACTGGTGCTTTAAACTATGTAGGACTAATTAGTAATATCGGAAAACCTAATCTGAGATGGAAATTTACTAGTGCTACGAACATACAACTACCATTTTTCCCGGAAAATTTTGTGTCTTATCATATGCGTTGTACCCATTTCCTTGCCCGTGGGCGTTGTATTGAAAATGGAACTAGGATATCTCAATGTGGCCCTTCCAATTTCCAATTTTCCTTAAATCGTATTTGCAACAGTCCGATTTATCATGTGTTTGTCTATAACCAACAAAAAAGTGCATGCCATCTTCCCAGAAGAGCGTTTCATGTAAAATAATGAGATTTCGTGGTTGAGTAGCTCACTGTGTCCGATTCTCCCTTTGACTGGCTGTAACTGTCGAATTCGGACCATCGAAGATAAATTTGTGAATAATATGTGTCTTCCGTGAAGCTAATGTGAGCAGTCGTATTGATTAGTAACCATAACACGCGATCTAGAACAACAACAAACCTGCACATGTGATGCCGATTCCGCCATTTTCTTCCTTATCCTGAGCGGAAACATTACCTTATCCTGTGGGTTTGTTCCTTAACCTGCGCGCTTGCCTTTACCAGTGTGAGAATGACTACCGTTGACGGCCAGGGATTTTCCCGTTCTATTTTTAGAACCGGACGTACGTCACGAAAAAAGCTCCTATATGGAACCAGGGACTTTTTGCCAACCACGAAAGATCGTTATCAAAAGGAAAAGTACTTTGGCGCATGCGCAATGACTTGTAAACAAAGTCACGTGTCTAAACATTGGATCCGTCTATAGACGGATCCAATGTTTTGACACGTGACCTTGTTTACATTTCACTGCGCATGCGCCAATTACCTCCCCTGTGATGTACTTTTTATCTTGTTGGCAAAACATGACTGTTGACGTACAGCGTCAATGAGAATTTCGAATATTTATCGTGTGATTAAACTCATTTCTTCTCCACAAAATTAACTGATCCTTGTCAGTTTGTGTTTTGGAAGTAATAAATGATATAGAACCAGTCTCTTCTGACATTTCATCGCACATTTTTTTGCCTTAAAAGCGTTATAAAACTATCCACCACCATGCCAAAACGTAGTCGATGCGCTTTGTTACAAGAACGGAAATAAGATTAAAGCATGTATATTTTCTATCCAATTTTATACGAAAAAGAAGCAGTTTAATGTCAAAAATGGTTTGTGGCAAACTGTTCTCATAGAAAGACGATTTAACAATAGTTTTAGAGAAAATAATTCTTGTTACATCAATGGTAGAGTATGGAACCGGAAGATTTTTTTGCCCACCAGATAAAACGAGGCTAATGACCTTTGACCTTGTGTGACGTAGACTTTGGATGTGTCTCATTCTAAACTTTACTGCCGAAAAAAAAAAAATTTTTAAGATAACTATCTTCATATACTGAGTTGGTCATATTTGGCCATTACCTCAATTGGGTGGTGGCTAAATTTAGAATTTAGCTTTAAAAAAGGGGAGAACACTGATGAAAAATTGTGACCAAATTGTGATGTTTTTATTAGTAATCATACTATCCAAGCATGGAACAACGAAAAGCGGATCAGAGTGTGTAGATGTGCAGGCTGATCTGCGCATCTGTTTTTCGCACGTGTAAGTTTTAGGTGTTCTCGTGACGTTATTAAAGACTTGTACATGTAATGGTTACGGTAATTACTCAGTACTTTCCACCCAATTATCAAATAATAATAATAATCCAATCAACAGGCACGCGACAGTGATTTAATCAAAATAATCCAATTAAAAGACTATTTAATACCATTGGCAGTTACCTGAGAATGCGTAACAGTCAAATAAATATAGAAATCTCCAGTTTCGAAAAGACAAACACCGAGAGAAGTAAGCTTTATTTTTGGTTAACTATTGCTGACACCTTTCCCCAAACTAAAAAAAAATCTTTTGAGCCAATTTTTGGGCCAACTGATAATAACAATAATAATAGGGGCCGATTTGGTGTATATGGATTCAAAAATAGTTGTGCACTTTACACCATTGTACATTTCCTTTTTGCATTTGCAGCCCTCACATTGGAAGAAGCCAACTTTGATCTTCAAGGGAGATAATTCAAACAAACACAGGAAATCTTCCCAAGGGAGATAATATTATGTTCACGGGAGGCAACTCCTCCGGGATTAATTGGACTGAAAAAAGCATTTGTGCATATCTTTGACGTTTTGAATGCATTCCAGACCGTTTTTGTGACAATTGTTTACAATTAGAATGAAAATCGAACAAGCCCCAAAAGGGATGTTTACTTCAAAGGGAACCAGCCATCAGACACATTTCCGGTTGACATTTCCCACATGGTCTAAGTTTCTTGTTTGTTTGTTGAAGTTTCGGTTGAGTTGTAATGGATCAAACACCCGCAGCTATGGATAGGCACTTGGAAGTGATACAGTGTCATCCAGGTAAGACACATTTCTATAATCTTATGTACATTTTATTTGCTGTAAAATCAGAAAAAAACGTTGAAAGGTCTATAACCTACCCCTCCCATCATTCATTCTGCATGTTTTAAAAACAAGAAGCTGAAGATTATGATCTTATTTTAATAACAAAAGTTGAAATTAAGATATGTTATTATTCTCATTTCATAATCCAAAATCCTACTGCATATGCACAAATAAATTATGAGTGATTTTCTTACACCGAATCAGTAAATGCTGCAGATTAGATAGAAACGATGTCGTTTCGACAAATGGGCTTTTTTTTTTTATTTTTGTTAGATTTGCCCATATTGACGTTACTCGGTAGTGATCTCATTTCTACAGATTAGAGTGATCAATGCTTGGAATCAACTACCAGAATATGTTATATCCACGTTAGGAAAGAATGGTTTCAAAAACAACCTTGACCGGTACTACAGAAAATGACATGGGGCTCAAGAGGCATCAGCCTAACTTATAACCCCCATCATCCTAAAGTAAAGTCTTAATGTAAAGAATGTTCTGTCCGGGGCCGCGGGACGTTTCGGTTCATAGCCGTTTCGGTGAATTCGGGACGTTTCGGTCCTGTGTCGTTTCAACCGGGTTGTTTCGGGCTAAATTTGGACTCGGGGTCATTTCGGCCTATTTTGGTGGGTCGTTTCAGCCTGGGTCGTTTCGGCCAGATTTTATTTGATAGATTTTTTTCAGTCGTTTGCCCACTTTCCTAGGTAGAACAGAGCTCTCACTAGGATTTTGAAAACAGGATTCCAGGAATCCTTCCTTGTAAAAAGTTGGATTCACAGATAAAAAGTTAGATTCCCACATAAAAAAGTTGGAGTTCTGATCTTGATCGCGCATAGAACATAGACAAAAACTTCTTAATATCAGGCTACACGTTCATATGAAAAACTGTATACTTTCATGGCTCCCAAACTCTTTTTTTTCTGATAAATGCATTTAATAACTTCGTTCCAAACATGTAGATTGTGGGTACTAGTTAGAAATATTTCACCGATGTGTCTATCCCCTCCCTCGCACTGCAGTTGCTCAGATTTATTCTCACACTTCTAGTCAAATAATGCCACATAAAAATAAGGTAGTATTAGGATAACAGCAGATATAATGTAAACCCAGATCAGAAAGCAGCATTCTATTTAGCTATATTTGTGCTTTCAAATTCGGACGTATATGTACGTGACAGTAGCTCAATTATTTTTACATGGTGTAAACAAATACGTAGGGGAAGCATCCTAACCACGTCTGACTTCCTGTAATTGTTAAAAGTGATTGTATTTTGAAGAATTACATACATTTTTGTCACCAGTAAACGTCGAAACACACTTTGACCGAGCGATAAAAAGTACGATCGTGTAGTCGCGAAAATACAAGACATTGGTAATTCGTCAATTATATCGTCTTCGCCGTAACCCTGGTTTAACTAAACGTGATATTTTACCGACTCATGCTAATCCGTTGATGATATGAGCTTACATCAATTAGTAAACTAATTAATTGTAATCCGTAATAACACGGGAATTAGCGCGGCGAAATTAAACAGGTATAATCATTTTTAACACGTGCCGCAAACCGACCACTTTCCAATATCGTCTCTCCCACTGACAGGTGCTAAAATACCTGTCAATATAGGTCACGCCTACTGATTTGTGGCATGTGCGCTTTCAACATAAAAAGCGGCGCCGCATTTGATCTTTTATTCGTATTGCATAAGCGGCCTAACTTAGCTTCTGAATTCACCGCTTCTGTAATTTTGGACGCGTGTCGCAATAAAAACATGCATACACAAGAATTGCTGGTGTGAATTTTACACGTACAACGGCAAAAGTTGGCGTAAAATACGCAGAATCCTGCGTTTCCGAGAGCTCTGTAGAACTGTAGAACTTTTATTCATCTTTAACAGGACAGACATAGACATAGAAATTTTATTTAAAGTCGAACAGAGGCAAATATTTAAGTAACATCACCCTGTCATGTCAGCCTAAGGATAACTTATCCATAGTTACCGGCCGGCACCGTGCCTTAAAAATGGCCACTCGGAGAGCTGTGACCAGGACTTGTTACACGAAAATTATTGAGGTTGTTTTCTTCAAACAATTTTTATCATTGTAAACAATCACATTATATTGCATAGACATGTTAACGTAAGGAAGTGTTTCGACATTGAATCGACAATAACATTTAAATTAAGGAAAGCTGATCACTTTCTCGCCTGTTGCTGGATTCATTGTTTTATTCAATTTTGGGGTTTACGCAGGGGGTGGGGAGAGATCATTGTTTTATACCCGTTTTTTTTCAAAGAAAAATCGGGTATATTGTTTTTGTACCACAGTTCACTCCGGCGTCAGTCTGTCTGTCCATCTGTTCGTCTGTCCGGGCGGATGATAGGACACTAGTTGGGTAGGCCTTTCTTGGGTACTTGCCATTTATTCCGTTGTTGTCCAAGAAAAGAAGCCAACAAAATTTATTGCTTGTTGGGTATTTTAGGGGCATTTTTGCCGATTGTTGGGTACTTTGAATGGGAAAATTAACACTGAAGTCCGTCTGTCTGTCTGTCCGTCCGTCACGTTTCTTGTGATTGGATCTCCTCTGCAACCACTGAAGTTACACTTTTGAAACTTTGCATGTGGATAGTACATGGAATGTAGATGGCAGTGGGCAACATTTTTGTGACCTTGACCTCAACATGACCACTTAGACTTTGAGTAATCAGACTTGTCCGCGCAGCATGAGACGATCGGTCTTTTTGATCTTGGCAATATGATTGACGCATGAAAAACGTGCGTCTCATTTTACATATCAATATAAGATAGATAGAGGTGCGACTTAACCCTTTTTGTACCAAATGGAATCTTTATCCTTATATATTGCAGGAGTTCAATTCAAAATTTATGGGTGTCAGGTTATGTTTTCATGAAAATGTATTTGGAAAATAAGCTAATAACTGAACTTTTAGCAAACAGTGGAGGCCCTGATCAGACACCGCATTCTGCAGCGTCTGAGCTGGGCCTGCACTGTTTGCCAGGGTACCCGTTTTGGGGTTTCTGGTACTAAATGGGTTAACAGGATTACCAACCGTGATCAGGCGCTGACTCAAAATGATCAAACAGACAGAAAATGTGTAAAACGAAAGATGGGAACTAGAAAAAAGGGAATAAAGGGTATGATAGATGAAAAGAACAAAAAAAAAAAAAACAGCCCCATTGCACCTGCAGCAACTTGCCAGCATATCACGGTCGCACAGACCCGACTGCACAACATGACTCATAACCTCGAGGTGAGATTAAATCGGTTGTTTCCCTTTAGTGCCCTTCAGTGACTAAGTGAGTGGGACATTGAGAAAATGAAAGTAGATGAAGTATCTGATGTCTGATTATTTGCTGCTATAATCGAGATACCGATGTGCATAATCATTCAGCAAGTGCAGCTGCAACATTGGTATGTAATTCGCAACGATATCACACCCGCACACTCTATTTCTAAATTGCAAATAAAAAACGGTATTTACGGAAATTACCGAAAATTCGGCTCAACAATTTCCATACTTAAGTCATTTTTCTCGAGCCCTACTTCGCCCTCTTGTTTCTCATTTCGCCCTGTTAGTGCTGGAGGGAGAAGTCACTTCCCCCTGCTTCCTGGGCCTAGGATGATCTCTGAAAATGGCAAACTTTTTAGCAATTCTCAGAAAAATACCAGCCCCTAATAAATGCCCACTGGAAAAAAAAGGAAAAAAAAAACAACAAAAAAATGATGTAACCTTATGCTGAAAGTTTCCGAATTTGTTGCTTGATAGTCGAAGACACGAGTTCTTTTTTCTCTCGTGGTCCAAAAAGGGTCGGACATTAAACAAGTCAAACAAAATGACTTCAGGTTTTACGTATTTGCCATGTTTGACATGAAATGAGTGTGTGTGTGTGTGTGTGTGTGAATTCGGGTTTAACGTCGCTTTCAACAATTTTTCAGTCATATCACGATGGTGTCTGGTTGCGACAGGGAGCTCAATGCTCACTTTTATAGTGCTGTCTCACTGAAGTATCATGTCCCAGACACATTACATGATACCACACCCAGTCACATTATCCTGAAACTGGATCGACCAGTCCTAGCTCTACCCCGTAAATCTGAGTGCCAAGCGAGGAGCAGCTAGTACCATTTTTTTACGACTTTGGTATGTCGCGGCCTGGGATCGAACCCGAGACCTCCCGTTCCCCGGAGCGGACACTCTACCAACTGAGCTATCGGGGCCGGTCGTGACATGAAATGAGAAAAACATTAATGATATTCGCTTTAGTGAAGAAAGGGTGTGTGTGTGTGGGGGGGGGGGGGGGGGGGGGGGGGAACTACTATTCTATTCTAAGACATAGCTATTGTATCCCCAGTCATTTTCTGAGAAACAAGATGGCGACCATAAGAAAGAAACTGAGTGTTTTGGACCGTCACATGCGAGTTGCAGGTTTCTCTGGCCTCTAATAAACGCCCACCCCACTCTTCAGGAAAGGTAATAATTCTAATAAATGCCCGGGCGTCTATTAGAGATTTTACGGTACTCATTAGAACCGCCTCAATGTGACAGCTGTAATGAGCACCCACAACCTATATTTGCGATATAAAGCTACAAGTGTACT
Source organism: Lucinisca nassula (assembly GCA_963580285.1). Taxonomy (NCBI): domain Eukaryota; kingdom Metazoa; phylum Mollusca; class Bivalvia; order Lucinida; family Lucinidae; genus Lucinisca; species Lucinisca nassula. Next base: position 147,336,987 of record OY757013.1, read on the forward strand.
TTGTCTGGTCTGAATAAAAATGTAATAAAATAAATTAGAAAGTCTAGCTTCATGGGTAATTTGTGTGATCAGAAAACATTAAATGCCTTAAACGCTGTACAATGAACAAAACAAACTGTAAATAAATATATTTATATGCGAGAAAGATATAAAATGTTAAAAGACAATAATTTTTTCATAGAGCACGCATGTTCATCCTCACCATTAATCCTTGCCCGCCGACACTGTTAACGAACCAACCGACAAGTTTAAAACAAAACACATTGAGGTGCCAAAGAGATCATTAAAGATGTTTACCTTTGCAAAGAGCATGTGTTTTCACACCAAATCATTAATCACATTAACTGAGTGATTAATGAATCAAATGAGTCAAACCAAAATAAACAATGTGATTGACGTTATGATCAAAACAGGTCATAGTGCAATCCCAACAGTTTAGAAGATATGATAAAGTCCTACTTTTTTACCTTTGACCCTGGGGCCATGTTGGGGTCAAGTTCAGACGAAAAGTATTCCAGTATGTTCTACATTCCAAGGGCTATCCACTAATCAAGTTTCGGAATTGCAATCCCAACAGTTTAGAAGATATGATAAAGTCCTACCTTTTTAGCTTTGACCCTGGGGCCATGTTGGGGTCAAGGTCACACAAAAAGTATTCCAATATGTTCTACATTCCAAGGGCTATCCACTAATCAAGTTTCGGAAGTGCAATCCCAACAGTTTAGAAGATATGATAAAGTCCTACTTTTTGACCTTTGACCCTGGCACTATGTTCGGGTCAAGGTCACAAAAAGAAGCCCACTGCCATCTACATACCATGTACTATCTACATGTAAAGTTTCAAAAGTGTAACTTCAGTGGTTGCAGAGGAGACCCATTTACAAGAAACGTGACAGACGGACGGACAGATGGACTGAAGCCCACTCAACTCTGGTACGAAAACAATATACGTGATTTTTCTTCGAAAAAGCGGGTATAATAATTATTATTTGTAGTAAAAAGGAGGTTGTGGGTAGGAGGGCTGCCTTGGATGGGCACACTTTCATCTCATTTATTATCCCCCGACCAAATAGGTTCGGAGGGATATAGCGATCAACCTGTGATGGCCATAACTCCTATACCCTTTGAGATTCATTGATGGTTCTTGGCACAATTGTTCCCAAGGCTGAGACGGCGTGTCATGCACAAGAACCAGAACTCTGGATGCCATACTTTTTGACTTATCTACCCTTTTAATAACTTTAAAAATAGAATGACTACTTTGTGATGGCCATAACTCCAATACCCTTTGAGATATATTGATGGTACATGTACCTGGCACAGTTGTTCTCAAGGCTGAGACGGTGCGTCATGCACAAGAACCACAACTCTGGGTGCTATGGTTTTTTAGTTATCTCCCCTTCCAATAAAATAGAGTGACTACCTTGTGATGGCCATAACTCCAATACCCTTTAATATATATATTGATGATACCTGGCACAGTTGTTCACAAGGCCAAGACGGTGTGTCATGAAAAGAACCACAACTCTGTGTGCCATGGTTTTTGAGTTATCTTCCCTTCCAATAAAATAGAATCACTACCTTGTGATGGCCACATCTCCAATACTCTTTGAGATATATCGATGGTACTTGGTACAGTTGTACATGAGTTTAAGCAGGTGTGTCATGTGCAAGAATCATGGCTCTGGGTGCCCTGGTTTTTTAATTATCTCCCCTGAGAATATAACTGTGATGGCCATAACTCCAATACCCTTTGAGATATATTGATGGTACTTGGCACAATTGTATACAATGTTGAGATGGCGCTTCATGCCTAAGAACCACAACTCTAGGTGCTATGGTGTTTGAGTTATCTCTCCTTCCAGTATAACAGTATGACCACCTTGTGATCACCTTTCCTCCAATACCCTTTGAAACATATTGGTGGTACTTGATGCAGATGTACATGTACATGAGGTTAAGTAGGTGTGCCATGCTCAAGAATTACATCTCTGGGTGCTCTCATAAATCCCTTGTGCACCTGTTTAATATTGTCACTTACAATATTTACAAATTATCAGATGAAGATCAGACTAAGCACATCTGTATCTTTTAAACATACTTTTAAACATAATTGTTGGATAGTTACAGCATTTTCCTATTGTCAAAAACTTTAGTTTCACAGTAAATAGCAAGGTCATATGGACTAAATTGCTAAAACAACAACTCTCAAAACCTTGTTTATTCAAAAGAGCACAGACTTAGCACAGGATAGCCAGGGGCAAGGATGGACTAAAGGATGTCATGGTTTATATGACATTAAACAATTTGTCAGTGTGAAAGTATTAAACAGATGAGTACTGTGGCAGGATCAAAATAGGCCTTCTTTTCTGAAATTACATTTTTTATAATATAATTAGATAGTAATAATAAACAAATACCAGAGTTAAACTATACATGTATTAGTAAAATGTAACCTCTATTATTGAAATTGCCCATACATAACTGCTAAGTATATGGTTTTATCTTAATTCCAGGATGGAAAATTCCATTTTCCAGTATTTGCCGGTATTTTCCAATATTTGCCGGTATTTACCGGTAAGTGCCACCGGCATGGAAAATACTCATATTTGCCGGCATTTTGCCAACCTTGGTGCTCTGGGTTTTTTTAGTTATCTCCCCTGACAATATAACCTTGTGATGGTCATAACTCCAACACCCTTTGAGATATTTATTGAAGGAACTTGGCGCAATTGTATACAAGGTACAGAAGGGGTGTCATGTGCAAGAACCACAACTGTTGGTGCTGTGGTATTTGAGTTATCTACTCTTCCAATATAACAGTATGACCAGATTGTGATCACCATATCTCCAATACCCTTTGAGACATATTTATGGTACATACTTGGTACAGAAATACATGAGCTTAAGCAGGCATATCATGCACAAGAACCACCATTCTGAGTGCCCTGGTTTTTTAGTTACCTCCCCTGACAGTATAATCTTGTGATGGCCATAACTGCAATACTTTTGTGATATTTAGCTGGTTTAATTCTGGTGCACTTTCTATTGGTGAACAATCTTCTGAAGGCCATATTGGCTTTTGGTCTGGGGATTTGCCATCTTTTCCGATGGCTATTTTTAGCTCGGCTGTTTTCGAAGAGGTATTGTCATAGCTCTGGCGTTGTCTGCGCCGTCATCTGCGTCGTGCAAAAACTTGGACGTTTTGTAATATCTCTGTCATTACTGAACATATTTACTTGAAACTCGGACTAGTTGGTCATTATAAAAAGGGGAATTCATATACCAATAGGTGAGGTAACCCTCAAAATATTTTTGGCACAGTTATGCCCCTTTTTTGACTTAGAATTTTTGCAAAAACTTGAACATATTTACTTGAAACTGGGACTAGTTGTTCATTATGAAAAGGGGAACTCATACCAATAGGTGAGGTAACCCTCAAAATATTTTTGGCACAGTTATGCCCCTTTTTCATCTTAGAAATTTTGTTTAACTAAAAGAAACTGCAACCGAGCGTTGGCACCCGCGTGCTGTGCTCTTGTTACTTAAGGAGTGAAAGCACTGCCATCCTACCAGAATACAGAGACTCACAAGAGCTGGGTCTATAGCAATATGCCAATATTGTATTTTTGCCAGCTTATTTTTATTAGGTATCAATAACTGACAATGCTCCACATTTGACACCTGCTGGTTCAAGAAGGGCATTTACCTCTTTGATTAGAGCACAGGTCCTGGTGTATGAAATTACTATGAATGTTATTTGAGGTGTCACCAGTCGAGAACTGTAAGAGATTCATTAATGTTACTTGGCACAAGCTTGCATCTAGGAATAGCAACTTCAATGCAAGCATCTGTTTCTGACCTTGACCTATATTTCATGGTTCATTAACTTTGTGAACTATTGCGACCACCCTAACTTTCACCCTCATGTAAGAGTCCATTTTTCTCAAGAACTATAAGAGCTTCATTCATGTCACTTTGTACAAGCTCACATCTAGGAATAGCAATTTTATGCAATCATCCATATCTCACCTTAACCTACATTTCATGGTTCACTGACATTGTGAATTATTGTGACTACCCTCACTTTCATCCTAATGTAAGAGTCCATTTCTGGAGAACTATAGACACATCCAAACACTACGTCATCGCTCAATAGTACTATTTGCCGGGACGTACCGGTGGTGGGCAAAAAGCGTCTTTGGCCGTTTATCGCCATTGTAAATGCGATGTTATTTTCTGTAAACATGTATTTTGTTTGGACTCGAAATGACAAATTTGAGCTTTAAACTTTTATAATAGACTTTTCTTAGCTAGTAATTATTGGTTTCTAGAAAATTTGAGGATGTTTTTGATGATAATTACCTGTTAAACTTATGCAGGTAACGAGGCGGGACGGTCTTAATTATTTGTAATAAAAATGCGCAAAACGAATGACATAATGCGGAAGATGCATGAATGAACTATAAAATATATATATCTATCCATTTAAAGTGTAATTTGATCGATTTTCTGTGACAGTCAACTAAAATATGCCCGTAACATTAAACCAATTTACAATGTGTTTATATGGAACCAGGGGCTTTTTGCCAACCACGAAAGATCGTTATCGGAAGGAAAAGTAATTTTGCGCATGCGCAATGACAGGTAAACAAGGTCACGTGTCAAAACATTGGACCCGTCTATAATGCTACATTGATAATACTTAGTACAAGCTTGCATCTAGGAGTGACAACTTCTATGCAGGCATCCACGTTTGACCTTGACCTAGATTTCATGGTTAAGTGACTTTGCACCCCCACAGGGGCCACATAGCCTTCAGCAGAATTCTTTTTAGCTCACCTGTCACGTAGGGACAAGGTGAACTTTTGTGATCACTTTTTGTCCGTCGTGCGTCCGTCCGTCCGTGCGTGCGTCCGTAAACAATTTCAAATAAGTATATCTCTAATACCCCATGGTCAATCTTGATCAAATTTCATGAGAAGCATCATCAGATAGGGGGAAAAGCTGCATAAGGTTTTTGGGCTGATCAGATTGGAATTCTGGTTGCCATGGCAACATATAGCTCCCATAGACTTACAATGGGAAAAAATTAAAATATCTTCTTCTCTGAAACCACAGGGCCCAGAGCTTAGATATTTAGCATGTATTAACGGCTAGTGGTCACCTACATAATTCCTGCCATTCATGCCCTGGGGTCCAAATTGGCCACGCCCCAGGGCCCCTTTGCTCCCATAGACTCATAATGGAACAAAAAGCTTCAAAAATCTTCTTCTCGGAAACCACAGGGCCCAGAGCTTAGATATTTAGCATGTAGCAATGGCAAGTGGTCACCTACATAATTCCTGCCAATCATGCCCCTGGGGTCCAAACGGGCCACGCCCCGGGCCCTTTAGCTCCTATAGACTCATAATGGAAAAAAGCTTCAAAAATCTTCTTCTCTGAAACCACAGGGCCCAGAGCTGAGATATTTGGCATGTAGCAACGGAAAGTGATCACCTACATAATTCCTGCCAATCATGCCCCTGGGGTCCAAATTGGCCACACCCCGGGGCCCCTTAGCTCCCAAAGACTCATAATGAAAAAAAAAGCTTCAAAAATCTTCTTCTCTGAAACCACAGGTCCCAGAGCTTAGATATTTAGCATGTAGCAACGGCCAGTGGTTACCTACATAATTCCTGCCAATCATGCCCCTGGGTTCCAAATGGGCGAAGCCCTGGGGCCCCTTCGCTCCCATAGACTCATAATGGAACAAAAAGCTTCAAAAATCTTCTTCTCTGAAACCACAGGGCCCAGAGCTTAGATATTTAGCATGTAGCAACGGCCAGTGGTCACCTACATAATTCCTGCCAATCATGCCCCTGGGTTCCAAATGGGCGACACCCCGGGGCCCCTTCGCTCCCATAGACTCATAATGGAACAAAAAGCTTCAAAAATCTTCTTCTCAGAAACCACAGGGCCCAGAGCTTGGATATTTAGCAGGTAGCAACAGCAAGTGGTCACCTATATAATTCCTGCCAATCTTGCCCATGGGGTCCAAACGGGCCACGCCCCTGGGCCCTTTAGCTCCTATAGACTCATAATGGAAAAAAGCTTCAAAAATCTTCTTCTCTGAAACCACAGGGCCCAGAGCTGAGGTATTTGGCATGTAGCAACGGCAAGTGGTCACCTACATAAATCCTGCCAATCATGCCCCTAGGGTCCAAATGGGCCACGCCCCAGGGCCCCTTAGCTCACATAGACTCATAATGGAAAAAAAAAAAGCTTCAAAAATCTTCTTCTCAGAAACCACAGGGCCCAGAGCTTAGATATTTAGCATGAAGCAACGGCAAGTGGTCACCTACATAATTCCTGCCAATCATGCCCCTGGGGTCCAAACGGGCCACGCCCTGTGGCCCTTTAGCTCCTATAGACTCATAATGGAAAAAACCTTCAAAAATCTTCTTCTCTGAAACCACGGGGCCCAGAGCTAAGATATTTGGCATGTAGCAACAGCAAGTGGTCACCTACATAATTCCTGCCAATCATGCCCCTGGGGTCCAAATTGGCCACGCCCCGGGGCCCCTTAGCTCCCAAAGATGCATAATGGAAAAAAAGCTTCAAAAATCTTCTTCTCTGAAACCACAGGTCCCAGAGCTTAGATATTTAGCATGTAGCAACGGCCAGTGGTTACCTACATAATTCCTGCCAATCATGCCCCTGGGTTCCAAATGGGCGAAGCCCTGGGGCCCCTTCGCTCCCATAGACTCATAATGGAACAAAAAGCTTCAAAAATCTTCTTCTTGGAAATCACAGGGCCCAGAGCTTAGATATTTAGCATGTAGCAATGGCAAGTGGTCACCTACATAATTCCTGCCAATCATGCCCCTGGGGTCCAAACGGGCCACGCCCCGGGGCCCTTTAGCTCCTATAGACTCATAATGGAAAAAACCATCAAAAATCTTATTCTCTGAAACCACGGGGCCCAGAGCTGAGATATTTGGCATGTAGCAACAGCAAGTGGTCACCTACATAAATCCTGCCAATCATGCCCCTGGGGTCCAAATTGGCCACGCCCCGGGGCCCCTTAGCTCCCAAAGACGCATAATGGAAAAAAAGCTTAAAAAATCTTCTTCTCTGAAACCACAGGTCCCAGAGCTTAGATATTTAGCATGTAGCAACGGCCAGTGGTCACCTACATAATTCCTGCCAATCATGCCCCTGGGTTCCAAATGGGCGAAGCCCTGGGGCCCCTTCGCTCCCATAGACTCATAATGGAACAAAAATCTTCAAAAATCTTCTTCTTGGAAATCACAGGGCCCAGACCTTAGATATTTAGCATGTAGCAATGGCAAGTGGTCACCTACATAATTCCTGCCAATCATGCCCCTGGGGTCCAAACGGGCCACCCCCCGGGGCCCCTTAGCTCACATAGACTAATAATTGAAAGACGCATAATGGAAAAAAAGCTTCAAAAATCTTCTTTTCTGAAACCACAGGGCCCAGAGCTTAGATGTTCAGCATGTAGCAACGGCCAGTGGTCACCTACATAATTCCTCCAATCATGCCCCTGGGTTCCAAATGGGCGAAGCCCTGGGGCCCCTTCGCTCCCATAGACTCATAATGGAAAAAAAGCTTCAAAAATCTTCTTCTCTGAAACCACAGGGCCCAGAGCTGAGGTATTTGGCATGTAGCAATGGCAAGTGGTCACCTACATAAATCCTGCCAATCATGCCCCTAGGGTCCAAATGGGCCACACCCCGGGGCCCCTTAGCGCACATAGACTAATAATTGAAAAAAAAAAACCTTCATAAATCTTCTTCTCTGAAACCACAGGGCCCAGAGTTTAGATATTTAGCATGTACCAACGGCAAGTGATCACCTACATAATTCCTGCCAATCATGCCCCTGGGGTCCAAATGGGCCACGCGCTGGGGCCCCTTTGCTCCCATAGACTCATATTTAAAAAAAGCTTAAAAAATCTTCTTCTCTGAAACCACAGCACCCAGAGCTTAGATATTTAGCATGTAGCAACGGCAAGTGGTCACCTACATAATTCCTGCCAATCATGCCCCTGGGGTCCAAAAGGGCCACACCCCGGGGCCCCTTAGCTCCTATAGGCTCATAATGGAAAAAAAAAAAACTTCAAAAATCTTCTTCTCTGAAACCACAGGGCCCAGAGCTGAGATATTTGGCATGTAGCAACGGCAAGTGGTCACCTACATAAATCCTGCCAATCATGCCAGTGGGGTCCAAATGGGCCACGCCCCGGGGCCTCTTAGCTCCCATAGACTCATAATGGAAAAAAGCTTCAAAAATCTTCTTCTCTGAAACCACAGGGCCCAGAGCTTAGATATTTACCATGTAGCAATGACAAGTGGTCACCTACATAAATCCTGCCAATCATGCCCCTGGGGTCCAAATGGACCACACCCTGGGACCCCCTTAGCTCCCATAGACTCATAATGGAAAAAAAACTTCAAAAATCTTCTTCTCTGAAACCACAGGGCCCAGAGCTTAGATATTTAGCATGTAGCAACGGCAAGTGGTCACCTACATATTTCCTGCTAATCATGCCCCTGGGGTCCAAATGGGCCACGCCCCGGGGCCCCTTAGCTCCCATAGACTCAAAATGGAAAAAAGCTTCAAAAATCTTCTTCTCAGAAACTGTGAAGCACAGAACTTAGATATTTAGTATCTAGCAACATAAATTAGCCATTTACATAAATCCTGTTAACCCTGCCCCTGGGGTCAAAATTGGCCACGCCCGAGCTCATCACCTCCAATAGACTTATAATGGAAAAAAACTTAAAAAATCTTCTTCTATGAAACCATAAGGCCCAGAGCTTAGATTTTTAGTATGTAGCAATGTCAAGTGGCCACCTACATAAATCCTGCCAGTTATGCCCCTGGGATCCAAATTGGCCCCACCCCAGGGTTCTTTAGCTTCCATAGACTTAGAATTGGAGAAACTTCAAAAATCTTCTTCTCTGAAAACACAGGGCCCTTATAATGGCAAAAAAAGAGAGAAAAAAACAACTTAAAATGTAAGCATGGACACCACTTTGCCTGAGCTTAGATAGTTAGTATGTAGCAATGTCAAGTGGTCTCCTACAACAATGATTTTCTTGTACACAGGTGAGCGATATAGGGCCATTGGGCCCTCTTGTTACTTAATTTTGGTCAAATATTCTCCTCAATGAGCTGATGTGCAGAACCCATAAATAAACCATGCCCACACAAGATCAAGGTCGCAGTTGAAGGTCACAAGTTTAAAACTGTGAATTTTGTGTCCATTCCATATCTCCTTTACCCCTGGAAGGATGGTTAAATATCCCACTTAGTGAGCTAATGTTCAAAACCCATAAATGAACCATGCCGACTCAAGGTCACAGTTGAAGGCCACAAGTTCAAAACTTTGAATATACGTGCCCATCTCTGTGTCCATGTCATATAGAGGGAGCATCTGTGTCTTATCGACACAATTCTAGTTTAAATCTAAAATTTCAAGATTCTTGCTAGTCTCTGAAGCTAATTTTTTGTCTTTCCAGTATGTTCATGTTGTAAGTGATACTCTGATACTGGACTAATGATTAATATTAGTGTCTGATGACTGCTGCATTTCCTGTATAAAGTAACATATTAATTACTACACCTGTTTACCTGTATGTAGTTAGACTAAAAATTACTGTAATAAGAAACTGTATTTACCCAAAATATTCGGACACCTCACATCTTTACAGCCCCCGCCCATAGGGGCTTGAAGAAATATATGGGCTGCATGATGCTTCCACGCAGAGCTGAATCCGGCCCGCACACTAGTACTGGTAAACAGCTTAGAGGATCTAAGCCTGTCCAGGAACCGCCGTGCGAGGCGGACCGTCCATGCTAATAAACCCTATTGGTTTCATTGGGCGACAGGGCTTGAGATGTCATTTCATCTCGATGTCGGGTAAAAGTCCCACAAAATTGGAAGCAACGTCTCCAAAATGACCTTTACAGTGTTGACGGGGACGTTAAACATCAAATCAAACAAACAAAAACCTCACATCTTTAAATAACTTGTTCTAAAATTTTAACAAATACATTTAACTCTCCGATTTGTGTCTTAACCCATTTTGTACCAGAAACCCCAAAACGGGTACCCTCTCCAAAATGACTTAAATAGTGTTGACTGGGATGTAAAACCTCCATTCAAACAAACAGACTGTATGATCTTGAACTCTTTAATATGGTGTGCACTCATTAGAGCATATGCTCTAATTATGGGGAATATGGCACATTTGGGATAGGGGTTGAGTTGAGATTTTACTTGTACGAGCTGAGTGGCAGACGATTCACATGAGCAGATGATTCACGTTATGTCAAACCTTATATTTTTATGCTCCCGGAATCAAAGGTTCGGGGGTGATATATAGTTTTGTGTCTGTCTGTCCGTCTGTTTGTCTGTCCACAATAACCTTAACATTGGGCATAACTTTTGAATGGTTACTGATAGGGCTTTCATATTTCACATGTGCATTCCTTGTCACAAGACCTTTCTAGAGGTACCATAAATTTTGACCTCTTGACCTTGACATTTTACCTCCTTTTTAAAAACTTTAACATTGGCCATAACTTTTGATTGGTAAGTGATAGAGCTTTCATATTTCACATGCGCATTCCTTGTCACAAGACCTTTCCAGTGGTACCATAATTTTTGACCTCATGACCTTGACCTTGATGTTTGACCTATTTTTTAAAAACTTCAACATGGTCTATAACTTTCCATTGATAAGTGAAAGGGCTTTCATATTTCACATGTGCATTCTTTGTCACAAGACCTTTCCAACGGTACCATAATGTTTGGCCTTGAGACCTTGACCTACTTTTTTAAGACTTGAACATTGGCCATACCTTTCGATTGCTTAGTGATACTGCTTTCATATTTAACATGCACTGTCCAGGGGCATCAGTGTTTCACAAACACATCTTGTTTTCTAAAAAATAATTTAAAAAATGAATTCCCATCCGTTCTTTAAATTTATGTGGTGCTCTAATAGTTGATTTGTTTGTTTGATTTAAGGTTTAAAGTCTCCATCAACACTGTACAGGTCATTTTGGAGACACTGCTTCCAATTTTGTGGGAATTTTACCCGACATTGAGATCTCAAGCCCTGTAGCTCAATGAAACCAATAGGGTTAAAAAGCATGGAGGTCTGATGTTGATAAAGTGATGATTGTGAACCATAACATTCTTTATAAACTACCAGTCAGCCAGGTGAGATTTTAATAATTCGGACTTATTTATATACATCTGTATGTTAATCATCTAAATTCATACAGTAGGTAATATATAATTTATGGACTTGAAAACACTTAAACTTACAAAACAGGTTTTCACTTAAGAATATATGTCAATAGTGTTGTGGAGTCTTGCACAGGGGAAGAGCTGAAATGTCAGCATCCAGAAGTGTAGCAAATTGTATTAATTTTTTTTTCTCATTTATGCAGAAAAATAAGAAAATCAAAGCACTTCCAGCACTGGATGAATGATTATCTCAGGGTGTAGGCCGGGAAAATGGTCCTGAACGGGTCCTTTACCTTTTTTGTACCAAATGGAATCTTCTTCCTTATATATAGCACATGTCCATTTCAAAATTTAGGTGTGTCAGTTTGTGTTTTCTTGAAAATTGATTTTGGAAAATGGCTTAACTTTTTGCAAACAGTGTAGGCCGTGATCAGACACCGCATTCTGCGGCGTCTGATCTGGTCCTGCACTGTTTGCAAATTACCCGTTTTGGGGTTTCTAGTACTCAATGGGTTAAACCATTAAATTCCTGTATGTTAAGCAAAGTACACCCTGATCAGATGCCACATTCTGCTGCCTGTGATCTGGGTCTACACTGTCAGTGTTTCATCACATGAGTCCAGTCCAGACTTCACAGATAACCCTCTTTACACGTCACTCTGACAATAGCATGGCTATAATTTTTATGTCCCCGGTAGCGATAGCGGGGACATAGTATTGTTTTTGCCCTGTCTGTTTGTTGGTTTGTACGTGGACAACTTTAACGTTGGTCATAAGTTTTGAACCATTGGAGATAGAGTATTCATATTTGGCATGAACGTTCCTTGTGACAAGAGCTTCACATTCATGCAAAAAAAAATGACCTGTGACCTTGACCTTTGACCTACTTAAAAGAAAAAAATAACATCGGTCATAACTTTTGAACCGCTTGAGATACAGCCTTCATATTTGGCATATATGTTCTTTGTGACAAAAGCTTTACATTCATGCAAAAATTTTGACCTGTGACCTTGCCCACTGACCTACTTAAAATAAAAAATAACATTTTGGTCATAACTTTTGAACCATTTGAGATACAGCCTTAATATTGTGCATGTAGTGACAAGAGCTTTGCATTCACACAAAAAAATTTGACCTTTGACCTAAATAAAAGAAAAAGTTAACATTGGTCATAACTTTTGAACCGTTTTGGGATACAGCCTTCATATTTGGCATGTAGGTTCCTTGTAACATGAGCTTTACATTCATGCAACACTTTTGACCTGTGACTTTGACCTTTGACCTACCTAAAAGAAAAAAATTAACATTTTGGTCATAACTTTCGAAACTTTTGGGATAGAGCCTTCATATTTGGCATGTAGGTTCCTTCTGATAAGAGCTTTACATTCATGCAATTTTTTTTGGACCTTGACCTACTTAAAACAACAAATAAAATTGATCATAACTTTTGAATCGTTTGAGATAGAGCCTTCATATTTGGCATGTAGGTTCCTTGTGACAAGAGCTTTACATTCATGCAATTTTTTTTTACCTTGACCTACTTTAAAGAAAAAAATATTATTGTTCATAACTTTTGAACCGTTTAAAATAGAGCCTTCATATTTGGCATGTAAGTTCCTTGTGCCAAGGGCTTCCCACTCAAACCACAAATCTTGACCTGTGACCTTGACTTTGAACTGTGACCAATTTTGAAAAAAAAATGACCATGCCCGGGGACATGTTAGTGTTTCACAAACACATCTTGTTTACTTGGATTTCCTACAAATGCAGTATACAATTGGTCACCTGGACGATTACAGGGAAACTTTTAGACCACTTTCTAACTTTTGGTTGATTGATACATGTATGCAAAATTCTAATGCACTTGGGTTGGTAACGCAAAATCTGATTGGATAACTTCAAAAATTTGTGACAGAACATGTATATTCATTGATAGTCTGTCCGAAACCCAGACCTCATCACATAACGTTGCTTTTCATTGGCCGGCATTTGGTTTTACATGCCTCTTTCTGCAAAATAGAAAATTTTTAACAGAACAACCGAATAAATGCATTAGAATGGGGATTACTGTATTGAACATTGTCATTTGGGGAGGTAAATTGTTGGTTTTATGGTCGCAAATTACGTTTTATGGCTCAGCTAGCGCGTAACCATGAAACGAAAATTCCAACCGTAAAACTGCCAATTTACCTCCCCAGATGAGGCCCCACCCATCATGGCTTTGAGAAATAGATTGGGCTATATGATGCTTCCATGCAGAGCTGAAACCGGCTGTACATGAGTTCTTGTAAACTGCTTAGAAGGTCTAAGCCTACCCATGCAAAGTGATGTGAGTCGAACCGTCCATGCATATAAACCCCATTGGTTTCATAGGGAGGCAGTGCTTGAGTTGTCATTTCATCTCTGTGGTAAAAAGCCCACAAAATTGGAAGGAACATCTCCAAAATGACCTAAATTAGTGTTGATGGGGACGTTAAACTTCACTTTAAACAAAACCTTTTGAATACACTGTTATCCCCTTAATATTTGAAAATGATGCCTGCCACAGTGTGATGGGTGCTTGTAGGTCAAAGTTATCTAAATATTATGAAATGTCCACTGACGTATAATTTACATACTTCTCTATAGTTGTACATTCCCACAACGTGTTGACAATGTTATGATAGTTATTTGTACCTGATTGTATTTCTGTAACGAACAAAAGAAAATATTTTATTTTGCTAATACATTCTGTAATCAAAAGAGTTGCCAGTCAAAACATGTGTTGTCTGCTTTGTCATCTGCTGGTAACTTTAAAAGCCATTTTTGCAAACAGTGTGGAACCAAGATCAGACTGCTCTTCAAGGAGCAGTCTGATCTGGGTCCACACTGGGTCCGCACTGTTTGCCTGTCTGCAAAAAATAATTGTTTGAAAAGCTTACCAGAAGAGGCAGCAGATGACACCAACCAACATTTCATATGCAGTTTTTCATGGCATCTTAAGGGTTAAGGTGGATATTGACTTAGAAAATGGCCTTTCTTTTTCAAAAGGTGAACATTATAGAAAAAATTACTATTAACATATTTTCTAGTATTTAAATCCTTTTGAAAAAGGGAAAATTCTGAATGTCAGCCAGGCCATATTAGACTTTGAAAAATAGTCGCCTTCGGCTGATATTCAAGAAAAGTAGAACTACATGATTGTTAATTACAACTTTGCACATGAACTTTAAGCATACGTACATGATAATACAGGAACTGTGTTCACCATACTTTCAGTTTTAGAAATTCCGTTAGAAAAAGGTTCAGCTTTTTGGATCAAAGTTATAAAGCACAAGTAGCTCTTCAGTGCTAAAGTCCATGTGACTTATCATTAATTTGTAGGAAATCCAGTTCACGGTTATTTATAGAAAATAGCAACGTCAATTTCATCACTGTGAGGTCATGAGGGTTATCTGTAGAATCTTAACTAGAATCATGGGTTGGGTTTAGCAAACAGTGTAGACCCAGATCAGACGCCACAGAATGTGTTGTCTGATCAGGCTCTACGCTGTTTTGTTTAATAAACCGGGATATAAGGGTTAAACAAAACAATATAAATTTAGCCCAGGACTATTTTCACAGCCTACACTCAGAGACAATCAACCCACCGGTACTCTCAGTGCATTGATTGCAACCAGTGAAAGCCCTGATCAGAAACAGCATTCAGTAGCCTCTGATCTTGGCCTGCACTGTTATCCAGTGTACCAGTAGTGGGCCTGGTTTTAACACATTGTATACTATTGAACTCCTTGATTGCTGTATGTTGGACAAGTTTGATGAAAAATTTTGTCAGGCATTCTGCGGCGTCTGATATGGGCTTGTGCTGTTTGCCAAGGTACTCTTTAGGGGGTTCCCACATGGAATGGGTTAAATGCCAAATATTTTTCAGAGAAACCAGGGCTTGACATTACAAATAAATTATCTGCTAGGCTGATACTTCACACATAATAGAATATTATCCATAGCATGATTCGGTTTGGAACTTTAAGAGTTAACTGACCTACTCAACATGACCTTAGCAGGGTTAACTGGGCCATAAAACTCCAAATCAAACTATTGGAAAAAGGGAAGCAAATACATTTATGTCCTTATCAGAATGTTTTCCTTTTGAGTTCTACACATCAGCTTTTTATGAAACTAATATAGCATTACATGTATGCATGTATGTTAATTGACCCATTTCATATCGCCACTAGAAGCCTCCGTGGTTTAGTGGTTATGCTACTCGCCTTGTAAACCGGGGAAGCTTCGCAGTATCCATCCCGGGCTTCTCCAGACTTTAGGATGAGTCTTTAAACCGAGGTCCTGTCCGTATGACCTTAGCTGTTGGTGAGATGTAAAACTCAAACACTCAAACTCATATGGCTGCTCTGGCAAACAGGGCTAAATAGAAGTGAAGGCATTGATCAGGAATCGTTACAATTAACCCACAGCTTCCATCAGAGACACCAAAGGGAAAGAACCACAAACATGAAATAACTAGACTCTAATGGAAACATCAATAGCGGAAAGCCAAAAGGACAGCCACTTTCCCACAAAATGGCCATCCAAACCAAAAAAATATAAGCGATACACACACTTGAAAACAAACCCTAACAAGCCGCGGCAGAAGCCTTAATCAGACACCATAAAATGTGGCATCTGATTAAGGCCTTCACTGATTGCAAGAAGTGGGGACAACTCTGTAAAATATAGTTTTGTCTTCCCTAGCAGTGGTTGTCTTTTCTTAACAGTTTTCTTTTAGAGGTAGGCTTCCTTTTTCAGAGTGATAAAAAACATAAGTTATCCCCATGTTATTAAAAAAAGACTGAAAGTATGTCACATGTACACATTTTCCTTAAAGCTGAAGATTTTTTGCTTGATGAGCAAGGTCAGATAATACCGTAAGAAATCCTGATCATTCATTCACAAGCAATGATACAGTAGCTTAGTATGAATCAGCCAGGTGGAAAAATCAACATTCCATCACGCTAAGTAAAAAGTTCACAATGCAATATAAATCCTTAGATATATTAATGTGTAGATGCTTTTATTACAATATTGCAGACCATTAACCCATTGCATGCAGGAACCCCCTAAAGGGGTACCTTGGTAAACAGTGCAGGCCCAGATCAGACGCCGCAATATGCAGCGTCTGATCAGGCCCTGCACTATTTGCGGCGCCGCAGAATGCGGCATCGAATCAGGGCCTGCACTATTTCTTTCAAAAATAGAATAAGAACGAAAAAATAGGCCTGACATCGCATATATTGTATTGTTTGTATTGAAGTTTAACGACCCACTCAACACTATTTTGGTCATTTTTGAGCTGGTCAGTTTACATATCCACACTTTTCCTGGGCAGGCTTATACATAAGCGGTTAACCAGTACAGTGCACATTCTTTCGCCAGAAACTGACAACTGCCCATCTTGAATCAGGGGAAGGGAGAGAATGACCGTAGAAAAGATTTCATGATCAATCTCCAGATGCGCATCCGACTGAGCTACTGTGGCTGGTGACACTGCTTATATGACAAATGGACTTGTCTGAAATATAGCAATGGGAGAGTCCACTAGTATACAATAGGTTAACTCTAAAGCTGCTAATCACAACAATTGTCATCTGCTGGTTACTTTTTCAAGTCATTTTTGCAAACAGTGTGGACCCAGATCAGACTGCTCCTCTAGGAGCAGTCTGATCAGGGTCTACACTGTTTGCCTGTATGTAAAAAAAAACAAAAAAATGTTTAAAAAGTTTGCAAGAAGATGCAGCAGTTGACATAAACAGGCATCCTTTTTCAGGTGCAGTAGGGTAATGATGCATTAAATATATTATTACATTCCTGACCAGCAAAGAATTAGTCTAATGTTGAAATTGAATTTTGAGCACATGCACGAAAAAACCTACAATAATGCCCGGGTGAAAAACCACCTGACCTTCTGTTGCGGAAATTGGTGTCTCACATGTGACCCGAGCCAGGCTCGAACCACAGCAGTGAGAGACGTAATGATTAACCAAATGTAGGCGGGAAACCCCAAAGGAGTACCTTGGCAAACAGTGCAGGCCCAGATCAGACGCCGCAATATGCAGCGTCTGATCAGGGCCTGCACTATTTGCTTACAGAATTTTCCATCAAAAAATTGGCCTGCCACCCCTGATATGACAAATGGACTTGTCCAACATATAGCAATGGAAGAGTCCACTAGTGTACAATGGGTTAAGAGTCAGCGTAATTTTGTGTTCACTGCTTGGATAATACATAACGTTTCTGAGTATGTGCATGAAATTATCTAGCTGAGCAAGCGGGTTTGTATCTTACCCATGTCACAAACCCCCAAAAAAGATTAACTCCTGAATGGGTTTCCTGGAAACAGGTTTTCTCCTGACGGGGAACCGATAACAGGTTTCCTCCTGACGGGGGTACCGAAAACAGGTTTCCTCCTGACGGGGGGTTACCGAAAACAGCTTTCCTATCACAGGGGTTACTGAAGACAGGTTTCCTCCTGATGGGGGTACCGAATACAGGTTTCCTCCTGATGGGGGTTATCAAAACAGGTTTCCACCTGACGGAGGTTACCGAAAACAGGTTTCCTCCTGAGGGGGGTACTAAAAACAGGTTTCCTCCTGAGGGGGGTTACCGAAAATAGGTTTTACTCCTGATTGGGGAACCGAAAACAGGTTTCCTCCTGACGGGGGTTACGGAAAACAGGTTTGTTACAGTAAACAGGTTTCCTCTTGACGGCTAGTTATATTATTGTAATATACATGTACAGTAATGTAGATTTAGTCTCCAGTGATATTGGTATGGTTTCAGAATTTGGGTCGTACAGCATACTATGGTGACTATGATAGTTACCATACAAATGCCTATAAGAATGTGTGTACAGGTATAAGTAAATATATAACATGCATGGGTAAGTTTTAACCCTTGAAGCACTGCAGAAAAATTTAGAGCAGATTGTTAACATTTTTCAGCAAAAATAAAGCTTGAAATTTCATGTAAATCATCTGCCCAGCAGAGAATTCACATGTAATGTCAGGCCTTACATGTATTTTTGCTGAAAAAAATATTATGAAAATGCCATCAGCTGAACATGCTTAGCTCTTTAAAAGTTAATATGCATTATGAACTGGTGAGTCACATAATTATGCAGTTTTTTGAGACTAGAGCAGTTGATCCACATTTAAGGTGAAAATTCTCAGCCGTTTTTTAAAGGGAGACAACTTTTGTAACTCAATGTTTGCTTCCTGTAAGCTGTACCCCTCTAAAAAAATTGGTCTGCCCTCAGAAGTAAGACTGCCTGGTGAGCAAATTCTTTCCTCCTTGAGTAGACCCTTATTGATAAGGGATACAGTAACTGGTACAAGGGATACCTCCCCTGTAGGTGTATATGCTCCCTTAACCCTTTTTGCACCAAATGGAATCTTAGCAGGGGTCCATTTCAAAATTTAGGGGTGTCAGGTTGTGTTTTCATAAAAATTTATTTGGAAAATGACTGAACTTTTAGCAAACAGTGGAGGCCCTGATCACACGCCGCATTCTGCGGAGTCTGATCTGGGCCTGCACTGTTTGCCATGGTACTCGTTGTGGGGTTTCTGGTACAAAATGGTTTAAAGTGGGTCATGCATGAACAGAAGAACATTGTCCAGTTGTTCAAAACTAACGATGTCGTTAGTTAACATACCGGTAAAGCAAAATTCTGCTATTAAGACCACCTAAAATTAAAGTCTAATTCTGCTTTAAAGGTGCATTATTGAGCTATAGATAAAAAATGCTTCCAAAAATAAAATACATATATCAGGTATTTTTCTTTAAAACAATACAAATGAATGCATTTTATGCAAAAATGCGAACAATTATGATGACAGGTAAATGAGTTTGAGAGAGATTCCCTGACTAGGTTTCGAACACTAGTTAGATCTATTTTTAGTTCAAAAAATAGAATCCCCATATATAGAGCTGGGGCCATATCATCGATGCATCGATATATCGTGATATTTTTGCTGGCGATACTGTATCGCAATACTAATTCTGTGTATCGATACTTGACGATACTTTTGCGTTATGTCAACAAAAGTCTGAAACACAAGAGACGCATATTTTTCTGAGGTGCTTATGCTGATAAAAAATCTGTATCCAAAACGCGCTGCTTCTATCCAATAAAAACAGTTGATGTATACTGTATCTACCAGGATGCAGTATACGGTAACTGGTGGAACCAACAGGTGTCTGGTCAAGTGACTCGAGTATGGACCCATGTGCTACATAAGTTTTGTTGGTATTTTGAGTTATGCCATTCAGATTTATTCAAAACTGTTGCTTCCGAAATATGTTTGTGTAGTTGATGGTGTGTGTCTTGGATGATGAGTCTTTGCGATTAGATGGACCTGCAAAGTCATCATTATTACCGTTTTATTGTTGATAGAAGCTGTCGCTACTAACATATACATGCATATAAACAATGGATGCTGAACCAGACACTGAACGTGCCAGATCGGCATTTAAATCACTTGTATGGAAACATTTTATTTTTGTCAAGTCATTATTTTATAGCATATAAATATACGGACATACTTAATAAACCAATGTGTTGCTATTGAACAGGAAACTCTGTTTTCTACTCTACGACAAACGTCCCAATTTACCTAATAAAACATAGCAAATCTGTACAAAGCAAGTATCGCGATACTGTATAGTATCGCCTGTCTGGTATCGCGATAGTATCGTGATACATTTTTTCTGGCGATACCCAGCTCTACCCATATATGACGTTATGCGGCGTTCATTTTTGGCCTTGTTTGCTTAGACCATGCCTGAATCGGAAAAAAATATGACGCTGAATACCATGCCATAAGTAACGACACTCAGAGACGATACTGTGGCCATGTTTGTGGAAAGTCAAAGATTTATTTTTAGAACAGAAAAGCGAAGGGTAAACACGTATGAAAACGACCATTTTTACAAAGTTCTGAAGCTGTATTTGGCTCCAGAAGTGTACACATGACAAAGGAGTATGAATTGAAGATAAAAAACAGAAAAAAAAATTGAGACCCGGTAGCTCAATAATGCACCTTTAAAAAGCTTATTTAGTAAGTTTGCAGTTATTCATTCTTTGTTTTTTCTGCACACAGTGTCCTCTGGTCAGAGACCACCTTTGGGACTGTTCAAATGTGGTCTTTAAGACCACTTTTGAACAGTCCCAAAAGTGATCTTAATATAGGAATTTTACTGTATCATTAAAACTATGATCCTTTAGTATGGCAAATATAATAAATTTTTTGCTGAAAAAATGTGAGTAGCTTTTACAATTGAAACTAACGATGTCGTTAGTTAACATATCATTAAAACTTTGATCCTTGAGTGTGGCAAATATACTAAAATTCTGGCTGAAAAAATGAGAGTAGCTTTTGCAATTGAAATTAACAATGTCATTAGTTAACATATCATTAAAACCTTGATCCTTGAGTGTGGCAAATATTCTTATATTTTTGCTGAAAAAAAATGTTAGTAACTTTTGCAGATGCAAAAGCTACTCATTTATCATCAAAACTGGTACTGTATTCGATAAAAATCACTTGCTACAGGACAATTAACATTTTAACCACTGGCGAATATGTTAAGCTAATGATGCTTTGAAAAACTGGGCCCAGGTTGTTTGTTAGTTTGATGGTCCCATTTGTTTAACCCATTTTGTACCGGAAACCCCAAAATGGGTAATTGGCAAACAGTGCAGGCCCAGATCAGACGGCGTGTTCTACGCCGCAGAACGCACCATCTGATCAGGGCCTGCACTGTTTGCAAAAAGTTAAGCCATTTTCCAAATAAATTTTGAAGAAAACACATCCTGATACCCCTTAATTTTGGAATGGACTCCTGGTATATATAAGGAGGAAGATTCCATTTGATACAAAAAGAGTTATAGCAGTGTTATCTTAAGTAACTTGTTAGTTGTCAAATGTTTACTGTTGGAGGAAGAAATATATCAGATTTTGTGGTGTTTTCCTTGAACAATGTGAGAAGTTTCTGCAAATGCAAAAGCTGCTCATTTTCCAGCAAAAGTATTATCATATTTTGCCATTTGCCATGATTAATTAAGTAACTGGCCCCAGTTATAAACATAGTTTTCTGTCTACTTTCAGAAGGTGGGATCCTATTGGGAGCCTCGAGCCTGACTGGGCGGTACTGGCTGGGATCCCTATGGTACTACCAGCATCCAGAGGCTGCTCCTGATGTGGAGAAATGTACAGCAGGGGTGCAGTTAGAAGCAGGCCTAAGTGATGCCAGATGGGTGTTAAATAGTAAAGTACTTGTTGGGCTGGATACTGGTAAGGAAATTGGACACAGGTCCTGAAAAATGACATAAATAGGGCATTGTGTGCTTAGACGTTTCATTTTAACCCTTATCTTGCTGTTCACGACAGCCATTATCTTTGCAAACAGTGTAGATCCAGATCAGATGGCTTCTGAAGAAGCCATCTGATCAGGATCTATACTGTTTGGCATTCAGTTTATGAATTTGTTGCAAAAAATTACATCAAGTAATTTGATTGGTTGATAGACAGAAATGGGTGTGGCTTAAATGAATATTCAGCAAGATAAGGGTAAATCATAGAAACAAGCTATAGAAAGCCTTCTGTTTACCTATACCACTCATTGGGCCTATTCAGCAGATGACAAATTGTTGATATTTTTAGCTCGCCTTCTTTTTTATTTGGAATGGACATGAAAACACATATATTTAACAAAATATTTAACGTTTCTTACTCTGCCAGTTTCATCGCCATTTTGTTTTCTTCTCTTACTCAACTCAACTCAACTTTATTTATTTGCAAATCACATATCATAACATTGAATACATGAAATGCGCCCATAGAAGGCAGAGAATACCAACAAGAATAAAAAAATAAAATAAAAAAAAAAAAAATACATAACTATAAACAATCAAAGTTCAGTTAATTTTCGTAAATATTCCGAAGTCTCCGCCGAGTCTAATAGCTAAGACACGGTACCGACCGGAGAATTCCATGTCACGGTGATTCGCTCACCAGAGCCGGCTCGAGAGGAGCTTATAGTATATCTTGTGAGCACAAGATATTCAGTTTTATGTTGTCTGCATAAGATATATTATGTTGTCCGGACTTGTGCGCACAACATATTGAAAAAACACATGCATGTCCCTTAACACGGTCCCTTACACAACAGTTTGGAATCATACAAATTCTGTGTTCTGATGAGGCAATGTAAAATTCATAATGAGACATGTAAAATCCATAATGAGACATGTAAAATACATAATGATACATGTAAAATCTATAATGAGACATGTAAAATCAATAGTTATATATTGATACACTTCAACCTCTTTATAACTTTGTTCATTATAACACAGTTTTGGATTTAACATGGTTTAAAGATGGATCCCAAATAATATAGTTTATGTAGAAAAATGACCATAAATAGTTGTTTTTCTAAATGATCTTTACAGTTTTGCTTTGTTTAATTCTTATCATGCTGTTCACGACAACCCCTATCTTTCGAAACAGTATAGATCCAGATCAGATGGCTTCCGAAGAAGCCATCTGATCAGGATCTACACTGGCATTCAGTTTATGAGTTTGTAGCAATAAATTACATCAAGTAATTTTATTGGTTGATAAACAGAAATGGGTGTGGCTTAAATGAATATTCAGCAAGATAAGGGTTAAGTGGAAGGCTTCTGCTTTGGACCCTGACAATAGTGTTGTAAGGTGTGCCAAAGTTTTATATGAAATGACCACTCCTGTAAGATAACCGATGTTATTATGAGTAACATTATAATAAGACATCACTGGGTTAAGAAAGCAGTATTCTTTTTCAGGTGGTGTTGCATTATGGGAATTAACAGATAATTTTCACACATTTATCCAGCAACACTCTTGTACAGAACATGATGACCTGGTGTCCTCAGTGTGTGTTTGTGTTGGATCAAGAACAGCATTGTCAGCAAGCCATGATAGAAGGTAATGTGCCGGTATTGTTTCTGGTGAATGCATGGGATGACATTAGATCCAGTCATTTCAGCTCAGGCAGATAACCAAAGAGCTAGAGAGAGGGTGGGGAGAGAAAGAAAGGAGATTGAGATGGGAGGAGATGGCTTGATGGAGAGAGAGAGAGAGAGAGAGAGAGAGAGAGAGAGAGAGAGAGGAGAGAGAGAGAGAGAGAGAGAGAGAGAGAGAGAGATTTTTTTCTGCAAATAGTTAAATAGTTTGTCATTAATAAGCATTTAGCACAGTAGGATGCAAACCTGACTGTTGATCAGGAGTTCGCAGTTTTGATCTCCACCAGCTCAAACAACATGTTTAGTTTGCCTGAGCATGAATTGCCCAAGGTGAGCTATTGTGATCGGTCTGTCCGTCTTGTGTGTATCCGTTGTCAATTTTTGCTTTAAACGACCTCTTCACCAAAACTGCGGGACAGATTTTGAAATAATATCACAGGAATGTTCCTTTGGTGACCCTGTACCAAAAATTGCTCAAACCGTTCCGCTAGGGTGAACAAGATGGCCACCAGAGCTAAAAACAGAAAAACCTTTAATCAACTCTTTTACCAGTGGATGGATTTTGAAATCATTTCACAGGAATGTTCCTTAGGTGACCCTCTACCAAAATTGCTCAAACCCTTTGGCTCAGGTGAACAAGATGGCCACCAGAGCTAAAAATAGAAAACCTTTGAATGACTTCTCCATAACCAATGGATGGATTTCAAAATAATTTCACAGGAATGTTTCTTGGGTGATCCTCTTCTAAAATTGCTCAAACCGTTGCACTCAGGTGAACAAGATGGCTGCCGGAGCTAAAAATAGAAAAACCTTTAAATGACTTCTCCTTAACCAATAGATCTCTATGGATTTCAAAATAATTTTACAGGAATGGTCCTTGGGTTACCCTCTTCCAAAATTGCTCAAACGGTTCTGCTCGGATAAACAAGATGGCCGCCAGAACTAAAAATAAAAAGATTTAATAACTTATACTCCTTTAACCGGTTGGCGGATTTTGAAATTATTTCAGAGAAATGTTCCTTGGATGACCCTCTACCAAAATTGCTCAAACTGTTCCACTCAGATGAACAAGATGGCTTTCAGAGCTAAAATAGAAAAACCTTTAAATGACTTCTCCTGCTTAATCTGTGGTTGGATACAGGAATGTGACTTGGGTGACCCTCTACCAGAATTGCTCAAACTGTTCCGCTCAGGTGAACATGGTCGCCAGAGCTAAAAATAGAAAAACCTTTGAACGATTTCTCCTCCTAAACCAATGGATGCATTTTGAAATAATTTTACAGGAATTTTCCTTTTTTGACCATTTACCAAAACTGGATGAGCAAGATGGCCACCAGGCCAGGGCTAAAAATAGAAAAATTATTTTAACAACCTCCTTCTTAGCCAGCGGATGGATTTTGTAATCATTTCTTGGGTGACCTACCATAATTGCCTAAACTGTTCTGCTCCTGTAAATGATTTCAAATGAATGCTTTTTGGATGACCCTCTGTCAAAATTGTTCAAATTGCTCCACTCTGCTGATGGTCCCAAGAACTTAAAAAGATTTTTTTTAAAGACTTCTGAAAGGAAGGAATTTTATAGGAATGTTCTATGGGTGACCCTCTACCAAAATTGCTCAAAATATTTTGCTCCATTGAACACAATGGCCACCAGAGCTAGATATACAAGCCTCAAAATGACTTCTACTCCTAAACAGCCAGGCTGATTTTGAAATTATTTCACACAACTGTTCCTTCGGTCACTGTCAACCCAAATTGCTCAAACCATCTACTCCACCATAGATTACCTACCATTTCATTTGTACAATATGGATCAGCTGAGCAATCCATGGCCATCATGGCCCTCTTGTTTTCATTCATGGAGATTGATCAGGTTTAGTCATCTCCTTCCACTGATTCAACAGCAGTTGTTAATTTCTGGCAATGATGTGTACTGTACTAATTAGCCACTTATAGTATATAACAGGGCTCGAGAAAATGTCGGTTTTCCGGTTCTGGACCGAATCTGGCTGCCATAAACCGATTTTGACTTCAGAAGAAGATGAAAAAATCGGTCCATAATTCTATAACATTATAAAAAAAATCGGTTCGAAAATTTTCGCTAAATCATTACATTGTAAAAACAAGCTGACCGTTTGCAACTGATAATCCAAGCATGTTTACAAAAATTGCCTACAACACAAGGTGTTAGACCGGTTCATTATCTAACTAGGTGAAAATCGGACAAGTCCACGTCGGGTTCTTTGATCTTATCGCAGCGAAATTTCACCTGTGTGTCAAGATTATTAAACCGTGAACACTGGCCTCAGGCGTTATCGGCAAGGTGAGAAAATTAGGTGAATCAATGCAGGACATACGCTAGTTTGTTTACACAAGTCATTAATTTATGGGTTACTATAGAACCGGTATTTGAATATATTTTTTTTTCACAGGGCGCAATTTTCAATACACAACTGTCATGTCTGAATATTGCGTGTAAGCCTTCGAGAGAAAATGCTTTTTTTTCACCCATCCTAAACAATATTTTTATTTAAGAAATACGCTCCATTGAAACCAACCAATAGCATAAACCACGTGTGCATTACGCCCTTGAATGAATTAAAATGAAACCGTATGACGTGATTTTCCGATCACGTGGCTTCAATATCGGTCGCCATTTGTAGACAAAGCGATTTGTTTCAGCCTTGTGTAATCGTGAAATATGTATTTATATTCTTTAAAACTCGGTTCGGCCATGTAAGATTTTCAATAACTCTCGTTCGGCCATCTTTTGGTTCGAGAGTAAATAAATGTTTTTCGATTTTTAACCCGTTCAAAACTTTTTTTTTTTTTTGTTTTTTTTTTTTAGAAATAGGCTCTATTAAAATCAATGACATAAAACAGGTGTGTGTTTTACGTCCTTGACTGCATTAATGTGTATTGTGTAAACGGAAACCGTATGACGTCATTTTCCGACCACGTGGCCGCATTATCAGTCGCAATTTGTAAACAAAATAAAATGCATGAAATAAAAGAAATATTTTAGAGGTTTTAAAAAGGGAAAAAATATAGTGACCATCGAACTGGTCTTTCACTGCCCCACCGTCGGTTGTTTCCCTTCAGCGGTATTCAGGTTCTGAGTGACCCGGATATTGGGAAAATGAAAGTAGATGAAATCTGGTGTAGAAAATAATGAAAGTAGATGAAAACTGAACGATGTGAGCAATAATTGCTGTTTATAATCGAGATACTGGTGCTCATATCCGTTGACAAGTGTAAGAGCAACACTGGTATGTCATTCGTTACGCTAATAACATTTTTTGAAATTGCAAATCGCCAAGGATGTTTACGGAAATTACCGAAACCGATCGGCAATTTCCGTATTTTTCGGGGAAATCTGGCTGGACCGATTTGGATTCTTCAGTTTCTCGAGCCCTGGTATATAAGCCTTGGTTAAGTTGACTAGCTAGCTCATTGTGACCATATTAGTGTTGAACAGGCTGTTATACTATAGACCAACTACAGTTCAGATTTTTTTTATGTAACTCATGTTTTGACTGAAAGGTCACATAAAAATAATGGTAGTTTACTTGCAAATATGAATTTTCCATAGGTGTCAATCTATTTTTGATGTTTTTGAAAATTTACCTTATTCTGAAGACACATTTTCTGTACTATCAACATAAAACATACTGCTGTCCCTTCTCTGACCACCTTCTCAAACCAACCAATGGTCCAATTTTAAAGCATGACTTTTCCCATTCTTTGAGATACCTGCCCAACCCAAAAGGAGCTTTTTTGCCACTGACCGCTGACTAGAACTGTCACTGTTTGCCATGTTTATGGAAATACACATTGTGCATGCCTGGAAAAGATCTGGGATCCAGTACATATTTTGTTCTGGTTACCTGAACTGCCACACCAAATAACTGGAATTCATTATCTTTGTTTTCATGACACATCAAAATTTTATTCTGCTGTAAAGGTCAATTTTATGTGTATTGCTGTCTGGCCAGATTGACTAAATTTCATAATTTTTCCATACAGCAATACTGAAAAAACATTTAACCCTTATCTTGCTGAATATTCATTTAAGCCAAACCCATTTCTGTCTATCAACCAATCAAATTACTTGATGTAATTTATTGCTTCAAATTCATAAACTGAATGCCAAACAGTGTAGATCCTGATCAGATGGCTTCAGAAGCCATCTGATCTGGATCTACACTGTTTGCAAAGATAGGGGTTGTGGTGAACAGCAAGATAAGGGTTAAGTTAACTGGTGTGATTTTCTGCATGGCACAGTTATTTAATATTCACTCTTTTTCATTTCAGTATAAAGGTGTGGGATTTAGAAACTTTAAGGTCAACAAACACATATACAGGTAATGTACAGACATGAGCACTAGTAGTACAACAACGCAACCGGCAAGTTAGCACTAGGCCTTCTCTCAGACGCACTTTTGATGTTGTTTGAGACGAATATCAAATACGTACCGAAAGCTTTGTAGCACCGTTTTGAATTTTCCATCACGTGCTTCTGAACTGGTATTTGCAATGATTGACAACCGTCTTTGAACGTTAAAAGCGTGGGTGGGACAATAGCGCTGTTACAATCGATTTTCAATACTGCTGAAAAGGAGATTGTGGATACTCATTAAAACATCGAAGCAGTTCTAACTAGCTGTACCCACAATCTATAGTCTGCTCAAAACAGAGATTGTGGATACTCGTTAAAACCTCGAGGTGGCGACAGGGCTTGAGATGTCATTTCATCACAATGTCGGGTAAAAGTCCCACAAAATCGGAAGTAAAGTCTCCAAAATGACATACGTACAGTTGTGTGTATTTCTGCTCAAAATATTGATTGTGGATGCTCGTATCGCCTCATCGAATTTTTCTTATTTCTGCTCAAAACATGGATTGTGGATACTCGTTAGTATCGCCTAATCGAGGCGGTTCTAACGAGTACCCACAATCTATATTAAGAGCAGAAATAAGAACAGTAAGATGTACCTCTGTAATCCCCAGTTATTCTATATAAAGGTGGGGTTGCAGGGGCTCAAAATTATATAGGCATGTTTTCGTGAAGTGGCCAAGCAGGCACTCGACATTGAATCAAGCGTGGTAGTGCAATGGTTAGTGCACCTGCCTGTGATGCTAGAGGCCCCAGGTTTGATTCCCGGCAGTGGTAATAAAACTGCGGTGTCCGAACATGCTCCGGATGAATGCAACAAAGTACACCGTCCTCCGCATCGGGACCTTAACTTCGGATCCCCTGCACGTGCAGGGAGGCCCATCCTGTGCAGGTTAAAGATTTCTACCGTTATTACACGATTACTGTGTATGCTTTCATCCTGCAAACATGGAGCGTCAAATGTGACCTGGAAACGCCCCATTATTCATTTGACCGATCACAGAAATAATTTTTGTGTTGTTTGAATTGAGGTTTAACGTCCCGTCAACACTGTTTAGGTTTGTTTTGTTTGTTTGATTTCAGGTTTAACGTCCCCGTCAGCACTTTATAGGTCATTTTAGAGACGTTGCTTCCAATTTTGTGGGACTTTTACCAGACATTGAGATGAACAAGCCCTGTCGCCCAATGAAACCAATAGGGTTTATAAGCGTGGACGGTCTGACTCGCACCGCTTTGCCTGGGCAGGCTTAGATCCTCTTAAGCGGTTTACCAGTACTCGTGTGCAGGCGGTTTCAGCTCTGCGTGGAAGCATCATGCAGCCCATGTATTTCTTCAAGCCCCGATGGGCGGGGGCCGCAACACTGTATAGGTCATTTTGGAGACGTCGCTTCTAATTTCGTGGGACTTTTACCATGCAGACATTGAGATGAAATGACATCTCAAGCCCTGTTGCCCAATGAAACCTATAGGGTTTATATACATGGACGGTTTCCAGCCGTGGATTCTTTATTACGCCAGTATTTTTTCTCCTGTCGCGATTAGTTTGTAAATGACAGCGAGTGTTCAGTTGATGTCTCGGGTCTTTAGGCTGGTGTGTATTGCCAATCGCAACTGCGAAAAAAATTGACAGGTCAACTCTTGCGACACTCGGTGTGCTGTGACAAATCAAGCAGCTGATTAACACTTATTCAATGTTTTGCTTCCCGGATTTTTGTACGCACACTTGGATTATCTGTAATTTGATTGTTGCATAATTAAAGAAAGCGATCATTACATATATTATGATAAAAGAACAGAATCGTCGATATTCCGATTCCCTATCTATTTAACACCATTATCCATACCATCAATTAATAACAAAATGCGTAAAACTGGCAAATAAAATCAATTTTTGGCTATTAAACTTTAAAAATACTAATCATAACTGAAGTTAATTTTGTCAGATGTATTAGTTTGAATTTTAAAAATTGATTTGAAAATAATCAATTTTTGTGTGCAAGTTCGCCATTGCGACTGACCAGAGAAATGACCCGAATTACATATGGTTCAAGGCCCAAAGTCTTTCGGATCCTTACGAGACACATGTTCATGGTGCTGCCTAACACAACAGCCTATAATACTGGCACAGCATGCAACGCTTCAGATGTCTGTTAATTTCAGCCATAAAGTCCCTAAGCCTGCACATAAAGTCCCTAAGCCTGCCCTGGCGAGTTGGACCATCCGAGCATATAAATCATTTCACTGGGATTGAAATGTCATTTTATCTAACTGTTGGGTAAAATTCCACACAAAACTAGAAGTAATGTCTCCAAAATGACCTAAATAATGTTAATGGGGATGTTAAACCTCAAATCAAGTAAACAAACATTCTAACAGAAAAGCAGAAATATTGGTCAATTAAAGTTATTGGTGACATGGAATCTGAGGGGAATGACTTGGCAGATTTTCCACCATTTTTCAAAAGGGGACAACTTTCGGAACTTCCTGTTTGCTTTTCTATAAGCTTTGTCCCACGAAATAGTGGTATACTCTAAAAGGAAAGAATTTGCTCCTCAGGAGCAAATCTTTTCCTTTAAGAGTTGACCCTTATTGACACGGGAGACTAAAATACGCTTGAAGGAGTTGCCTCCCCTGAAGGTGTATGCATTCCACTTAAATTCTCAAAAAATATTTGCCACTTAATTGCTCGACTCGACGGTTAGTAAAATATTTGGGCGGATTTTTGCGTGCTCCCAGGAGACCTTATGGGTCCACCCTTTTAAATTTTGAAAACTTCCTCACAACTGGACAAAAATTGGCGGTAAAAAAAAAGAAGAAACCCAGAAAAACCAACAAGTCTTAACCCGTATCCTGATGAATAAATAAATTTAGCCAAAGCCAAACATTAAAATTTCTTAACATTATTCACAAGCTGCATGACAAACAGTGTAGGACCTCATCTCTATTTGCAAAAGTAGGTGTTGTTATGGGTTAAATATACACTAAAGCCACTTTTAACTGAGTTTCCTGTTGTGCCCATTTCTGTTTGTTTGTTTGATTTGAGGTTTAACGTCCCCTTCAACACTGTATGGGTCATTTTGGAGACGTTGCTTCCAATTTTGTGGGACTTTTACCCGTCATTGAGATGAAATGACATCTCAAGCCCTGTCACCCAATGAAACCAATAGGGCTTATAAGTATGCGCGGGCTGCCTCGCATCACTTTGCACGGGCAGGCTTAAATCCTCTAAGCACTTTACCAGTACTCGTGTTGTCTGCATGGAAGCCTCATGCAGCCCATCTATTTCTTTAAGCCCCGATGGGCGAGGGCCGACAATTTCTGTATGTATTGGAATTGCACAAGGAGGATAAATTACAAGGATTTGTGTCAAAAATACATTGTGTACAAAGTTTTTTTGTGAAAGCAGGGTTAATTTAAAATATTAGGTAATTAGGGCCCCGCACTGAAAGTGTGGGTGCCCTATAGTAATCACTCTGTCCGTCCGTCTGTCTGTCTGTCCGTCCATCTGTCCGTCCACAAATTTTTTTATCCTCCATAACTTTTTATTATTCCTGGATGGATTTAAATATTACTTGGCATCATTCTGTCCGTCCGTCTGTCTGTCTGTCTGTCTGTCCATCTGTCCGTCCACAAATTTTTTTATCCTCCATAACTTTCTTATTCCTGGATGGATTTAAATATTACTTGGCAGAAATGTTAACCATAATGTGATGGAGTGTTGCGCGCAAGACTCAGGTCCGTACCTCAAAGGTCAAGGTCATACTTAGAGGTTAAAGGTCAAAAAAGGGTCTTTCCTGTGTCCAATTAATAACTTTGTTATTATGCCTGGATGGATTTAAATATTACTTGGCAGAAATGTTAACCATAATGTGACGAAGTGTCACACGCAAGACCCACAGCCGTACCTCAAAGGTCAAGGTCATACTTAGAGATAAAAGGTCAAAAAAGCGTCTTTTTCATTGTGTCCAATCTATAACTTTCTTATACCTGGATGGATTTAAATATTACTTAGCAGAAATATTAACCATAATGTGACAGTGTGTCACGCGCAAGACCCAGGTCCGTACCTCAAAGGTCAAGGTCATACTTAGAGGTGAAAGGAAAAAAAAAACGTCTTTTTTAACATCAACATTTTCCTACTCCTCTGATAGCGCTGCCGGGGCCCTAGTCAGTTTCACTGACAGCTCTAGTTTTCTCTAGTATGATAAGCGCTAGGACGTAGCAACACTAAATCAAGATTATAGATAAAGGTATGCACATGTATGTATGTAATCAGACCTGACAGTCGTCGGCAGTCGAGGGCGGACGACAAAGGCGAACAGTGCAAAGGGGAAGCCTCCCCGACTGCCACCGGGTGTAGGCTGGGAAAATAGTCCCGGACTGAGATCCTAAAGCCCTAAATTCCACTTTTTATGTAAACAGTGTAGACCCCGATCAGACGCTGATAGAATGACAGGTAGAGTAGCCTATGTCATTAAAAATCCGCGCTTTTTATACGCCCGTTTTGAAAAACGGTCGTATTATGTTATGGGGTCGGCGTCCGTCCGTCCGTAAACTTTTCGTTTCCGGATAACTCCTCCTACAGTTTTCATCCGATCAAGCTGAAACTTGGTAGGTAGTAAGACCATGATGTGTAGATGTGCGTAAAGTTTCGAGAATCAACGTCCGCCAAATATTAACAGAGTTATGCCCCTTTGAAATTTTTGTAAACATTTTTGTTTCCGGATAACTCCTCCTACAGTTTTCATCCGATCAAGTTGAAACTTGGTAGGTAGTAAGACCATGATGTGTAGATGTGCATAAAGTTTCGAGAATCAACGTCCGCCAAATATTAACAGAGTTATGCCCCTTTGAAATTTTTGTAAACATTTTCGTTTCCGGAAAACTCCTACAGTTTTCATCCGATCAAGCTGAAACTTGGTAGTTAGTAAGACCATGATGTGTAGATGTGCGTAAAGTTTCGATAATCAACATCTGCCAAATATTAACAGAGTTATGCCCCTTTGAAATTTTTGTAAACATTTTCGTTTCCGGATAACTCCTCCTACAGTTTTCATCCGATCAAGTTGAAACTTGGTAGGTAGTAAGACCATGATGTGTAGATGTGCATAAAGTTTCGAGAATCAACATCCGCCAAATATTAACAAGAGTTATGCCCCTTCGAAATTTTTGTAAACATTTTCGTTTCCGGAAAACTCCTTCTACAGTTTTCATCCGATCAAGCTGAAACTTGGTAGTTACTAAGACCATGATGTGTAGATGTGAGTAAAGTTTCGAGAATCAACGTCCGCCAAATATTAACAGAGTTATGCCCCTTTGAAATTTTTGTAAACATTTTCGTTCCGGATAACCGTTCCGGATAACTCATCCTACAGTTTTCATCCGATCAAGCTGAAACTTGGTAGGTAGTAAGACCATGATGTGTAGATGTGCGTAAAGTTTCGAGAATTATCGTCCGCCAAATATTAAGAGAGTAATTTCCCTTTGAAATTTTTGTAAACATTTTCGTTTCCGGATAACTCCTGCTACAGTTTTCATCCGATCAAGCTGAAACTTGGTGGGTAGTAAGATCATGGTGTGTAGATGTGCGTAAAGTTTCGAGAATTAATGTCCGCCAAATATTAACAGAGTTATGCCCCTTTGAAATTTTTGTAAACATTTTCGTTTCTGGATTACTCCGATCAAGCTTAAACTTGGTAGGTAGTAAGACCATGATATGTAGATGTGCGTAAAGTTTCGAGAATTACCGTCATCCAAATATTATCAGATTTATGCCCCTTTGAAATTTTTTAAAACATTTTCGTTTCCTACAGTTTTCATCCGATAAAGCTGAAACCTGGTAGGTAGTTAGACCATGATATGTAGATGTGCGTAAAGTACACTTGGTATATAGCAAGACTGTGGTCTGAAGATGTGTGTAAATTTTCGAGGTTAACGGTCCACCAAATATTAATAGAGTTATGACCCTTTGAAAATTTCTGTAAACAACATTTTCATTTGGGGGTACTTATTCTGAGGTAGATACTGCTGTTTAGAAAAAAAAAAGTCTCAATTTGTTATTGGCTGGTGTCTGTCTGCCGTTGGGCAGGGTTTGTAGGTACCTTTTTTTCTGATATTTTGAGGTAGATATGCCTTTTCTAAAAAAAGAGAAGAAAAAAAACACTTAATGTTATGGTGTTGGTGTCCGTCCATCCGTCTTTCAGTAAACAGCTTGGTTTCCAGATAACTCAGCTTAGATCAAGATGAGACTCCAGTGGTGTTTATATTTGAAGTAGCATCTTTTGAGGGTTTTTTTTCAGATGGGCTCTTATTCTGCGATTGATTTTACATTACATATTTTCTAATTGTAAGTATTGTTTTGTGGCACCTTCAAATTATCTGCAAATACTGTTTTCAGTCTACCAAATATGAATTTGCCACGGGCGTATAATGCCCCGCTTGCGGAGCTCTTGTTGGTTGTACACCCGGACCATGTTATAGCACGATTCGTTACAGCATGAATTCAGATATAACACGGTTTTGGTTTGGACCCCAAATTTTCCCCAACCAACATCTATAAATATTATCCATGGATTGTATCAGGTTTTAAGCACAACAACTTTATTGTCCTCTCACTTTTAACTGCGGTAATACGGTAGCTAACACGGTTTATAACGGTACTTTTTGATATTTATTGCAGGCCTCCCGCAGAGTTGATATACAGTATATAAACTTGTTTAGCTTGACACGCATGATAAACATGAACTGCCATCGGCACAATCAAAAGTGTTGGCTTAGTGAGATAAAGAGATTAAAGAATTCAGTTACACAACCGGAAAAAAATATTTATCACGCTCTGTTAAGGATCACTGCTCAGACAATGTGATCGGTCAACTGCAATAAAACTCATTTTCTAGAGCCGCATGTAAAAGAAAGTCAAATTTATTCCAGCTTAAAAGCAAATGATAAAACATATTCAAGATCGATTTTCGCGGTAAAAAAATCATTCAAAGACATGTGCGCCATTAAAAATCGTTTCAAATGGCTAAAATATTAAGGGTAAGACATTTCAAGGGAAGTAATTCAAATTTCTTGTAAGCGTTGATCATTGTCCTGTTCCGAACCCTAACCCGGTAATTTCACCATTGAAATGTATTAACGGTACTGTAGTTCGGTATGGTTCCGGACGCTCAGTTACAACAAAGTTAGCCTGGAACCAGCTATCAAAATGGCGTCATACTCACTGTCAGATCGGACGATTTCTGGATATAAAACATGGTTTATCAGCTGGTTTTGATTAAAGTGACTTGTTTGACTTGATGGGCCATGGTATTTACTGCCATTGATTAGTTCAAAACACATTTTAGTCGGGAAATACGGTCATTAACCGGACCGCACATCATCATGTTTGGGAAAGTATTGGTCACCATTGTGTCAATGGTTGATCTGTGGCAAATACGGTCGGCGTTTATAACACGATTCGGTTAACTAACACGGTCCGTTGGTTGGACCCGGAGTTCCGTGTTATAACGAGGTTGAGGTGTACTTAAACGCCGCGTTCTGTGGTGCCTGATCTGAGTCTCCATTGCTTGCCAAGCCCCTCACAGCGAATATACGCTAACTGGTGATTGATTCTTTACATGACCGACAATATTAAATATGCAGCGCGAATATGAAGGCTGGAATGCAGTAGATTTTGACAATCGCTTAGCTCCGCCCTCTCCTGTGGGTTAACCGGTATTGGATGGTGATGTTAAGTATTGATTACCGTTACTTTGACAATCTTGTCACTTGTAACACCAATTCTGGTGTGGCGTGTCAGTGTTTTTGACGTATCTGCTCTTTAATGAACCGACGGGACATGGCGTACTGCTAACTTGCCGGTTGCCCTGTTGTAAGTGCATACAATCTCTTAACCCTTTTAGTACCAAATGGAATCTTCCTCCTTATACATAGCAGGACTCCATAGGGGTGTCAGGTTGTGTTTTCTTCAAAATTTATTTGGAAATTAGCTAAACTTTTTGCAAACAGTGTAGGCCCTGATCCGATGCCGTGGTGTCTGATCTGGGCCTGCACTGTTTGCCAACTACCCGTTTTGGGGTTTCCGGTACTAAATGGGTTAATACTACTAATAATTACTGTAAAAATTCTATTAAATGCCCGGGCATTTATTTGAATGATTACCTTTCATGGGAAATGGGACGACGTTTGTTAGAGGCCACAGTTCCCTGGAAAATTCATTGAAGCATCCCAAGACTGCACTTTCTCACAAATGGCTTGAACCATACAAAGGAACTATGTGCTAATGTCGCATATCCTTGAAAGACTGAAAGGAATTTTTTGCACATTTTGAAGCGGTTGTTGAACACATGTTGACTGTCAATGCATCGCTTCAGAATAAGGCGGCCTACCCTTATAATATACACGCATCATTTATCGCTTTTCTAATCACTGGCTGACAAACAGGTTGCAGATCAGCATAATCAAATAAGTGTGGTTGTTCATGTTAATTATTCCAAAATGGATTAATTTCAGTGTTTACCGTTGAAACAATGTGATGTGCCTCTGAATTTACCTGTGCAGTAGTGAAACTTTCTGCATACTCTAATTAATCACTTTTGTTGTAAAGTGGATAAATCAAAAAGTTGTTTCTTGAGAATCACTTCCACCAAATTTTCTGTTTTTCAATATTCTATACTGGGCATTTATTAGAGGCTCGTGTTTTTAGGAAAATTGCTAAAAAAAATTGGCTGGTAATGGTGTCAAGTGCATCTTGTGGAGGGTTTTCTTCAGTTAAGGAAGAAGATTTATCATATGACGTCTCGTCTGAGAATGTTATAATGCCATGTAATAAATTTGATTATCCATTAGTGGATTAAATATGCCAATTAGTGAAATATGCACCGTAACGTTACATAGACAATGTCCTTAACGAAGTCGCGTTCACTTATGGCGGAATATTGACATTTTTGTGAAACAGTCATGTATAAAATTTAAATGTCATATGATAAATAGAATCTTGCATTCGTGTTCATGTTTAACTTGTTGAGGAAATAGGATAAAATGCTCGGCAAAGCCTTGCATTTTATCCCTTTTCCTCAACTTGTTTAATAAATTCAATAATACATGAACACTCATGTAAGATCCTCTATATAGTGAGATTGGGTAATACAACAGTTGAGCAAATGATTCCCATGAAATGTCAAGCATTATTTTTGCTGAAAAACAATGATTAAAAATTAGATTGCCTTCTGCTGTAGAATTTTCTGCAGCATTTGAAGGGTTAATTTAATGTAAAACCTGGAGATTTTTGTTAATGCTGACATGTGGGGCAGTGCAGCAGCCTTTAATAGCTCACCTGTCACGTAGTGACGAGGTGAGCTTTTGGGATCACTTTTTGTCCGTCGTGCGTGTGTGCGTGCGTAAACTTTTTCTTTAAATGACATCTCCTCCTAAACCTTTGAGTGGATTTTAACCAAACTTCACAGGAATGATCCTTAGGTGGTCCCCTTTCAAAGTTGTTCAAATGGTTCTGGTCCATTGCACATCTAGGTCACAGGAGCTAAAAATAGATTTTTAAAATGAAAACTTTAAAAATCTTCTTCTCTGAAACCGCAAGGCCCAGGTCTTTGATATTTGGTTTGAAGCTTCATCTAGTGGACCTCTACCAAGATTGTTCAAATTATGGCCCTTGGGCCAGAAATGCCCCCGCCCCGGGGGCCTTTGGGTTTACATAGGCTTATATAGGGAAAATCTTTAAAAATCTTCTTCTCTGAAACCACAATGCCCAGGTCTTTGATATTTGGTGTGAAGCTTCACCTAGTGGACTTCTACCAAGATTGTTCAAATTATAGCTCTGGGGCCAAAAATGCCCCCACCCTTGGGGCCTTTGGTTTTACATAGGCTTATACAGGGAAAATCTTTAAAAATCTTCTTCTCTGAAACCACAAGGCTCAGATCTTTGATAGTTGGTGTGAAGCTTCATCTAGTGGACCTCTACCAAGATTGTTCAAATTATAACCCTAGGGTCAAAAATGCCCCCGCCCCAGGGGCCTTTGGTTTTACATAGGCTTATACAGGGAAAATCTTTAAAAATTTTCTTCTCTGAAACCGAAAGGCCCAGGTCTTCGATATTTGGTATGAAGCTTCATCTAGTGGACCTCTACCAAGATTGTTCAAATTATGGCCCTTGGACCAAAAATGCCCCTGCCCCGGGGGCCTTTGGGCTTACATAGGCTTATATAGGGAAAATCTTTAAAAATCTTCTTCTCTAGAACCACAAGGCCCAGGTCTTTGATATTTGGTGTGAAGCTTCACCTAATGGACTTCTACCAAGATTGTTCAAATTATAGCCCTAGGGCCAAAAATGCCCCTGCCCCGGGGGCCTTTGGTTTTACATAGGCTTATACAGGGAAAATCTTTAAAAATCTTCTTTTCTGAAACCGCAAGGCTCAGATCTTTGATATTTGGTGTGAAGCTTCATCTAGTGGATGTCTACCAAGATTGTTTAAATTATAGCCCCGGGGCTAAAAATGACCCCGCCCCGGGGGCCTTTGGTTTTACATAGGCTTGTACAGGGAAAATCTTTAAAAATCTTCATCTCTGAAACCACAAGGCTCAGGTCTTTGATATTTGGTATGAAGCTTCACCTAGTATAGCCCTTAGGCCAAGAATGTACTAGAGACACTGATTCTCAGGTGAGCGACTGAGGGCCCAGAGCCCTCTTGTTGTAGTTTGGTACAGGTGAGATAATACATAGTTTACATAATACATTTCATATAAAGTACTGTAATGATCCTAAGTATGGGAACCGATAGGCCAAAGCAAACAGTGCAGAACCAGATCAGACTGCTCCAGAAGGAGCAGTCTGATCAGGGTCTTCACTGTTTGCCATTCTGTCTGCACCTTTTGGACTTTTGCAGGAGCTTGAAACAAATTTGTTGAAATTTTAAGAGAATTACAGCAAGTCCTCAAGGTGTCCAAAATTTTAGAATTTCTATTGTATTGAAAATAAGTCATCTTTACAAGTTATTTGAGATCGCTTTGACTAATGTTGCATAATAATTGAAGTATACAGGTAGTATTTAATAGTAAGTATTGAGACATGTTGTTTTGATTGTTTGATTTGAGGTTTAATGTCCCCGTCAACACTGTAAAGGTCATTTTGGAGACATTGCTTCCAGTTTTGTGGGACTTTTACCCAACATTGAGGTGAAATGACATCTCAAGCCAGGCCGCCCAATGAAACCAATAGGGTTTATAAGCATGGACGGGCCGATTCGCACTGCTTTGCCTGGGCAGGCTTAGATCCTCTAAGCGGTTTACCAGTTCTTGTTTGCGGGTCGGTTTCAACTCTGTGTGGAAGCATCATGCAGCCTGAGACATGTTGTTAAGATAATGATAAGAATACCTAACATATGAAACTTTGTCTCCATTTTTTTTCATGCAGCCAAAAACACTCTTCCATTGCTATATGTTGGACAAGTCTATTTGTCTCAAAGGGGTGTCAGGCCTATTTTTTTGTTTTTATTCTATTTTTGATGAAAAATTCTGTCAGCAAATAGTGCAGGTCCTCATCAGATGCCGCATTCTGCGGCGTCTGATCTGGACCTGCACTGTTTGCCAAGGTACCCCTTTAGGGGTTTCCCGCATACAGTGGGGTAAGCCCCCCCCCCCCCTAAATTTCCAAGTGCCCCCTTTTCCAAGGCATGTTGGCCCATGGCCCCAAATGCCAGATTCTATATTGAATCACATAAAGCTGTATTTTTACAGTAAAATGTAAAGTATGTATTTTGAAAATATGTTTAAAAGCAACCCTGTTAGGTGAAGTCTATCAAACCCTTCTGTCTATTCTGGAGTGAGTGTTCGAGTTTTACGTCCCACCAACAGCTAAGGTCATCGGTTTAAAGACTCATCCGAAAGTCTGGAGAAGCCCGGGATCGATCCTGCGATCCCTGGTTTACAAGGCGAGTAGCGTAACCACTGCACCACGGAGGTTTCTCTGTCTATTCTGGAAGGTTGTTAGTTTCTTGTGAAAGAATGTGTACAGTACTGGTTAACTGTTTATGTATAAGTCTGTCTAGAAAAAGTTTAAACAGACTGGCTCGATATGGCCTAAATAGTGTTGAATGGGATGTTAAACTTCAAACAAATAAACAAATTAAACTTCAAACAAATAAACAAAACCCTGGTGAAGACATTTTGTCTTGAGCAGTCTTTCCTTTAACACATTTTGTACCAGAACCTTAAAATGGGTAATTGGCAAACAGTGCAGGCCCAGATCAGATGCCACAGAAGGCTGTTTGCAAAAGGTTCAGCTATTTGAAGAAAACTACCTGATACCCCTTCAGCCCCCGCCCATAGGGGCTTGAAGAAATATATGGGCTGCATGATGCTTCCATGCAGAGCTGAATCTGGCCCGCACAATAGTACTGGTAAACCGCTTAGAGGATCTAAGCCTGCGAGGCGGACTGTCCATGCTAATAAACCCTATTTGTTTCATTTGGCAACAGGGCTTAAGGTGTCATTTCATCTCAATGTCGGGTAAAAGTCCCACAAAATTGGAAGCAACGTCTCCAAAATGACCTTTACAGTGTTGACGGGGACTTTAAACCTCAAATCAAACAAAACCTGATACCCCTAAATTTTGAAATGGACTCCTGCTCTATATATAAGAAGGAAGACAAAAAGTGTTAAACTTTATCATGCTGAACATGATGAACTCTAACTTTGCAAACAGTGTAGATCCAGACCAGATGGGTTCTGAAGAAGCAATCTGATCAGGATCTACTCTGTTGCCATTCAGTTTGTGGGTTTGATCTGTTTAATGTGCCTATCACTTAAAAGATTAAAGGAAAGAACCTGTTATCCCTGTGATAATCCATATGATAATCCATCTTTATTTCTGCTGAATAATTAATTTAGCAACGCCAACATCTGACTTTGAACCAATCAGATTACTTGATGTAATTTATCCTACAAATTCATAAACTGAATGTCAGAGTAGATTCAGAAACCATCTGATCTGGATCTACACTGTTTGAAAAGGTAGTGGTTGTTGTGTTCAGTAGGATAAGGTTTGAGGTAGCATAGTCTTCATTTTAACCCATTTTGTACCAAATGGAATCTTCCTCCTTACATATTGCAGGAGTCCCATTTCGAAATTTAGGGGTGGCAGGTTATGTTTTCCTCATTATATATAGCAGTTGTATCTTCAAAATTTATTTGGAAAATGGCTGAACTTTGTGCAAACTGTGTAGGTCCTGATCAGATGCCGCATTTTGTGGCGTCTGATCTGCACCTGCACTGTTTGCCAATTACCCATTTTGGCAGTTTTTGGTACAGAAAGGGTTAAGAACATCACCTTAAAAAGGAGGCAGAGACTTCTGTACATAAGTAATTTCCCTTTGAATTGTGTCCATTTCTCTTTAACATTGTTGTTCTCTGGTTTGCAGCTCATTCTGATCAGATACACTGTGTAGAATGTCATCCGAGTGAACCAGACATATTTCTGTCCACATCTAGAGATGGGTCTGTATTGATGTGGGACATTAGAAAACAGAAACCAGTCATTAAAATAGGTAAGTTATGAATCCAAGCTAATGGTGAAAAGTCTGTGTTTTAACTTTTTAATACCATAATTATCATGATTATGCACATCCTCAATGCTTTTTCAAGAGGTATATTTGTCGGTTAAACCCTAACATTCTGCAATCTGTTTAAGCAGACTAAAGTTTTTAAATATCACAATTAACATATCAATCATTACCTTTTTTTTTAAACCAAGAGGGACCCGTTACTGCTTTAACCCTTACCACTCACTTGGCTAATTCAGCAGACCACAAAATAATGATAGTTTTCTTATTATTCACTGAAAACAGGTTTTTACATTTCATGCAAATTGTCTCAAATGGAGTTAATTTGTATGAAATGTCAATATCTGCTTTTGGGGAAAAATAAGAGAAATATTTTAAAATGTTGTCTGCTGAAAGTTCTTCTCTGAGTGCAAAGCGTTAAGCTTGTTAAGGAACTCATGTTTTGTCATTTTTAGCTTGTCTGTTTTTTGAAAAAAAACTTTCGAGCTAATGTCATCACTCCGGCGTCTTCGTTGTCGTCTGGCATTGTCGTTCCAAAAAAACTTAACCTTGGCTATAACTTAAAAAGTATTAGACCTAGCCTCATGAAACTTCATACACACACTCATCATCACAAGAGCTACATTTTGACCAAGGACCATAACAACATTGTTGATTTTGGCTGAATTATCTCCCCTTTTCCAATTTTTTTCTGAAACACATTTTTTGCTCTCATTTTAATACTAATCGCAACAGAGCCTTCAAACTTCACATGAATGTTCCTTGGGACAAGACCTTTTCAGTGATACCACACTTATTGATCTGTGACCTTGACCTTTGAACTTTGACCTATTTTTCGAAAATTTAACCGAAAACCTTAACCTTGACCATATTTCCAAAAGTATTTGGCCTACCTTCATGAAACTTCATACACATACTCACCATCACAAGAGCTACATTCCCTACAAGTTTTATAACTCCATCTTGCAATTTGATTGCTCTTGTTTGACTTAGAACTTTGGTTTTCTAAAAGAAACTGCAGACGAGCGTTGGCACCCGCATGTGGTGCTCTTGTTGCTTTTTATACCAACTAGAACCAGACATGTCCAAAGTCACCATAAGGAGCATTTTATTATACCTAATTCTGAGCTTAATTGAAAAAAAAATATTAATATGGTTTCTTTCAATGAATATTATGAAATTTCTAAGCACTCTCTGCTCTGATTACAACAAAAATGTATCATAAAGACATTTCACTGCATTGCCTATTTACTGCTTAGTCTAAACTTCAATGACCCAAACATCTTTGGGACCATGAAAATTTGTTCCAGATAGGGGTAGTTCAAGCCACTGAGGGTCAAGTATTGGGTTTGGAGGCATAATGGGGATGACTTGGGGATATCTCCTAGAACCTCTTTTTAGGGGAATGGGAACACCTGGCAGATTTTTCTGCCATTTTTCAAAGGGAGATAACTTTCGGGACTTCCTGTTCGCTTTTCTATAAGCCCTGTCCCACTGAAAAAGGGGTCTTCTCAGGAGCAAATTCTCCCCTTTAAGAGTTGACCCCTATTTGACATGGTAGACAAAAATGCTTTTGAAGG
The DNA here is from genome assembly GCA_963580285.1 of Lucinisca nassula. Taxonomy (NCBI): domain Eukaryota; kingdom Metazoa; phylum Mollusca; class Bivalvia; order Lucinida; family Lucinidae; genus Lucinisca; species Lucinisca nassula. The sequence goes on from OY757013.1 coordinate 147,379,846, forward strand.
AGTTGCCTTTCCTGAAGGTGTACCCATTCCACACAAATAAAGGTGTGTACTCAACAGAATTGCCTCATTGAAGGGATTCTAATGAGTAGACACAATATACATTTTCAAGGAAAAGCTCCCTAAAAGTAGCCATAAAAGTGTTATCTGGAGTTTGGGGAGAAGTGGGAGAACATTGTAAAGCCGGATCAGAAGGCTTCAGCCACACTGTTTACCAAAGTCATATTTTGGGGATGCTAGGCATATATGCTTGAAAGATAATAAACAAAATCATCAATGAAACATGCCTATATAATTTTGCCCCCCTTAAACCCCACTTTTATATTGTAAAACTGGGGTTTACAGGGGTATACATTGTTTACATTGTTTTTCTTCATTCTGCTCAGAAACATAGATTGTGGGTACTCCTAATAGGCGGTTCTAACGAGTTCCCACAACCCATGTTTTGAGCAAAAATATAAAAAATATCAGAATTTTTTCCCTGAAAATTTTCATATTTTGGTGGTAAAATATTCAATGTATTTGAACACGATGTTTTCATAATGACAGTTAAATAAAAGACCCACAAGTACTTGAAAGTGCTTTCCAATATTGAACTGGTAAAATGAAACAGTCTATGTTCAGGACCATTTTCCAATTTGCAATCAAGCTACCAGTTCTGTCAATGTTTAGATCATTTTAATGGAAAAGTGACATGCTAAAGTGATCTTTGGTACAGAAACACAATACATGTAGCACATTTTCATCACCAGTTGCCATAGCTCCCAGTGCTCCAGCTAGGATTTCAGGGCAGAGGGGCGCTGGGTTAGGCAGGGCACTTTTGCATGCCAAAATTAGGGCACCATTTTTGATCTAGATCGTTATGATCTGGAATAGGATAGTGAGCTACTAATACTGAATTATATATATTTACATTCACATCACAAGTAAGTGGTGTACTGGGTCACAGCAATAACAACGTTTATTATTTAACCCTTGTTCTGCTGAATTTACTATATGGTTCTAGTGCTCCTGGCTGAGTATTTTTTGGTAATCTTGTAAAATGTGGGTATTATGTTTTAGATAAGATTGTTGACAATATTTGATGTTTGGATGTTGACATGTTATATATCATTGTAAAGGTATTATATTGTACTTTGAGAATTTTTATATTTTTTTCATTAATGTCCACTTACCTGTAAAATATTAATTAGTTAATTAAGGTAAAGGTAATAAAAAGTAATAAAATGCAATAAAATGCTGTAAAACCTGTGTTATTTCTTTCAATACCATGCTGTTTTGTGATATTTTTGTGCCCCTTTGATTTTGTGGCCTGTAGAAAAAAATTCGGGTTCTCAGGTGTGACGAGAAAGTCTAGCATCAAAGGTTAAAAGTACAGGTAAGTTAAGTTTTTTTTCTCCCAAAATATAAGACATCTGCATATTGAAAAGAGCAATTTTATCCTGCAATGAACCACTAATAAGGTAAAACCTCATGTACATGTGATGCAAAATTGTAAACAGTCCTATTTTGAAATCAGCATGTATGCGGAGACCTTTTACCTGTAGAATTAATTAATTAAGGTAAAGGTATGATAAAATTTGAAAAAACAACAAAATACCTGTCAAAGTTAGTTTTTTTTCCTTCAAAGGCCTGGTATCATTGTGAAAATATAAATACTGTCTTTTCTTAAAATTTTCACACTCATAAAGTTACTCAGGTATGAATGTTCGGTCAAACATCAAAGGAACATCAAAGGAAATACACACAGGTGTGCTAATTGAATTTTTCAGAATGGTAGTTTTTCACTGTGCGAGCCAGCAGACCCATCCTTTGGATTCTTTTTAAAGAAGCCAACTTGTTTTTTCACATTTATGGACTTAGTCGGCAATACTGGGGTCATCTGGCAGCCCCGTAGCCTCGGAAATGCCATGCACACCTGTGAATGCAACCGTAATGGTTGGGCATCTCCTTCGGCCCATATCGACGGAGTCTTCATCCCCGGAATAACGGTCTTCTCTGTCACTATTTATTTTGGCCGATTAAAAGCCTTCATTTCCAACCCGCTGTCGGAATTCACATTTAAATCGGGGAAAAATGACACATTTGTGTCGAGTATGTCGCCATCTTTAATTCAGGTACGCTTCCGAATTCTAATTGGACGTGACTTACCTGTAAAAACCAATAATATTGTCCGATATGCGGAAACGTTATTTCTGATGTTCATAGCAACCAACCGAAGCGTCAATAGTAGGCGGCGTTTCATTGGTTGAAGGATATATGCGGGTATAAGCCGGTACCGGTGAATCCGGATTATTCCGGGAGCCGCCATACGGCCTGGGCATGTGAGACCGGATTATTCCGGGACCCGCAGAACAAGGGTTAAAGAACATTTGAACATTTAACTTCTAGGTATCTTTTAATATAGATTTATAATATTTAAAAAAATAAATAAATTGTTTGATTCATCTGAAAGCGTGTTATTAAAGCAATACAAAAAAATAACCCATGACTGAATAATTAATCTGTTCAAGGGAAACTACTCAATAATTACCCTTCCTGGTGAATGAATGTTATACTCAGGCTGCAGAACTCAGACTGAACGGGTGCGAAGGCTGATCTCCGTCTCCACTGATCTGCAAAGACTCTGATCAAAATGCGCATCTAGTGTTTGCAATATCCCCGCTGCTTGATCACTCTGTGACAGTAGGCCTATTACACAGTAAACAGCGTGTATACCGAGCTTCATCGCACAACACCTTGCAAAGACACAGATCAACATGCGCAACCCGGGCAACCTTTTTTCTCACCTTTCTCTAAAGGCTCTTGGGGTCAGCGAAGACAGCAGTTTGTAAGGATGCGCAGGCTACTCAGAGTCTTCACTGGTCGCACGATACTCAAAGACTCAGACCCAGACCAGCACGCGCAACCACTAGGCTATGTAAGTCAGAACAACATGCGCAACAACTATGCAAGTCTGTAAGGATAACCCAGCTTGTAAAATCAGCGATGCGCAGACTGATGCATGACGAAACTGTTGAGCAATGACAGGCTCATCCAATCAATACGGCAAATGAAGGCTTGCGCGCATGCGCTGACTGATCAGAGACTTCACTTGCTCGCTCGTCTTAATGTAGTTCAGATTACTTCGGTTTACGCCCTCCTGACTAACGATCGGATCAGATCTATATGTGATAGAATCTTGAAAGGACCGTAACCCCAACCCCAAAAACTTGATTCCCTTGAAATATGAATGCATAATTTTCCCGTTAGAGAATTTCCCGCCTTTTATTACACACGTCATTTATTTCACGTTTTTTTTTTTTTCAAATATTGGAGCCCGAGCGACTGTTGCATGTGCCCGAACATGGCAAGGGCTAATAAGTCATAAATATTCAGAATCTTCATTGAAATGTTTTTTTGTTTTTTTTTTCTAACATGTTCGCGCTGACCAACCACCGAAAAACGAAGGTTTTTTTTTTAATCTTATAATTTTGATTTACCGATCATGGCCGTTTTAATAATGATAGGGCCTACAAATTATTGCACACTTTATTTTTGCAATAAGATTTAGAGACACCGATTAAAAGTAAACTGATGCAGGTTCTAGCCAGTATTTCTCGCAGAGTCATAAAAATACCGACAATACCGCTCATCGAGTCATACTGTACCCCATGGCGTTTACCATCCGTTAACAGCATGATTACTTCGGCGCGTGTCGCATAATTAATCCAGTATTATAAAATAATTACATCTACCCATCTGTCTTATTAACGTCTTAAATAACACATACGAGGATGCTAAGTGGCATTTATGAATGGATTTGAAACAGGGAATGTCATAAGAAAAGGCAGCGGGGAGATTGGAGGGGGCGGGAGGGCCGGGCACGAGGGGCGGCCCCGGAGGGCATGAGGGGCGGCTCGGGAGGGCACGAGGGGCGGCCCAGGAGGGCACGAGGGGCGGCCCAGGAGGGCACGAGGGGCGGCCCGCCCCTCTGAAAGTAGCTAGCTGGGGCACTGGCTCCAGATAAGGCACTTTTTTCATCCCAAAAGTCTTAAAACAAAAACATGTTGTTGGTACTCATTATAAGCGCCTTGCCAAGATGCTTCTAGTGAGTACCCACAACATGTGTTTCATGCAGAAATAAAGAAACATGTTGTGGGTACTCATTAGAAACACCTCACCGGGGCGCTTCTAATGAGTGCCCACAACATATGTTTCTGTGCAGAAATAAAGAAATAAGATGTGGATACCCCCTCTTATCTGGGGCTATGCTGTTACTATATTACTATAATCTGATTGATATGGCTCTACACTCCTTTGGATTTAAACTACCTTCTGCTTCCATTTGAGTATTCCCCGTCGATTACAATAACACACTCCTTTGCTAAAATGACATCTTATCCCTAAAACTAGCATTTTTCAGATGAAAATTTTTGATATTTCCAAAAAATAGATTATGGTGCTCGTTAGAACCGCCTTGAGGGGTGGTTGGGTGAGTCAACGCTGAAATGTACCTTGCATCACTGGGGTGGCCAACTGGTACTGGCTTACAGTTTGGCAAGGCCTGCTGTCCGTGCAGCAGGTAAGGGTAGAGGGGAACTATTGTTATTTCTTCCGGCCCCGATAGCTCAGTTGGTAGAGTGTCCGCTCCGGGGAACGGGAGGTCTCGGGTTCGATCCCGGGCCGCGACATACCAAAGTTGTTAAAAATGGTACTAGCTGCTCCTCACTTGGCACTCGGATTTACGGGGTACAGCTAGGACTGGTCGACCCAGTGTCAGGATAATGTGACTGGGTGTGGTATCATGTACTGTGTCTGGGACATGATACTTCAGTGAGGCAGCACTATAAAAGTGAGCATCGAGCTCCCTGTCGCAACCAGACACCGTCGTGATATGACTGAAAAATTGTTGAAAGCGACGTTAAACCCGAATTCACACACACACACACATTGTTATTTCTTCTGTTTCTACACTTCCATTCATTTTCCTTTTTCTCCTCTGTCCCTCACTTTCATCTCCACTACTATCTCTTCAATCTCTCTTTTCTCCCTTTCTCCGGGAGATGACACAAAATGACCCACAAGGGTTGATGTGTCATTGAACTGAAAACAGTCAGTCGTTAGAACACTTCATTCTCATTGAGGCAGTGCTAACGAGTAGCCATAGTTCATGTTTTTAAGAAAAAAAAAAGCCCTGTAAACTCCAATTTTCCCTTTATAAAGAGACATTTTACTTGGACTTGTTAATCTGATGTCATATATAACAAAAGTCCATTTAAAAAAAAATCACAGATGTCAGGTTCGGTTATTTTGGAAATTTATTGAGAAAATGGTTGAACTTTTTGCAGTTTTGCAAAAAAATGAAGGCCCTGATTACCCAACCCATATATGACAATGGAATCTTCCACCTACTAAGTCTGGAGATATCCATTTCCAATTACAGGGGTGTCAGGTTTGTTTTTGTTTGTGGCAAATTTTTCAAAATTGAATGTTCTTTAAGCATTCCAGAGTTCTGCGGCGTCTAATATGGGTCTGCACTGTTTGCCAATGCCACAGAAAAGGGCCAATAGGCATTAGTAAATGTCTGGAATACAGGTGCTTCTTGCTCTCAGATACTGATACTTGACAGCTTTTTTGTACTACAATGTTTAAAAAAAATCTAGATTAATAATGTTGCATATCTTTTCTCTTTGATCAGAGAAATCTCCACTACAAGATCTGCCTTCGAGTGTTACCTGGCAACCAGGTCAAAGTCATGTATTTGGTGTTGGAAGTGAGGCTGGCCAGGTGGTTGTCAAGGATACAAGAGCTGCTGTTTGTTCAGCAGTGTCATATACTCCACATAGAAGAGCAGTGAAAAGACTTCAGTTCTCACCAATTAAGTAAGTCTGGCTAACAATTCTACAGTTGTTTATTTAATGGGAATATATAGACCTTCAGGGGAGGCAACTATTTCAAAATAGTTTACCTTCCTTGTACATCAGGAGTCTGCTCTGATACCCCTGTTTCCTCATCTATTCACTTGCCCATTAAATGTGTTGAATACGAGGACTGTTCAAATATAAATGCAAGTAGAACGTTTTCTCTTGCACTAATGCGAAAATCACCTGGAAATAAATATCACAGCGTAGAAAAACATTATACCTATACATTGATACCAAACCTGTTAAAATCCGTGCACTTTAGCCATGTATATTGTTCGATAAACACTGTCTACTCTTGTATACTAATACAAAACATGGTTGGAAGAAGGTCAGAGTATGCCGTTGAAATACGGTCCGATATTAAGAATCATTGTATTCTTGGTATACGGTGCAAAGACATTTTTGATGAAATATGTTCGGTTTATGGGCATAATGAAATGTCTTTTCCGACAGTTTTTCGTTGGTGTAAGAAATTCAGCTGTGGGCTAGGCTCAACAGAAGATGCACCACATGATCGTCGGCCGAAAAGAGCAACATCTGCCAAGATGGTTGCTAGAGTGAAAGAAATAGTTGCTACCGATGCACGACACACCACTAGGCAAACAGCTAGTATGGTTGGCATCTCATTAGGAGCAGCTCATACAATTCTGAAACGGGATTTGAAAATGAGAAAGATCTGTGCTAGATGGATTCCCCATCTGTTGACAGATGAGAGAAAAAGACACGCGTTCAGTGCGCCAAGAAGTTGCTTAAAAAGTTTCTAAATTACAATGCACGGTCTTTCGCTAATGTTGACACAGGTGAGGAGACATGGGTTCACTTTTTTGAGCAAATACGAAAGATTCAGAACAAAATATGGGCAACAAAGTATTGCAAAAGACCATGCATTGCAAAGCGGACCATGAGCGTCAAGAAGGTAATGTATGCCATATTCTTTTCAAATCAGGGCCATGCTATTCAGGTTGCTGTGCCTAAAAGCAAATCTGTAAATGCGAAGTTTTACAAGAATAAAGTTCTTCGAAAATTGAAGAAATATTTCAAAGAACGAAGACCCGCAACTGGTTTGGCCAATGTCAGATTAGTACATGACAATGCGTCGCCGCACAAGGCGTTCATTGTGCAAGACTATCTGAAGCAGGAAAAGGTTGTTGAACTCCCTCACCCCCACTATTCCCCTGACCTTGCCCCGTGTGACTTTTTTTGTTCCCGCGGCTGAAAAAATACCTTTCTGGTCGAAAATTTGTACAGCGCAAACACCTCGGTTCTGCAATATTCCAGTGCCTTCATAGTATACCTCGAAAAGACTACCAAAATGCATTCAATGATTGGATCAGAAGATTGAAAGTTTGTATATCTGTTAAAGGGGAATACTTTGAAGAGACAAAATAAATTTTTCATCGAAATCTGTCACGGAATCATTTTTATGTGCTTAGTTGCATTCATATTTGAACAGTCCTCGTAACCACAAAACTTAATTATAGTTTCCACAGCAAAATTTTTCTTGTCATTTTAACTGCATGTCTGGAGTTTAATGGGCGGGTCAGCACTTTTTAGGTCATTTTTTGAGCCGGTCAGTTTACCTATCCACACTTTTCCTGGGCAGGCTTATATGTTAGTGGTTAACCGTACAGTGCACATTCTTTCACCAGAACCTTAACTGTATGTAAATTTGCCTAATGAATTTAACAGATTTTTGAGGGGAAACTTTTGTTGTTCTTATCACCACTTTTCATGTTTGTTCACTACAATCTCTTCATAAAACTGTTGTTGGGTTAATTAAACCTTTTTGTACCTAATGGAATCTTCCTCCTTATATATAGGAGTTCATTTAAAAAATGAAGGGGTGTCAGTTTGCGTTTTCATCCAAATTTATTTGGAAACTGGCTGAACGTTTTGCAAACAGTATAGGCCCTGATCAGATGCCACATTCTGCGGCATCTGATCTGGGACTGCACTGTTTGCCAGGGTACCCGTTTTGGGGTTTCCGGTACAAAATGGGTTAAAGATCTATTTTATATCCAAACAAAATGTATAGATTATATTGAAAAATTATGGTAATTTTTTCTTTATAATCTTTAAATTTTGATATGATTATTTTTCTTTATAATCTATACATTTTGGGATTCATCTTTAAACCATGGTATAACGAACAATGTTATAAAGAGGTTTATAACAGGTGTATTTGTAAAAGTTGCCATAATTTTATTTACTTTACCCCCAGCATACGGAGTATGCCATGGGGGTATATAGTTTTCGTCTTTTCTGTGTGTTTGTGTGTATGTCTGTCTGTTAATATTTTCGTGTCCGCTCCATAACTTTTAAACTGCATGACATAGTTTCATGAAACTTCACATAAGTGTTAAACATCATGAGACGACATGCAGAACACATAAACCGTAACTCTTGCTTTCCTACTTTCAGAGTTATTGCCCTTTGAATATTGAAAATGACCTTTTTTACCATTCATTTGTGTCCGCTCTGTATCTGTCAAACCTTTTGAACGGCTTGACATATTTTCATGAAACTTCACTCAAATGTTAAACACCATGAGACGACATGCAGAACACATGAACCATAACTCTTGTTTTTAGCTCACCTGTCACGTAGTGACAAGGTGAGCTTTTGGGATCACTTTTTGTCCGTCGTCCGTCGTGCGTGCGTGCGTCCGTGCGTGCGTGCGTGCGTCCGTGCGTCCGTAAACTTTTCTTCAAACGACATCTCCTCCTAAACCACTGATCGGATTTTGACCAAACTTCACAGGAATGATCCTTAGGTGGTCCCCTTTCAAAGTTGTTCAAATGGTTCCGGTCCATTGCTTATATAGGTCACAGGAGCCAAAAATAGATTTTTTTCACCGAAAACTTAAAAAATCTTCTTCTCTGAAACCGCAAGGCCCAGGTCTTTGATATTTGGTATGAAGCTTCATCTAGTGGACCCCTACCAAGATTGTTCAAATTATAGTGCTGGGGCCAAAAATGCCCCCGCACGGGGGCCCTTTGGTTTTGCATGGGCTTATATGGGGAAAATCTTAAAAAATCTTCTTCTCTAAAACCGCAAGGCCCAGATCTTTGATATTTGGTATGAAGCTTCATCTAGTGGACCCCTACCAAAATTGTTCAAATTATAGTGCTGGAGCTAAAAATGCCCCCGCATGGGGGCCCTTTGGTTTTACATGGGCTTATATAGGGAAAATCTTGAAAAATCTTCTTCTCTGAAACTGCAAGGCCCAGGTCTTTGATATTTGGTATGAAGCTTCATCTAGTGGACCCCTACCAAGATTGTTCAAATTATAGTGCTGGGGCCAAAAATGCCCCCGCACAGGGGGCCCTTTGGTTTTACATGGGCTTATATAGGGAAAATCTTTAAAAAATCTTCTTCTCTGAAACAGCAAGGCCCAGATCTTTGATATTTGGTATGAAGCTTCATCTAGTGGACCCCTATCAAGATTGTTCAAATTATAGTGCTGGAGCTAAAAATGCCCCCGCATGGGGGCCCTTTGGTTTTACATGGGCTTATATAGGGAAAATCTTGAAAAATCTTCTTCTCTGAAACCGCAAGGCCCAGGTCTTTGATATTTGGTATGAAGCTTCATCTAGTGGACCCCTACCAAGATTGTTCAAATTATAGTGCTGGGGCCAAAAATGCCCCCGCACGGGGGCCTTTTGGTTTTACAAGGACTTATATAGGGAAAATCTTTAAAACTCTTCTTCTCTGAAACCACAAGGCCCAGGTCTTTGATATTAGGTATGAAGCTTTATCTAGTGAACCCCTACCAAGATTGTTCAAATTATAGTGCTGAAGCTAAAAATGCCCCCGCACGGGGGCCCTTTGGTTTTACATGGGCTTATATAGGGAAAATCTTGAAAAATCTTCTTCTCTGAAACCGCAAGGCCCAGGTCTTTGATATATGGTATGAAGCTTCATCTAGTGGACCCCTACCAAGATTGTTCAAATTATAGTGCTGGGGCCAAAAATGCCCCCGCATGGGGGCCCTTTTGGTTTTGCATGGACTTATATGGGGAAAATCTTTAAAAATCTTCTTCTCTGAAACCGCAAGGCCCAGATCTTTGATATTTGGTATGAAGCTTCATCTAGTGGACCCCTACCAAGATTGTTCAAATTATAGTGCTGGAGCAAAAAATGCCCCCGCACGGGGGCCCTTTGGTTTTACATGGGCCTATATAGGGAAAATCTTGAAAAATCTTCTTCTCTGAAACCGCAAGGCCCAGGTCTTTGATATTTGGTATGAAGCTTTATCTAGTGGACCCCTACCAAGATTGTTCAAATTATAGTGCTGGAGCTAAAAATGCCCCCGCATGGGGGCCCTTTGGTTTTACATGGGCTTATATAGGGAAAATCTTTAAAAATCTTCTTCTCTGAAACCACAAGGCCCAGGTCTTTGATATTTGGTATGAAGCTTCATCTAGTGGACCCCTACCAAGATTGTTCAAATTATAGTGCAGGAGCTAAAAATGCCCCCTGCACGGGGGTCCTTTGGTTTTACATGGGCTTATATAGGGAAAATCTTGAAAAATCTTCTTTTCTGAAACCGCAAGGCCCAGGTCTTTGATATTTGGTATGAAGCTTCATCTAGTAGACCCCTACCAAGATTGTTCAAATTATAGTGCTGGGGCCAAAAATGCCCCCACACCAGGGCCCTTTTGTTTTACATAGGCTTATATAGGGAAAATCTTGAAAAATCTTCTTCTCTGAAACTGCAAGGCCCAGGTCTTTGACATTTTGGTATGAAGCTTCATCTTGTGGACCTGTACCAAGATTGTTCAAATTATAGCCCTGGGGCCAAAAATGCCCCCGCTCCGGGGCCCTTTGGTTTTACATAGACTTATATAGGGAAAATCTTGAAAAATCTTCTTCTCTGAAACCACAAGGCTTAGGTCTTTGATATTTGTTATGACGCTTCAGCTAGTGGACCTCTATAAAGATTGTTCAAATTATAGGCCTGAGACCAAAAATGCCCCCGCCATGTGGCCCTTTGGTTTTACATAGACTTATATAGGGAAAATCTTTAAAAATCATCTTCTCTGAAACACAAGGCTTAGGTCTTTGATATTTGTTATGAAGCTTCAGCTAGTGAACCTCTACCAAGATTTTTCAAATTATAGCCCTGGGGCCAAAAATGCCCCAGCTCTGGGGCCCTTTGGTTTTACATAGACTTATATAGGGAAAATCTTGTTTTACATAGACTTCTATATGCAGGGTAAACCTTTAAAATCTTCTTTTCTGAAACCAGAAAGCCCAGGTCTTTCATATTAGATATGAAGCTTCATCTTGTGGACCTCTACCAAGATTGTTCAAATTTTAGCCCTGGGGCCAAAATTGACCCTGCCCGGGGCCCACTTGTTATGCTTTGGATCAGGTGAGCGAACCAGGGCCCTCTGGGCCCTCTTGTTCTACTTTCAGAGTTATTGCCCTTTGAATATTATAACTTGCAATTTTTACCATACACTTGTGTCCGCTCTGTAACTTTAAAACCGTTTGAGATAATTTCATGAAACTTCAAACAAATGTAAAGCAAGATAATATGATGGGCAGAACACAAGAACCATAGCTCTTGTTTGCATACATTATAAATTATTTCCCTTTGAAGATAGTAAATTATGTGTCTGTTAACATCTTCTCCATTACTTTTAAACTTTTAAACGGCTTAACATATTTTCATGAAACTCCACACGAATGTTGAACTCTGTGAGATGACGTGCAGAACACATGAACCATAACTCTTGCTTTCCTAATTTCAGAGTTATTGCCCTTTGAATATTGAAAATGGCCATTTTTACAATACACTTGTGTCCGCTCTGTAACTTTCAAACCATTTGAGATAATTTCATGAAACTTCAAACAAATGTAAAGCACAATAATAGGATGGGCAGAATACAAGAACTACAACTTTGGTTTGCATGCTTTATTAATTATTTCTCTTTGAACATACTTGAATTATTACCCTTTGAAGATGGTAAATTATCTGTTAACATCTTCGTGTCTGCTCCATAACTTTTGAATGGCTTGACATATTTTCATGAAAGTTCACACAAATGTTGAACACCATGAGACAACATGCAGAACACATGAACCATAACTCTTGTTTTCCTACTTTCAGAGTTATTGCCCTTTGAATATTGAAAATGGCCTTTTTTACCATGCACTTGTGTCCGCTCTGTAACTTTCACTTTCACAGTTTTCTTCATTTCTGCTCAAAAGACGGTTGTATGAACTCTGTATGTTTCTTTGGCTCATGTTTTACTGATGGCTGTAGCCGGGGGTATTAGTGAGCATATGCTCACTTGATTGTCTAGTTTGGGATAGTTTTCTTTGCCTTAACTACGTTGCTTGGGTTGATGATGTACAGCACATGCATACTTACTTATATTCACAGGAACAATGTGTTGGCTTCAGTATCAGAAGACTGTGGTGTAGTTGTCACATATATCAATGAAGAAACCTCATCACAAATGTAAGCTAATTCAGAACAGTGTTACCACATGAGAGAGAGAGATATCAAGGATCATTTGGGATAATTTTCCTTATGTTTGGTTAGAAGGATATGAGAGGAGTAACAAGAATCATTTAGGGCTAATTTTCTAACGTTAGAAGCATATGCTGTGGGTACTGGTTAGAATTGCCTATTGCCCACAACATAAGAAGCATATGTGATGGGTACTTGTTAGTATTGCCTCTTACTATTACCCACAACATAAGAATATATATTGTGGGTACTTGCTAGAATTGCCTCTTATAATTACCCACAACATAAGAAGCATATGTTGTGGGTACTTAATAGAATTGCCTCTTACTATTACCCACAATATAACTTTTTATGGCGAAACAAAAAAAGATATGCCAACCTACCGTAAAGATTCAGACACCTTCAGGACTTGCTATAAAACACCTCAACTAATTTATTTCATGAGCCAGAAAGGAATCCATAAGGTGCCGACGGAATGGCAAACAGTGTAGACCCTGATCAGACTGCTCCTGAAGGAGCAGTCTGATCTGGGTCTTCACTGTTTGCTTTGGCCTATCTGTCCCAATACTTAGGATCATTACAGTATCTTGTTTCTGTCAAAAATTTCATGACTTTGGCTAAGCAGTGTAGCTGGGCAGGCCAGTTAGTGTCTTAGGTGGCGACAAAACCAAAAGATGTTTTGCTCGTGGCGGTGCCAGCCTTGGTAACTCAGTTGGATGCCTGTCTGACTGGTGATCAGGAGGACCAGGGTTCGATACCTGCCGGGGTCGGCAACATTCTTTCATGAAGATTGATCATGAAATCTTTTCTACGGTCATTCTCAATGTACTGGTTAACCACTTACTTATAAGCCTGCCCAGGAAAAGTTCGGATAGATAAACTGACCCGCACAAAAAGGACCTAAATAGTGTTGACTGGGCCATTAAATTAAACTCCAATACAAACAAATACAAACAACTCTAGTGGCTGAGCTCATTTATAAAAAGTCAGAACCAGTTGTTGAAAACATTGTTAACAATCTTGATAGTGGTCAAAATGTTAACTATTCTTTTGTTTTGTTTGATTTGAGGTTTAACGTCCCCGTCAACACTGTAAAGGTCATTTTGGAGACGTTGCTTCCAATTTTGTGGGACTTTTACCCGACATTGAGATGAAATGACATCTCAAGCCCTGTCGCCCAATGAAACCAATAGGGTTTATTAGCATGGACGGTCCGCCTCGCACCGCGGTTCCTGGACAGGCTTAGATCCTCTAAGCGGTTTACCAGTACTAGTGTGCGGGCCAGATTCAGCTCTGCGTGGAAGCAGCATGCAGCCCATATATTTCTTCAAGCCCCTATGGGCGGGGGCTGGTTAACTATTCTAGTAAGTTCAATATCTATACCAGTGATATCTATTTTTGCTGAAAAAAAATATAAGTATATTTTCTAAATTAAATGATCAAAGTTGAAATGATACGTTAACAAACAACATTAATAGTTTTGAAAAACTGGCCCCTGTCCTATGTCACTGGATTGAGAATGGAGAACCTTGAAAACATTTGGGCATGAAGGTTTAAAGGTGGTCACATGACTTTCGGTTTCAATTTATTGTTTTTTGTAAACAATGTCAGATTTCTACAATAGATGAGGATCATTCAAGTTTATAGTTTGGAAATATATGCAGAAGTTCCCTAGGTATGCAAAACTGTCTGTAAATTGCTGTAGTCTATCTGAAATATATGTTTGTTTGTTAATCCCCGCCGTGAAGCGGAACTGGGATTATTGGCCTTCGTCTGTCCATCTGTCCATCCGTCTGTCTGTCTGTCCGTAACACTTTCTTGTCCGCTCCATATCTCCTGAACCCTTTGATAGGTTTTCATTAAACTTTGGTCAATTATTCGTCTCAGTGAGCTGATGTGCAGAACCCATAAATGAACCATGCCGACTCAAGGTCAAGGTGACAGTTGAAGGTCACGAGTTTGAAACTTTGAATGTTGTGTCCGTTCCATATCTCCTTTACCCTTGGAAGGATTTTCATTAAACTTTGGTCAAATATTCTTTTCAGTGGGCTGATGTGCCGAACCGATAAATGAACCATGCCGGCTCAAGGTCAAGGTCACATTTGAAGGTCAAGAGTTTGAAACTTTGAATTTTGTGTCCATTCCATATCTCCTTTACCCCTGCAAGGATTCTCTTTAAACTTTGGTCAATTATCCCTCTCAGTGAGCTGATGTGCAGAACCCATAAATGAACCATGCTGACTCAAGGTCAAGGTCACATTTGAAGGTCAAGAGTTTGAAACTTTGAATTTTGTGTCCATTCCATATCTCCTTTACCCCTGCAAGGATTCTCGTTAAACTTTGGTCAATTATCCCCCTCAGTGAGCTGATGTGCAGAACCCATAAATGAATCATGCTGAATCAAGGTCAAGGTCACATTTGGAGGTCAAGAGTTTAAAACTTTGAATTTTGTGTCCGTTCCATATCTCCTTTACCCCTCAAAGGATTTTCATTAAACTTTGGTCAGTTATCCCTCTCAGTGAGCTCATATGCCAAACCCATAAATGAACAATGCACTCAAAGTCAAGGTCACATTTGAGGGTCACGAGTTTGAATCTTTGAATTTTTTGTCTGTTCCAGATCTCCTTTACCCTTCAAAAGATTTCTATTAAATTTTGGTCAAATGTCCCCCTCAGTGAGCTGATGTGCAGAACACATAAATAAACCATGCCTACTCAAGGTCAAGGTCACAGTTGAAGGTCACAAGTTTGAAACTTTGTATTTTGTGTCCATTCCATATCTCCTTTACCCCTGGAAGGATTTTCATTAAACTTTCGTCAAATATCCCCCTCAGTGAGCTGATGTGCAGAACCTGTAAATAAACCATGCCAACTCAAGGTCATGGTCACAAGGTTGAGCCTTGATACAAAGTGTGGCGGGGGATTTGGCTGTCCCTCAGACTGCTTTCTTGTTTGTATATGAAATATATGTAATTAAGCAGTTGTCATTGTCACAAGATTTTGCGACCTCTGGGCTTCAAAGAATCTGGGAGAAAATTTTGAAAGTTTAAAGTATCGATGCATAACGTGCACGGAATTTTGGTCTCATATTTTTGAGTAAAAACAGTGTATATATGAAAGACGTTACTCAGATTTTCTGGACTTTTGCAAATTACATGTATCAGATAAAAAAGAAGAGAAAATGTCAGATGACTGTTGTCAAAACAAAGGTCATGAATAATTCAATCAGACACCTATAAAATTGAATCATTAAATTTATGAAATGAAAGTGTCTGAAACAGCTAAACTTTGTTGAAAAGGTAAAGTTATGGAATGCAGTTGTGTCCTGGTCCAGTGACGGATACTAGCAGAGATTAGATATGACAGTTGTTACTTGTAAAAATTGTTTTAAAAAAATAAAATTTAAGATAAACATCATTCTACAGCAGTTGTTAAAGCTCAGTAAAAACGAGAATTCTTAACTCTTAGGATCCCATCACAGCAATTGTCATGTTCTTTATTGTTTGCTGGTTGCTTTAAAAGTCATTGTTACAGTGTGGACCAAGATCAGATTGATCGTCTAGAAGCATTCTGATCAAGATCCATGTTGTTTGTCAGTTTGGGAAAATACATTTGAAAAGATTGCAAGAAATTGGTTTGAAAAGTTTGCAAGAAGATGCAGCATAACAACATAAAATTCAGCCGATATTTTCAGATGCATTTTTTAATCTCCCCCGGTAGGGATAGCGGGGACATACTGTTTTTGCCCTGTCTGTTGGTTTGTATGTGGACAACTTTAACATTGGCCATAACTTTTGAAATGTTTGAGATAGAGTATTCATATTTGGCCTGAAGGTTCCTTGTGACAAGACCTTCACATTCATGCCAAAAAATTTGACCTGTGACCTTGACCTTTAACCTACTTAAAAGAAAAAAAATAACATTGGTCATAACTTTTGAACCACTTGAGATACAGCCTTCATATTTGGCATTTATGTTCCTTGTGAAAAATGCTTTAGATTAATACAAAAAATTTGACCTGTGACCTTGACCTTTGACCAACTGTAAATAAAAAAAACAAAACATTTTGGTCATAACTTTTGAACGGTTTGAGATAGAGCCTTCATATTTTGCATGTAGGTTCCTTGTGACAAGAGCTTTACATTCACGTAAAAAAAATTTGACCTGTGACTTTGACCTACATAAAAGAAAAAGTTAACATTGGTCATAACTTTTGAACCGTTTGCGATACAGCCTTCATATTTAGCATGTAGGTTCCTTGTGACAAGAGCTTTACATTCATGCAAAAATTTTGACCCTTGACCTTTGACCTACTTAAAAAAATAAACATTTTTGGTCATAACTTTCGAACTGTTTGGGATAGAGCCTTCATATTTGGCATGTAGGTTCCCTGTGATAAGAGCTTTACATTCATGCAAAATGTTTGGACCATGACCTTGACCTTCTTAAAAGAAAAAATATAATTGTTCATTACTTTTGAACTGTTAAGATAGATCCTTTATATTTGGCATGTAGTTCCTTGTGACAAGAGCTTTACATTCATGCAAATGTTTTTTACCTGTGACCTTGACCTACTTTAAAGAAAAATATTATTGTTCACAACTTTTGAACGGTTTAAGAAAGAGCTTTCATATTGGGCATGTAATTTCCTTGTGTCAAGGGCTTCCCACACAAACAAAAATCTTGACCTGTGACATTGACCTTGAACTGAGCAACTTTGAATAAAAAATGACCATGCCCGGGGACATGTTCGTGTTTCACAAACACATCTTTTTTTTTTTTTCATCTCGTCTTTTAGAGACTGGTTATGTCTTTCAGATACAGCAATAGCTCGCACAGAGATTTTGTCCAAGGTGTGTCATGGAGTAGTAGGAACAGACTGTATACCTGTGGTTGGGATGGCAAAGTTTACAGTCACACAGTCAAAGAACAAGTTGAGGGTCACATGACCGAAGGGGAGACCACTCGAATGGAAATTAATGGTTTTCCTCAAGAACAAAAAGATATTAAAGACAATCTACCTCAGAAATCTGTTCCGAGTGAAAGTGGTGATGGCACTCAGAATAACTGTGATTCCTAGGGGAGTGTAAATGAATTAACAGAAGAGACTTGAGGCAGATTTGAAGATAATCCTGAGATGATTTTTTTTTCTTGTCTCCATAGTGACATAGTAAAATTCCGCTAAGACTACCTGAAATTAAGACTAAATATGCTTTTAAGAACTTATTGAGATGGTTTCAATTATTTTTTTCTTTGTGTTTTCTACACTCAATGTCTGCATTTAAGAGACCACTTTTAGGACTGTTCAAATGTGGTCTTAAAGACCACTTTTGAACAGCCCCAAAGGTGGTCTTAATATAGGCACTTTACTGTACATTGTGCTGCTTTAGGGAGTACACTTGTTTTTATGGAGAGTTGAAGAAAATCTTCTCCCAGTTATCATAATAAAATGTTACTCTTCTGATGACAAAAATTTTGAGATCAACAAGTCTTTCATTCCATTGTGTACGCATTTCTTCTTCATCCAATTTGTGCTTGTTAAAACATGAAGGTTATGTTATGTTCACTGAAAAGTGATGCCTCAAAATGTGAAAAAATAGTATATTCACAACATTGTGATGTGCATATTAATAACAAAGCTCAAGATTCGGTTGCTGTCCTTATTACCCAGTGTATTGGAAAATACTTGTTATTCATCTGGTTGTATTCAGACTTGTCATTTCCTTACCATATATAAAATTTGAACAAGAACAATTTACTATCTGATGTCTACAGATAGTTGGACGAGTGGCTCTCACTGTAGACCCTGCTGGAAGACACGTCTCATCTGGGTCTACACGGTTTTCTCAAGTCTGTGTGTCATAATACATAATTATGGTAAAATAAAATACTTGGCAACTTTGAAATACATGTATTTTGTGTCCCTCCAATGCAGTTGAACATGAAAAAATATGCAGTTCTTGTTTTAGACAACTGCACCTTTCAAACTCTTTATGCTCCAAAAGAAAAAAAAAAAAACCTGTGGTTCGAACCTTGCTCTGGGGTCACATGAGACCCCAGTTTCTGCATGGAAAGTCAGGTGATTTATCTCCGGGTACTCTGATTTTTGTCCACATCTGCTTATTTCACTCGAAATAAGTGAAATAATCTTGAAAGGGCTGTTAAACCATAACCACACCCCCCCCCCCCCCAAAAAAAATAATAATAATAAATAAATACATGAAAAACCACCATATTTCATAGCTGAGATGTGGAAATGTGTCTTTAAGAGCAATTGATGGAGGAGCTCTTCAGAAGATTATTCTGATTCTAGAACTTATCCATTGAAGTTACAATAATGATCCTAAGTATTGGGACAGATAGGCCTAAGCAAACAATGCAGACCCAGATCAGACTGCTTCTGAAGGAGAATCTGCATTCTATCTGCACCTTTTGGGCTCCTTGCTGGATGGTGAAACAATTTTGTCAAAAATTTAGGAGAATTACGACCTTTATAAGTCCTTTATGTATCCAAATTTTTAGGATTTTTACGGTATCTACTATTACCACTGACACAGCTCCAGAAAAGTAGGTACGAGGGTAGGCTGAAAAGTTCTGAGCCTGACCAAGAAGCAGGCATCGAACAGCCATGAAATTTTGTTTTCGTTAAATCCAAACCTTTAATACTTGATTTGACTCAAATGAGTTCATGTTTACCTGCAATAACGTAGAAATTCTAGACTTTGAAAATCGGTACTAGCACGTTTTTGAGAAAATGGACAAAATCTGGCATCATGGTGTCATCAAGTACCTCCATAAAAAGCGGTTGCCTCCTAAGGACATTCATGCCGATATGGTTGCTACATTACTGATTAGCGAATGATGCTCCTTCGTATACAACCATGAAACGGTGGGCAGCAAATTTTAAGATGGGCAAGGACAGCCTTGAAGATGATGACTGGTGTGGACGACCCACAACGTCAACAACTGAGGAAACCATCAGCCAAGTGCACAGGGCCGTGATGGATGACGGGCGTTTAACTGTGAATCAGTTAGGTAACACTTGGCATCTCCCGTGAACGAGTAGAGAACATTCTACACAGTGAATTAGGAATGTCGAAGGTTTCCGCCAGATGGGTGCCACGGCTTTTGATGCCTGACCAAAAGTTGACCAGACTGAACCTGTCACAAGCCAACTTGGCTATTTTTGAAGCAGACCAAGATGGTTTTCTTGACCGTTTTGTCACTCAGGATGAGTGTTGAGTTGATCATTTTGAGCCAGAGACCAAAAGACAATCCATACAATGGAAGCACCCTGGCTCAACCCCTCCAAAGAAGGCAAAGGTCGTCTCCTCTGCAGGGAAGGTGATGGCATCAGTATTCTGGGGTGCCAAGGGTAAAATATTTATAGATTACCTTCAAAAGGGCAGAACAAATAATGGGGAGTATTATGCAGATCTGCTAAAACAATTGCGAAAAGCAATTAAGGCTAAATGACCCGGAAAATTGACAAAAGGGGTCTTGTTCCATCAGGACAATGCGCCTGCTCATAAATCGGTTGTTGCAATGGCTGCTGTGCATGACTGGCTTCACACAAGCTCTATCAGATTATTTCCTGTTTCCAAACATGAAAAAGCACTTGGCTGGGCAGCATTATCGGTCAGACGAGGAGGTGATAGCTGCTGTGGAGGAGTTTTTCAGGGACAAAGATGAGACCTTCTATACCACTGGGATCCAAGGACTCCAGCATCGCTGGAGGAAGTGTGTGGACAGGAAGGGAGACTATGTGAAAAATAAGGCACTTTCAGCATGGACAAACCATTGGATCTTGGTCAGGCTCAGAACTTTTCAGCCAACCCTCGTATAACACAAATAAAAGAAATTTTTTCTTATTTCCTTATCAGAAACACCTGTTTTATGGGTACTTGAGGCGACCATGTACTTAAAATAAGGAAAACTATCCCTCAACTCTTTAAGTCTCCTGAACTGGAGCTATGATTGAAGTTATGATGTAGATTTATGCTGTAAATGGTCTAAAGATTAATGAATTGACATAAGTACATCCAGTAAGTTGACATCATCATTATTCAGCAAAAATATTTGTTACATATTTACCATATGTATTCAGACAGATAGGCTTGAGCAAACAGTGTAAACTCGGATGAGACATCTCATCAGTCTACACTGTTTGCCACTTGGTCAGCTATTTTTAGACAGATGACCTGGTAGTAAATTGTACTTGTTAAAAATTTAGAACAAGTATGGTAAGGTTGTGAGAAGTCCAAATATTTAGGGTAAATACAGTATTCTAACAGTTTGACCCATTTTAGACAGGAAACGCCAAAGTGGGACACTAGCAAACAGCGCAGGACCAGATCAGAGGCCACTAAATGTGGCAACTTATCAGGGCCTTCACTGTTGGCAAAAAGCTCAGCAATTTTCTAATTCCTTAAAAATGACCATGTCTTTAACAGCTTAATTTAAAAAAATGAACTCCTGCATTATAATTAATACAATATTGGCTAAGTGCCCCTGCCCATCAGGGCTTGGAGAAATAGATTGGACTGCATGGTGATTCCACGCAGAGCTGAAACTGACCAAACTCGATTACTGATAAACTGCTTAAAAACTCTTAAGCCTGCCCAGGAAAAGTGGACTGCTCCTTAAACCCTAGCGCTTGAAATGTCATTTCATCCCAGTGTCAGGTAAAAAGTTCCACAAACTCAGAAGCAACGTCTCCAAAATGACTTAAATGGGACTGGGATGTAAGACCTCAACACAAACCAAGAAACAAAATATTTGATTGATTTGTGGTATAAGACTCCACCAACATGTACTTTGTAATAAGCCTTCATTCACTAGATTTATTCCATGCATCCTCATTGCATGATAATAGATCTGAAATGGTTACATAGCTTGGGATGTTTAATTTTGCTAGCCATTTTGTTAGCAAGTCCATATAATGAACACCCATCTTAACCCCACTTTATATAGAGAACACTGGGGTTTACATCATTTCTTTATTTCTGCTTCAAGACAATCAGGCGGTTCTAAAGAGCACTCACAACCTATGTTTGGAGTAAAATTATCACAAATTTTCATCAGTAAATTAACCATTTTGGAGATATGAAAGTATGCACCATGTCATATGGGTCTGTTAAGTTGTATCTACTGTATAAAAATGTGGAGTTCATTATATTTGCAAATGCTCAGATGTAATTGACTTGTGCTTTTTGTTCCATTTCTTCATTCCCTATTATAGTCCACATCTTGTGACACATTCCTTGAATAATATGTCGAACAAAATTGTATTTTCAGACATGCATTCATGAGAGATTCCAGTGCACTACACCCTAAATGAAGTCGTAAATTTATGACTGTATATTTAAGGATAATTATACCACAACCTCTGTATAACACTATTGTTGGGGTCCAAAGCAGAAACAGTGTTAGTTAAACAACCGTGTTATATCCAAACAAAATGTGAAGGTTATTTAGAAAAATGGCCATAAATGGTCATTTTTCTATATAATCTTCACATTTTTGGGATCAAGCTTGAAACCGTGTTATATTCAAAACTGTGTTATAATGAACAGTGTTAAATTGAGATGGTGTACACTGTTGAAAACCTGACGTCATTAAGTAACTTCTTTTTTCATTGGCTGGCACTTGGTTTTGCACAGCTGATCATGCTTTCCATTTTGGCAGATAGAACAAGTTTCGAACAAAGCAAGTATAAAAGTGCATTAGCATGGGGATAACTGTATTGAAAGTTGTCCTTTGAGGAGGTAAATCATCACTTTTATGGTCCCAGCTCCGCTAACAAACTTTCTGGCTATCAATTGATGATTTACCTCCCCAAATGCAGGGTTGGCAACATTCTTTTGGTGGCGATGGATTGAAATCTTTTCTACGGTCATTCTCTCCCTTACGCTGATTATAGAAGAGCAGTTGTCAGTTTCTGGCGAAAGAATGTGCGCTGTACTGCTGGTTAACCACTAACATATAAGCCTGCCCAAAAGTATGGATAGATAGTTTTAAACTGACCGGTTTGATATGACCATAATACAGTTGACTCTCTTTATCTCAAACTCCAAGGGACTGAATATTTGGTTTGAGATAATAGTAGTTTGAGGTAAAAGGAGTTGAAATCTAAGGAACATATAGCAAAACTAACATAAGGGCACAAAACTTAGTTTGACTTAATAGCAGTGAAGACAATGATCAATACAATTAACCCACAGCTCCCATCAGAGACACCAAAGGGAAAGAAACACAAACATGAAATAACTAGACCCTAATGGAAACACCAATAGCGGAAAGCCAAAGTACAGTCACTTTCCCACAAAATGGCCAATTGGCTATCCAAGCAATACACACACTCTAAAGACAAACATAACAAAAATAAACCACGACAGAAGAACCGCCTTGGAACGGTCAGTGAAACGAATTCCACTGGGGGCATAAATTGATTAAGTCATTGCAGAGTTTGAGATAATGAGAGTCTACTGTATACCATTTCATGCTTATGACCCACAAAGAGGGTTTGATGCATCGTTAAACTAGAAATCATCATGACCTAAATAGTGTTGACTGGGCCATTGAACTCCAAAACAAACCAAATGACAGTTCAGCCTGCAAACTATTGAGTCAGAATACAGCCTTGGCTGTCTGAATGAAGGTTAATTAGCCCATAACATGCTGAGCACAACCCCTACCTTTGCAAACACTTCCGAAGAAGCCATCTGATCAAAATCTACACCGTTATGCAGTTTGTATGTCCCACTAACAGCAAAGGTCATAGGGAGACAGGACCTTGGTTTAAAGACTTATCCAAAAGAATATGGAGAAGCCCGGGATCAAACCAACGTCCCCTGGTTTTTTAGGAGAGTAGCATAACCACTACACCATGGAGGTTTCTCATGCAGTTTGGGAATTGAACAAATACTTGAGATAAAGTAATTTGACTACTGGATGTGGTTAAATTAATTTGTTCAGCAGGATAATGGTTAGGCTGGTCAAGATGTAAACTGCGCTAGAAAGTACAATATTTGATAGTATTATTTTTGTTGAAAAAATGTGAGTAGCTTTAAAGCCGCTCACATTTTGTCAGCAAAACTAATAGTAAAAGACTGATGTTTAAACAATATGGTAACTAACAACATTGTTAGTTCTGAACATCTGGGACCCTAATGTTGTGGAGGGAGGGGAGGGGGGCTAGGTTCTGGTGGTATAACAAATAGTGCAGACTTTGATCAGATGGCTTTGGCAAGTTCATTGTTTCTGTACTTTTATTGTGGATAATTAGTGACAATCATTTGCCAAAATTAAGTTACCGTAATGATCCTAAGTATTGGGACAGATGGGCCTAAGCAAACAGTGAAGACCCAGATCAGACTGATCAATGTCTACCCTCTTGCCCATTCCAACTGCACCTTTTTGGACTCTTTGATAAATCATGAAACAAATGTTAAAATTTTAGGAGAATTACAGCAAGTTCTCAAGGTGTCCCAATTTTCAGGATTATCAGCCGAGCCGGTGCATGACAAAACATACAATAAGATGTGTGACAAGTGAAAACTCAGACCAGCCCGACATCCCTAGGGCCTGATCAGTTTTCACTGATATAATGAGCCCTCTACACAGTATACTCCATATCAAAAGACAGATACATGTAAATGAAACCTGTTATACAAGGTGGATGTACAGACCGGTCACACAGGTTTTGTTGTGCTCTGGCTCATTTAAGGGGAATGGGAACACCTTCAGGGGAGGCAACTCCTGCAAAAGTATTTTTATCTCACATGTTAATTAGGATCAACTCTTAAAGGAAAGAATTTGCTCCTGAGGAGCAAATTCTTTCCTTTAAGAGTAGACCCCTTTTTCAGTGAGATAGGGCTTATAGAAAAGCGAACAGGAAGTTCCGAAAGTTGTCTCCCTTTGAAAAATGGCGGAAAAATCTGCTAGGTGTTCCCATTCCCCTTAATCTTTTCATTCCTGTTTTGATGTAAACATCTGAGTCTAGTTGTTCAAAAGCTTTTAACAAGCTTATCAGTGGTCAAAATGTTAACTGTCCTAATAAGCACAGTAATTAATACAGTGGTCTTTTTTTTTCTGAAAAAAAAATGTAAGCTTTTGCAAAAGCTACTCAAATTTTTTCAGCAAAAAAAGAAGAGTAGAAAATTTGCCATATTAAATGATCAAAGTTTTAACAGTATGTTATTTAATGACACTTAGTTTGAACAACTGGGGCCAGTTGATCAAAACTAAAGACACCATTAGTTAACAAATCGTTAAAACTTCCATCATTTAATTTCTCATATACTATATTTTTGCTGAAAAAATGTGAGTAGCTTTTGCAAATGCAAAAGCTTCTCACATTTTTCCAGCAAAAATACCAGAATATTAGATATTGGACTTGCTAGAACAGTTGACATTTTTTTAACCACTAACGAGCTTGTTAAGCTAACAATGCTTTGTACAACTGGGCCCTGATATGTAATATTGTTGTTGCAAGTCTTCAGCAAGCAATATTCGAAGCTTTATGCATATGATGCATAGAATAAAGAGAAAATGGTGGACTTGTTTGTTCTTTGTCCCATGTTTCCAGCAGGAGTGGTTGCCGGCCTCAGTGGCTCAGTCGGATGCGCGTCTGACTGGTGATCAGGAGGACGCGGGTTCGACTCCCGCCGGGGTCGGCAACATTCTTTCGTGGAGATTGATCATGAAATCTCTTCTACGGTCATTCTCTCCCTTCCGCTGATTCAAGAAGGGCAGTTGTCAGTTTCTGGCGAAAGAATGTGCACTGTACTGGTTAACCGCTTACGTATAAGCCTGCCCAGGAAAGTGTTGATAGGTAAACTGACCGGCTCAAAAATGACCTAAATAGTGTTGACTGGGCCGTAAAACTCCAATACAAACAAACAAACAAAGCAGGAGTGGTCTAAACATACACATCAAAATGGATACACCTTTTTAGCTCCCCTGAGCCAAAGGCGCTGGGGGATGGTAGGCCTCCATCGTCAAGGACGTGAGCTTGCGAGTTCACTATCTTCACCAAAATTAGAGCAATAAACTAAATACACCCCTACCTCTTTATAACACTATTGTTGGGGTCCAAAGCAAAAACCGTGTTAGTTAAACAACCGTGTTATATCCAAACAAAAATGTATAGATTATATAGAAAAATGACCATTTTTGGGATCCACCTTTAAACCGTGTTGTATCCAAAACTGTGTTATAACGAACCATGTTAACTCTTATCTTGCTGTTCACGACAAGCCCTATTTTTGGAAACAGTGCAATTAATGAATTTGTAGGAATAAATTACATCAAGTGATCTGATTGGTTCAAAGTTCGAAATGGGTGTGGCTTAAATGAATATTCAGCAAGAGAAGGGTTATAATGAGGGTGTGGTGTATTTTGTTTTATAGCTCCAAACCTGATCAAATGAATATGTAAACATGCATGGGTAACTTCATTGTGGCACATCCAAAACTACTTTTGAGGTCTGATCCAAGAGAACACAGCACAGCTTCAGATAAGGTGTAATAACTAATAAGGATGTTTTGGGGTAATTTTTTATACCCCCGCTGAATAGGTTTTGGGGCTATTGCACTCAGCCTGGCATCCCTCTGTCCATCCGTAGACACAACCTTGTGATGGCCAGAACTCCCAATACCCTTTGTGTTATATTGATGGTACTTGGATAGTTGTACATGGGGTTAAGAAGGTGTGTCATGAGTAGGAACCGTAACTCTGGGTGATGGTATTACAATGTAACCTTGTGATCCCAATAACTCCAGTTCCCTTGGAGATAGATTGGTGGGACTTGGAGATAAAGAAAATGGGTCATGAGCCAGAACGGTAACTCTTGGTGTAATGGTATTTTAGTTATCTCCCCTGACAATTATACTTCTGATAGCAATAACTCCCCACCTTTTGAGATATAGTGATGGTACTTGGTATACAGATTTATATGAGGTACAGAAGACGTCATGAGCAAGAACCACATTTCTGTTGCCATAAATGTTTAGTTATCTCCCCTGACAATATAACGTGATTGACATAACTCCAATACCCTTTCAGATTTATTGATAGTACTTGGTACAACTGTTATCTCGTCTCATAGTAAAACCTTGTGATCGCCGTAACTCCAACAGTCTTTGACCTCATAATATTTTTTTTATGCAATATCTTGCAGAGATCTTGCAGAGGTCTTGCTGATATAAGCAGCAATATAGTTGAGGATAAGCTGGTGTTTTATTTCTAGTGCACTGTCTGCACATGTAAAATCTTCTCTTTCAGCCTCTTCTAATGGCTATTGATACTTGCTAGAAGGCAATTCTTACAAGTTCCCATGTTTCCAATAAGAAATAAGGAAAATTACCCCTCAATTATCCTCACTGCCGACTTATCTGAAGCTACGTTTGTGTTTGGAATTTAAGGGGAATGGATACACCTTAATGGGAGGCAACTCCTTCAAAAGTATTTTTGTCTCCCATGTAAGTAGGGATCAACTCTTAAAGGAAAGAATTGGCTCCTGAGGAGCCAATTCTTTCCTTTAAGAGTAGACCCCTTTTTCAGTGGGACTGAGCCTATAAAAAAGCGAATAAGAAGTCCCGAAAGTTGTCTCCCTTCGAAAAACAGTTACTATTTAAATCATATCAAGCCAGTCAGTTTAACCACATCTTTCCTTTCCGTAAGCAATTAACAGTACAGTGCACATTCTGACAACTGGCAGTCTTGAATCAGTGGGAGAGACTGACCCTAGCAAAGATTTCATGATTGGCTGGCCTCGGTAGCTCAGTCGGATGCACGCCTGACAGGTGTTCAGGAGGATGTGGGTTCGATGCCTGCTGGGGTCGGCAACATTATTTCGGGGAGATTGATCATGAAATCTTTCCAACAGTCATTCTCTCCCTTCCGCTGATTCAAGAAGGGCAATTGTCAGTTTCTGGCAAAAGAATGTGCAGTGTAATGGTTAACCGCTTACGTATAAGCCTGCCCAGGAAAAGTGTGGAAGGGTAAACGGACTGACTCATAAATGACCTAAAATGGTGTTTACTGGGCCATTAAACTCCAATACAAACAAACAAACAGACAAGATTTCATGATCAATCTCAACAAAAGAATGGTACCATCCCGCTAGGTAAAGATTCCGCGGCCATGCATAAGTGCATCTGACAGCTTCCAAGGCCAACATCTCCAGTATTTCAGTTCTAAGGTAAATGTGACCTAGTCCAATGGTTTGTGATATATAGGGTAAAACATAAACAACAACTTCAGAACAATATCACAGAATCATTATTTTTTACAAATATAAATAAATCTTAAGGACTTAAACTACAGGCTGAAACATACATTTATGAGGCAGCAAAAATTGAGCCAGTGCACATGCTCTGCAATAAGTTGCTACATATATATTTACTATAATCTGCAGTGCTATGACTTCATATGACACTATAGCTCGAGGATAGTCTAATTCATCATTACAATAACACACCCCTGCATCATGGTGCAAATTTTTACTTCTCCAAAACGGTCAATTTTCTGATGAAAATTTGTGATATTATCCTTGTTTATACTCAAACCATAGGTTGTGGGTGCTCGTTAGAACCGCCTCATTGAGGCGGTTCTAACGAGTACCCACAACCTATGTCTAGGAGCAGAAATAAAGAAAATAATGCAAACCCCCATAGACCCCTGTTTTCTCTATATTAAGTGGGGTGTAGGGGGGTGTTCATTTCATGGACTTGTTAGGGTGATGTCCAAGCACTAAGAATCTATATTAGGAACAACAGAAAGATACCACAAATCTGCCTCTGGAACATGCTGATAGATGTCATTTTCTTGCATATCAGATCAGGATATCCAACATTTGCACACTGTACAGAAATATATGTTCATATATCACTCTTGTTTTCAGCAAAAAACAAGGCTTGACATTTCACGTGAATCATCTTCCTAGATACAAGATACAAGAATTTTATTGCGAATTTTCGGCCCACGTAGGAGCACATAAAGAGGCATATTATAATAATGGATAAACCAAGTAAACAATCAAGGAAAGAATTCCAAACCATAGATGCATGAAACAAAAAAAAAAAAACAAAAAAAAAAAACTGGAAAACCCAGTGTAAATGATATCTGGGTGATATCCTAGAAGATGATTCACATGTAATGTCAAGCCTTATTTATTTAGTGAGTTATGAACAAGTAGTTCCGGGGTGGTTGGGTGAGGTGATGTGTATCTTGCGTCACTGGGGTGTCCAACTGATATTAACTTACAGTTGGGCAAGGCCTGCTGTCCTTGCAGCAGGTAAGGTTAGAGCGGAAGTGTTATTATTTCCTCTGTTTCTTCACTTCCATTCATTTTCCTCTTTCTACCATATTCCTCTCTTTCATCTCCTCTACTATCTCTTCTATGTCTTTTCTCCCTATCTCTGGGAGACAACACAAAATGACCCACAAGGGTTGACATGTAGTTGAATCCAAAACAATCAAATAAACAGCATTTGACCATTTAAAGTGAAAGATATAAATGGCATTCTCTACTGTGTTTGAAAGGGAGAAAACTTCTGGCACTTGAAGGTTTAATTTGTTTTTAAAGGGTGTTAACAGCCACAGTAGCAATGCAACAAAACCGTGTACATGAAGTAGTACAGAATTTAAAATGATCTGAAAACATGAACATATGTACAAATTCAATGAAATGAGAATTGGTTTGTATGGTAGTAACTTCATATCTGGTAACCTGCTTATTAGTCCGGGATTTGAGACCCGATTTCGAAAAATTTAATGCACCCAAAATTCTCACGCTTTATATGTGCCTTTTCATTGAGAATGAAACCTCCCCTATATGACATGTGATTATTTAGCAAATCTGGTGGGGAAAAGGGGTTGAAAATTCTATGAGTTTACACCCACCCCCATGCGAAGGATATAGCTGGATTAAGTTTAGTTATGTGTAGCTTGCGCTTACAAATGAATGTTGATTTATTGCATCAGCCAAAATATTTGTCAATACTCGAAGATACCAAAATTCATCATATGACGTAACTACATCCGGTGTTACCATAAATTTTGACCATTGAAATTTGACCCCACGAATTTGATAAATTTTACACTATTTTCGCGCTAAATGATTTTTAGTACTTTTTGAAACAATTTCCTTTTCGTCAGTATGCAGGACGGTTATTTTTTCACGTGCATGTAAAACTTGATGACTCTGTTTCAATCCGGGCATCAACAAGGGACTCCGATACCTGTGGACCCTTTTACCGCCTTTTCCTGTTGTGTCACAGATCTTGATAAAAATCCATATTAAAACAAACATAAAATATATTATTTTACTGGCCGGTCATAGGTGTATCATAACATGGACCAACAGATATATTTTTGAAAAGTTAATGATGTCCAATTCCTTCCGATTTACATTTAGTGAGGGGAATATACATCACCAAGCATATTTGTCAGCGGCTGAACTATCAAGTGATTCTCTAAACTGGTGACTTGAATCAATCAACATTTAATGAATACATTGTATATTTCAAGAATCATTATCCAAAGTTTCCGGTTTGCGCTGACGGCTCCCCAAGTAACATCGGGATTATTATATTTAAAACACGTTAATGTTACTGGCCACTACAAAGTAGAAGTAAAACAAAGATCAGGAATTGATACAATTAACTTACTCCACCCATAAAAGACACCAAAGGGAAAGAAATACAAACATTAAGCGACCAGACCATAATGGAAACCTAAACAAAGAAAGGCCATAAGGACAGTTACTTTCCCACAAAATGGCCATATGGCCTTCCCAAATTAAAAGACACAAGTGATACACACAGTAAGTAACAAACAACAACATAAATAAATCGCCACAGAAGAGCCGCCTTGGAACGGTCAGTGGAAGATTTCCACTGAGGGGCTTAAATCGATTTTACGTGGCCACAAAGTCTCTATTGAAATCTTACTGGACACCTTATTTTCTGTTAAGTGACACGACTAAAAATAAATAGCACCCGAGCTTTAATGTAACATAAAGCTACCCCTTAAACATTCCTCTACTTTTTTTACATAGTTGTGATATAACTTGTAAACGTGTATCTTAAGATGTCACCTGCACTTACTTTCTACTATTTCGTTGGGCAACCTGCCTTCGAAAGCCTTGTTCCTCTATTCACCATTAGCTCTTAATTTATTCTGTGTCTCTTGTCACACACTGATTAATCTGGTCTTCATCTCCTTTTGTTCTACTTCCTTTTACTGACATTTGTCCCATATATTGATTGTTTTTGGTTTAAAGGCACGTCAAACCTTGTTGGTCATTTTGTGTCCTCTCCCTAGAGAAAGGGAGAAAAGCGATAGAAGAGATAGTTGAGCAGATGAAAGTGAGTGACAGAGGAGAAAGGGGAAAATGGAAAAGAATAGAAGAAATAACAGTACCCCCCCCCCCTCAACCCTTACCTACTGCAAGAACAGCAGGTCTTGTTCAGCTGTAAGCCACTACCAGTTGGACGCCCTATTGACGCAAGGTACACGTCACCTTTGCCCAACCCAACCGCCCCATTTGTCCCATACAGATTGGCCAAAAAGACCTTCTATCACAAGCAATCAGAAGTTATCACGTTTGAAAAACAGAGTGTAGGCAATGATCAGGAATCTATACAAACTATCTCGCACCTCCTATTCAAAACATCAAAATGAAAATGTCACGAATGGAAAACCAGAAGGACAGTTATCTCCCGTCATGGCCAAACGGCTATCCAAAATAAAAAAAGGCATTAGCAATACATACATCTTAAGGAATAACTATGAAAATAATAAACCACAGAAAAGGACCGCCTATGAACGGGGTCAGTAAGAAGTTTTACGGGGGTGGGGTGGACACTTTAATTGATTTTAGGTGGCCACACTACTCGCCCTTGATTGTCTTTATTGAAACCGATAAGTTGTTTACTCTGTATGGTGGAATTCTGGCTAATCAGTGCAACATCTCCGACGAATAAAGAGACGAAACAAGGATGAGGACTCGCCAGCATGAAATAGCTAGAATGCTGAAGCAAAGGAAACCAAACAGTTAGGCTCCGGTTAACCCTACCAGAGACAGAGCATCAGACACCTACCTTCAGGCGTTCTGGCGGAAATGCGTTCGTACATATGAAAGGAACTAGGCGGGCGGGTTAATTTACTTGAGGTTGAAACTTAATATGCCAGATATATTGAACAGTGAACGGGGACGATGTTTGACATAATAAATGTTACGTTTCCTACATAAATCAAGCTTCTTCTCTACACCTTTGACAAGAAGGGTGGAAACATCGGGTTCAACACAGACTCTCGACTGAACTTTTCTGCATCTTTATGTAACTTAGTGACCTCAATTTGCGCATGTTTGCCAAAAGATCGACCAAACCCAGAGTCATTCAATCAGCAAATAAGCTGGAGTATATCAAATCCGCAGCTGGAGAATTAGATGTTGATATTTAAATTTAGTCTACAGAGTATCTTTTTCTGCAGCAAACAAATGGTAAAAACTATAACAATAAACCTCTAAAACATTTAAGTAAAGTCGTTCCACCAAATACTGTATAATGTTTCTTTTTTGTTTGCAGTAAAATTTCGCAGACCTTCAGTCAAAAGGAGGTTGGATTGTTCAGAGGCGTCAACTCATTTAAACATGTCTTTCATTCAATTATGAAATACCGTACAAAAATCTGCCAACCCTTTGAAAAAAAAAAAAAAAAAATTGAAATAGGGCCGCACTGTTATCTTCACTGAACATTGTCGTCTTTCCGAGGTATTGCTGTCATGGTAACTTCATACCAAACTACCACTGGTCATCAATTAATTGTTTATGAAGGCTGGAAAATGCAGCTATGCAACAAAAGATAACCAAATAAGCCCAATCAGTAAAACAGAAAACTGTGGCTGTTGTATCATGACAATGCCGATTAAATATGGTTTACGCTTGCCATCAAGCTTACGCGACTTTTAATAGATGCCCTGAACACAAAATTATAAACAAGCGGCCCATGGAAAACAAAGCTCACCAGAGCTCAAGTGGGCACAAATCGCCCAACCCCACCCCTTGGTGGCCATTTATTTTAACAGACCATAATGGTTTAGTAGAGGCCAATCCCAGGACCATTGCTGCCAAATTATTTTGAAATCAACCATTATCTTTTTTTTTGCCGTCGCATACATTATCAGCTTTGAACAATCTTCACAGGGCTAGAGTCCAAAATGCTGCATACCAAGGTCTTGTATTTCATGAGATGCAGAAATTAAAATCCCTTTTGGCCATATATTGGTGTGACGATCACACAGATCCCTCTTACAAACTTTGATTTCTCGACCACACTGTTGCGGTTTATGTCATTTGGTATCAGCCAGACCAGTAGTTTTAGAAACATTAAAAAAAATAATCTTATGGCCCAAGGATCATTAAGCTGATTGCAAATATCAACTATGATGTCATAAGCTGCAACAGAACCAGAAAATCCCGTCTTTTCCATACAAAATCCTAAGTGACCGAATGTGACCTTGACGTAAGAAAGGTCAAGGTCAACGAAATGTCATCATCTGAACAAATTTGATATGGCCCGTGTCCCCAATATTGTATGCCAAGTTTCAAGGTCATAGGTCTATATGTTCCTGAGAAGGCGATTTTCAAAGGTTTTTACCATATATGGGCATGGTGGACATTTTGGTCATGTGACCCAGCCATTCAGAAAATATGTTTGTTCTTCCCCCTCCCCCACCCCATGGCGGCTTCACATATAATTTGGTTCCGATTGACCTTGTAGTTTCAGAAGAGATGTCGTTTGGAATTGTTTGGATGCTTAAATGAGAAAAGAGGGTAGGAACATTTATCTCCCCTTTTTATGTCTTTTTCCCCACTTTTTTGATTTTCTAACTCCATTTTCAAGATGCTGAGAGATCTCTAAATAAATTCATATCATAGTTAAGTGTGAGAAAGTAAGGTGCATTAAACTCCTTAAATACGGGTGCTACGAATTTCAAATCCCTGACTATATAATGTATCTGAACAAAACATTCTTGGACTACAATTTGGACAAAAACGAGATTATTAAATATTACATGCTCAAGAACTGAGCATGAAATTTGAAATTTATATTGCTCAAAAATAAAATACCAAACCAACTAACAGCGTTTTTCAGGCTCAGGTAAGATGAGAATCATGTATCAGCCTGTGAGACAGGCTGCTTGGACTTCCCCCACTGGTCCCTGGATAGACTGTCATCTATAAGGGAAGACTGATCAGACTGCACATATGTCCCAGGCTGAGCAGTCTTCACTTGTTGCTAAAGTTGCTTTGACTGTTTGCTGGCTTGCCTGCATAGCTTCAGAGTATGGTAATGAGAAAACTGTAAAAATCCTAAAACTTTGGACACCTCTTGGATGCTATAATTCTCCTAAAATTCTAACAAATTTGTTTCACGATCCAGCAAGGAGTCTAAAAGGTGCAGACAGAATGGCACAGTGTAGACCCTGATCAGACTGCTCCTTCAGGAGCAGTCTGATCTGGGTCTGCACTGTTTTCATAGGCCTATCTGTCCCAATACTTAGGATCATTACAGTAATTAAGGAATAATTTTCCTGGTTTCTTGCTAGAAGCATATAATGAGGTGTTTCTAACAAGTACCAACAACATACAGTTAATATGGAGAAATAAGGATTATTCCAAAATTATGCTCATTCCTCCTCTTTATATTACAACTACCATATCCAGACCAAATCTATAAACATGTCTGTCTACAGCTTCTACACTCTTAGGACAAACAGGCCTTCGTTGTCAGATCTGTGTTGCTGGTTAAGTGACAACAGTTCTTGCTATCTTTAACTTCTTCAAGGACTAACAGTTGCTGATCTCAATATGGTGATGCCCTGAAAATGTAAAGGTATATGTAGAAAACCACATATTATCACATACTAATACATGTATAAGAATCTTCCATGGGTATGAGGGGCGGATAGAAAAATTTGTCTCAAGGATCACTGTTCAGCACCAAGAAGCTATGCCAAGCGATAACAAGCTGTGGTCCGAGGGAGAGGACGTTTTTTATCTGCTCCAAATATCTCATAGATTACAATAATTCTTTTTTTGTTTGCATCAGCCATAATGTGATGATGTCATTTTTAAGTTCAGTGATGTCAACCTAAACAACCATGCACACAAGATGCTATACAACCTATCTGCATTTTACAAATTGCAGTTTCCTTCTGATATCTTACCCAAGGGTGAGCTAAGGAGGGAAAAATAATAATTTCTTACCCCCTGAAAATCTTGGATATCCTTATCGGGTATGCAATAAGCTTTAGAACAAATGAAAGAAAACTCTTACAAGGTGTATATGTAAGCGCATCAACAGTAATTTGGTATTTTAGGTTGTTTATAATTTATTTGTTGTCATATTCTATGTCAAATATAATTTTAATCAATGAGGATTCTATAGAACATTGTGCCCCAAAATGGGTCACTAACAAACAGTGCAGGCCATGATCATATGCCGCTTCTGATCAGGGCCTTTACCCATAATTACTATAAGAAAGAAATTTTGCAAACATTTGTTAGAATCGCCTCACCAAAGTGATTCTAATGAATATCCATAACATTTGTTTCTTGGAGTATAAGACTGCAAGTATCTTTCATGAATATGCATTTGATGCAGGCGTTTCCAACCCCTGGGGTGCCTGTGCCGTTTGAAACTGAGGCTAATTATCCTTTCCACTGAATTTCTAATGAAGGAGCAGTCTGATCAGGGTCTACACTGTTTGCCATTCAATCTCCACGTTTTGAACTCCTTGCTGGATCGAGAAACAAACTTGTTAAAATTTTAGGAGAATTTCAGCAAGTGCTCAAGGTGTCCCAATTTTTAGGATTTTTTCGGTATTCAGCATCTAAAATTTCAAGACTCTTGCTAATCTGTGTAGCTGAATGGGCCAGTTTGTATCTTACCTGTTAGCAAACCACGAAGGCAACTTTTTACATGTTTGGGCTCATATGCGGTCAGTTAAAGACTCGTCCAAATTTTAATTCAACACCTCCATTCCAACACCTAAATTACTTTTCTTATACACACAAAGCAAAACAATCTGGCCACAGATAACAAATTCAGTTAGTTTAACATGTTAGCAATTAATGTCAAGCCACAGTCATGATTCTGAAGCAATGTCAAGCTCTGTTTTGTTTTGTTTTTTGTTTTTTTCCAAAAAAAAAAACACTTGAAAGTGTCATTTGCTACTACTTAAATCATTTAAAGAGGACAAAGAATAAAAACCCTGGGGCCAGTTGTTCAAAGCATCATAAGCTTAATGAGCTCGTTAGTGGTCATATTGTTAACTCTTCTAGCAAGTACAATATCTAAAATTTTGGTATTTTTGTTGAAAGAATGTGAAAAGCTGCTCACATTCTTTCAGCAAAAATATTAGCATATTTGCCATATTTAATGATCAAAGTTTTAATGATATGTTAACTAACGACGTTGTTAGTTTTGAACAACTGACCCCTAATTAATAAATTCCTTTCAAAATACTGTAATTTACAGTAAAATACATACTTTTCCAGGCTCTGTGTCCTGGCACTTCTATTAGGCATTTATAATATATGTACCGTAATGATCCTAAGTATTTGGACTGTTAGGCCTAAGCAAACAGTGCAGACCTAGATCAGACTGATCAGGGTCAACACTGTTTGCTATTTTGTCTCCACTTTTTGGACTCCTTGCTGAATCATGAAACAAACTTGTTAAAATTTCAGGAGAATTAAGCAAGACCTCAAGGTGTCTCAATTTTTAGGATTTTTACGGTATTAAATATCTAAACTTTCAAGACTCGTGCTAGTTTGTGTAGCTGAATAGGTCAGTTTGTGACTTACCTGGAAGCAAACCACTAAGGCATGACTGCTGGTGATGGGGCTAATATGCCGCCTGTGATAATTTAATTCAAACCTCCAATCCACCACCCTTATTATTTTTGTAAACACACGAAGCAAAATAACAACCAGTCCAGTGATAACAAATTCAGCTAGTTTATCATGATAGCAATTATGTCATGCCACATAGTCAAGATTCTGAAGCAATGCCAAGCTCTGTTTTGTTTTGTTGTCTTTTTTTAAAAAACAAACAAACTTGAAAGTGCCATTTGCTACTATTTAAATCATTTAGAGAGGATAAAGTATAAAAACCCCTAATTAATAAATTCCTTTCAAAATAATTCACAGTAAATATACTTTTCAAAACTGCAGGCTCTGTTTTCTGGCACTTTGATTCGTCATTTATAATGTACCATAATGATCCTAAGTAAGTAAGTAAGTAAGTAAGTAAGTAAATTTTATTATAGTGACATTGTGTTATGTACATCTTAAACGCATATACAAAACATATGTAACAACACCCTAAGTATTGGGACAGACAGGCCTAAGCAAACTGTGAAGAAGTCTGATCAGGGTCTACACTGTTGGCTATGTCCCACCTTTAGAAATGGGTGAAATTAGGGTGGTTGCAAATGTAGACGACTTGAAGAACAAATGGACAAACTAACAGATGGAAAACCAGACTCCTATAATGCGCAATGCTTATAGCAGGTGTGACAAAAATCATCCTACAGTTACTTTTCTGCATGTAAAGTACCTGATGAAAATTACACTGTAAATTTCCTATTTTTTCTCCTAAAATTGTATGTTGTGGCTATACACTGATGT
The DNA here is from genome assembly GCA_963580285.1 of Lucinisca nassula. Taxonomy (NCBI): domain Eukaryota; kingdom Metazoa; phylum Mollusca; class Bivalvia; order Lucinida; family Lucinidae; genus Lucinisca; species Lucinisca nassula. Next base: position 147,416,941 of record OY757013.1, read on the forward strand.
GTTTTTTAATCTGGCATTAGGAATATGAACTACAATTACACTGTCAGCATGTAACTTTGAAGGTTGCATTTTAATATCTTTGTCAACACGTATTGTGGAGTACTCAGTATAGGAAATTTGAGGCAACTATCATCCTCTTTTTTTACCATGGATGCCATTTACCTATCAGACTTATATGCAGCCTTGGAACGCTTGCCGCGCAATTTCCCCATTTTAACCCTTTTTGTACCAAATCCTCCTTATATATAACAGGAGTCCATTTCGAATTTAGGGGTGTCAGGTTGTGTTTTCATCAAAATTGATTGGAAAAATGGCTGAACTTTTAGCAAACAGTGTAGGCCCTGATCAGATGCCACATTCTGCGGCGTCTGATCTGGGCCTCCACTGTTTGCCAGGGTACCCGTTTAGGGGTTTCTGGTACTAAATGGGTTAAATGGATACACATTCAGAAGAGACAAGACTTTAGAATATTTTGTCTCCTTTATCAGCAGTGGTTTACTTTTTACCCCCATCTTGTTGAATATGACAACCCTACCTTTGCAAACTGTGTAGATCCAGATCAGATGGCTCCATCTGATCAGGATCTGCACTGTTTGTCATGCAGATTTGCTGAACATGACAACCCCTACCTATGCAAACAGTGTAGATCCAGATCAGATGGCTCCGCCTGACCAGGAGCTACTGCTTGTCATGCAGTTTGTGAATTGAATGAATACATTATATCAAGTAATTTGATTATAGCTGGTGTGGATAAATTAATTTAATCAGCAGGATTAGGGTTAAAGGAAAGACTTTACGCCTTGTGAATGATCAGAACTGGAAGCCATAATACATGTAGTTATATCCCTTCTAAAAATGGCTGCAAGAATGTCAAGTGTGTCCATTCAGCTTTTCATAGCAAAAATCCTACTAAACTGTAATAGATGATAGTTGAACCAACATACATGTAAGTACTACATATTTGGACACCTCAGGTCCTTACCAAACTTGCTCTAAAGGTTGAACAAGTACAATTTACTAGTTGATGTTGTGTCTAAAAATAGCTGGGGCTAGTTGTTCAAAACTAATTATGTCTTTAGTTAACGAGTTGTTAAAACTTTGATCATTTATTATGGAAAATATGCTAATATTTTTGCTGAAAAAAAATGTGAGCAGCTTTTGTGGAAGCAAAAGGTGCTCACATTTTTTCAGCAAAAATTCCAAATTTTTCGATATTGTACTTGCTGGAACAGTTAACAATTTGACCACTAACAAGCTCGTTAAGCTAACGATGCTTTGAACAACTGGCCCCTGGTTAAGAGGCAAATAATCTAGACCCTGATGAGACGCTGTCTTCTGTCACAACTCATCTGGGTTTACACTGTTAAGGCTTGTCTGTCCAACTACATATGGTTAATACAGTAAATACTGCATGATACATGTCTACCTGCATAACATTGTCTTGATTAAATTCAGCTGACTGAATGTGTATATATACGTTTACTATTTATTGTTGTAATCGACAAGCTGGAGAGAGAGAGGGAGATTTATGCATTGGCATTTAGAGAGAGAGAGCGAGAGAGAGAAAGAGAGAGAAGACTAGCTTTATATAATTACATAAACTTTCAGCTCTAAATCTTCTTCAAATAAGCCAACTTCAGTTACAATGGCAGTATTTGACTGGTCTTTTTTGTGAAGATGGGAATGGTGGTTTAGTAGTCACAGATAAGATTGGCAGGGTAGGGCAGTTCAGGTGTTGTCAATGTATGTTAAATCCACGGAGTCCACAAGAAGATTTGGTGGAGTGCCTTTCGCATGCTTTTTGCAAGCGGACCAAATGGCCATCTACATCATAACTTTGTTTAAACTACAGTTGAATTCACATAATGGGTGACTTGGTTTACCTTTTGGTGAATAGAATATTCCAATGGCAGGTGCAACAATAGCTTCGATCTGCAAATCTTATCTGCGACTATAACAGCAATCAAATTTTAGAGGAAGTTGAACATGGAATTTGTTTCATGTTGAATTATACTTCACCCTTGATTATGCACTTGGTAAAACTACTAACAGTCAATTACTGACAATGATGTCCTGTTCAAACATGCAAGAAGAGCTCCAGATAAATATTTGCAATAATTTTTGTTTGGAATTATCGAAGACTTCAGAATTTTCAATGGTTTGATTGCATACCCAGAATCTGTTAAGGATTTCTAAAAGACAAGAGATGAAATAACCACAGTCTTTTGAAAATTAAATCACAGGTCCAGATATGGGGGAGTAATGAAAGTAATTAATGCTTTGCATGCTGGGTATTTTTAACAGCAGAGGACATTTTGAAATATCTTTCTTATTTTTCCCAGAAAAAAACAGGATTTGACATTTCATGCAAATACAATTTGCGTAAAAAGTTGAATTATGTTTGTTTTTGTTTTTTTGGAAAAATAAGAAAAACATCAAGAATTTGTCGTCTGCTGGTCGGAAGGTTAAAGCGTAATTTTCCATAATCCGCTTCAGCAACCTATGTTTTAAGTACTTGTTATTCTCTCATCGAGCGAAGGGAGTCCAACATGTACCTATACCAGAGTTTTTTTCCCCTTTCTATAATAGAGCTTTTTTTTGTTTTGAAGAAATACGAACAACTTTCCTTTAATCACCCTGATTACTGCCCTTTATCTGGAGCTATGGTAAGAAGACATGGCTTTGTTTATCCAAAATAAAACAACTACCTTCCTACATTAACCCGTTTTATATACGGAAAACCCCCAAAAGGACACTGACAAACAGTGCAGGTCAAGATCAGATGCATCAGACTTTGAGCTCTGATCAGGGCCGTTACTGTTTGCAAAATTGCAAAAAATTAATTGCCCATTTTCTCAACAGATTCCGAAAAGTCACTGACACCACTAAATCCTGCTATATATTATTAGGTGGAAGATTCCATTTACAATAAGACAAAGGGCTAAGGTATATCTGGAGCTTCTATGCCTCAAGCTGTCAAACACACACACACACACACGCACACTAATATCTAGCGTGAATGTCTTACTTAGATGTTCCTTCAGAAATAAAACAAGAGGATAAATAGTAATGAGAGAAGAATTAAGGGGAATGGATCCACTTTCAGGGGAGGCAACTCTTTCAAAATTTCTTTTGCCTATGGGTCTAGTCTTAACCCTTCTCTTGCTGAATATTCATTTAAGCCACACCCATTTCCGTCTATCAACCAATCAAATTACTTGATGCAATTTATTCATACAAATTCATAAATTGAATGTCAAACAGTGTAGATCCTGATCAGATGGCTTCTTCAGAAGCCATCTGATCTGGATCTACACTGTTTCCAAAGATAGGGGTTGTCGTGAACAGCAAGATAAGGGTTAAAGCAAAGAATTTACTCCGAAGGAGCAAAATCTTTCCTTTAAGAAAAGATCATCTTTGTCAGAGTGTTTTAATTAAGCAAACTCATCAGAAAGTCCCAAAAGTTGTTTCCCTTTTAAAGATTTGCAGAAAATATGCATAGTGTACTTATTTCCTATTAGCTTAAATAAAATCTAAAGCTAATATGTAACCACTCTTTTCATGGATAGGCATGGACCTACTAAGTTGCAAAATGGTACATGTACTTATCATAAACAAAAAGGTTACAAAAAAAGGCTGACATTATGTAGAAAAGAAAAGGAAAGCAGTTAGCTAGAAAACTATGTTTGTTAAAAACAACTTTCATGAAATAAAGTGCTCAGGAAGTTGGTATGTGCATTCACATCTTTTTCAATAAAATATGACAAGATTTTATAGTAACACAGGATTAGCTAGGCCTATTGGCTTAGATGGATGTCCAGCTAGTGATCTGGTCACAGGTTCAATTCACAATATACAAGAAATACATGACTAGAATTATTTAAGGAACTAAGTTACAAAAATAATTAATTTGCAACTCCTAACACACTGGCATCCCCTCTTGTCTTGTAAGAATTCAAATATATGGGGAGCAACTGTTTCTGAAAAACTTATCTCTTTTAAAATTAGGGGGCAAAAGCATATATTAACTAACCCATAAGACACAAAGGCGAACTACATGTACATCTGAAAATGACATCTGTTTATGTTGTCTGCTGCTCTTCTTGCAAAACTTTTCAAACATATTGTTGCTCGTACAGGCAAACAGTGTGGACCCTGATCTGTGGAGCAGTCTGGTCTAGGTCCACACTGTTTGCAATAATGGCCTTTAAATTAACCTGCACACAACAAAGCAGATGACAAATGTTGAGAATGGCATCTTAACCCTTGTCCTGCTGAATATTCATATATGCCACTCCCACCACTGATTATCAACCAATCAGATTATTTGATGCAAATTATTGCAACAAATTCACAATCTGACTGGCAAACAATGTAGATCCTGATCAGATGGCTTCATCAGAAGCCATCTGATCTGGATCTTCATTGTTTGGAAAAAAATGCATATCCGGGCTCAGCAGGACAAGGGTTAAGGGTTAAAAGATTTACTGGCTTACCTTGCAAATGTGATAATAGCAATAATTCCAAAAATAAGCTGTAGTCCAATGAAACCTAGCTGTATTCCTGCCAAAATTATGTCTGCTCTCATTACATACGTCTGCCAGTAGAGGTAAAATATGGCACCTAGAATGGACGGTACACTGAGCAGGATAGACACTATCACACCAATAATACGCTCTGTGAGATTCCCTTTTCTGGCTGGAATGGTGAGAAAAAATGGTGTTTTATGAATACTGGTAAATTACTAATATGGCAGGTTAGTGCTCCAGGCATATGAAATTTTGAGAAATGTTGGTTTCGTTTTTTTTACATTTCAAATCGTTGTATAGTGAAACATCAATAACTCGAACACGGATGACTTGTTTACCACGGCTAATTTCAAACTAGTTCTTAAGGGGAATGGATACACCTTCAGGGGAGGCAGCTCCTGCAAAAGTATTTTGGTCGCCCATGTCAATAGCGGTCAACTCTTAAAGGAAAGAATTTGCTCCTGAGGAGCAAATTCTTTCCTTTAAGAGTAGACCACTGTTTAAGAGGGACAGGACTTATAGAAAAGCAAACAGGAAGTCCCGAAAGTTGTCTCCCTTAGAAAACTGACGGAAAAATCTGCCAGGGGTTCCCATTCCCCTTAAGTCCCTAGAGATTCTTTCCATAGGGCCTGATATTTATATGTAGAACTTTGTCATGAAAAAGGAATGTTGTTTGTGCTTATTAGAATCGCTTCAGTTAGGAAATTCTAATGAGTATACACAACATTCCTTTATTTTATAGAAAATTGAAAATATATCTTCAAGTGATTTATTCATATATTTGTAAGTGGCATAACAGTTCAACCTCTATAAAGCAAATAAAATTCCTCTATTACAACCACCTTTGAACAGTAACAAAGTTGGTTTCTGACCAGAGGATACTATATGCAGAGAACACAAAGAAAGAATAACTGAAAGCTACTAAATAAGGTTTTCAAAGCAGAATTAGTCGTAATTTTAGGTGGTTTTAATAGCGGACTTTCACTGTACCTAAACGACAAACAAAATGTGCTTGCTTAACCCTTATCTTGCTGAATATTCATTTCAGCCACACCCATTTCTGTCTGTCAACCAATCAAATTGCTTGATGTAATTTATTGCTACAAATTCATACACTGAATGCCAAACAGTGTAGATCCTGATCAGATGGCTTCTTCAGAAGCCATCTGATCTGGATCTACACTGTTTGTAAAGATAGGGGTTGTCGTGAACAGCAAGATAAGGGTTAATTAACCCATATATGATGATGGAATTTTCCACTTAAATAAGTTTGGTGTGGTCCATTTCAAACTATACCATGTTTGTTTTGTATGCGGAAAATTTCCAGAATGCATGTATCACAAGCAAACAGTGTAGTCCCAGATCAGACACCATGTTCTGCGGTGTCTGATCTGGGTCTAGACAGTTTGCCAATGTCCCACAAATAGGACACTAGGAATACTGTTGAACTTCAATGGCTCAAACAATTTTGGGACTACGAAAATCTGTTTGTGACAGGGGTAGTTCAAGTCATTGGGGTTTCTGCCTGGAGGCACAAAGGGGTTAATTTTGGACGTCTTTTTGGGTTCTGTAATAAAAATGTATGCTGTGTGTGTCCTTTAGAATCGCCCAATCGAGGCAATCTTAATGAGTACACACAGCATACATTTGCAAGATAAAAGCTTAAAATCTCTTAATTATCCCACATTACTTCTTATGAAGAGAAATTGCCTAGGGATTCAAAAACAGCTTTGACTCATCCCTCGTAAATGAACCACCAGAGTTCAAGCCATCAAAGTTCTTCTGTATATGGGTTAAGACTGATGAATGGTTAAAATGGGTGATTTTAATGCATTCACCTTTTCAGGAATAAAATACAGGTGTGAATAAAGCGGACTGCTTGCTCAACAGAGGTGGCTGCTGAGACAAGTTTTATGTTTTACTTGCCATTACAAGAGGTTTTATGACAATGAATTAACCCTTTTTGTACCAAATGGAATCTTTCTCCTTAAATATAGCAGGAGTCCAATTCAAAAGTTAGGGCTGTCAGATTGTGTTTTCTTCAAAATTTGTTTGGAAAATGGCTCAAGTTTTTCAAACAGTGTAGGCCCTGATCAGACGCCGCATTCTGTGGCGTCTGATCTGGGCTGCACTATTTGCCAATTATCCCTTTCAGGGTTTCCGGTACAAAATGGGTTAAAATCTTAGCAAACTTACCAAAAAATAATCTGAATACTTCAATTGCAGCCAAAACAAACAGAAGAATAATTTCTGCTGGTAGAACCCCATCTGCATATGGTAATGTTTCACCTATAAAAAAGAAGGTACTATACAGTAATTTACTATATTAAGACCACCTTTGTGACTGTTCAAAAGTGGTCTTAAAGACCACTTTTGAACAGTCCCAAAGGTGGTCTGTGTGCAGAGTACACTTTATGCAGAAAATACAAAGAATGAAAAACTGCAGCCTACTAAATGAGCTTTTTAAAGCAGAATTAGTCTTAGGTGGTCTTAAAAGCGGAATTTCACTGTATTTACACTAAATATTCTGACATTAAGAGGTCATAAGCCTGAACAAACACTATACACCCAGATCAGACTGACTGGTTCATGTCGTATCACAATGAGCAGCAGGTCAGATAATACTGCAACCCAAAATCAATTTGGACAGTGAATAGCCAATTATGATAGCAAAAATTAGAACCAATTCTGTATCCTATGGAAGCAAGGGATACACCACAGAACTGAAAACAATGAAGTGTACACGTTTTTCTGGGCCAGACTAGCTAGTTTCAGCCAATAAGGCCTCATCAGTGACCCTCAAATGTTTTCCAAATTCCACAATGGAATCAATGATTCCAAAGGACAAGAAAATATAAACTACTCATACACTACGATGAAAGGCAGGGAGACTTTTACAACATCAGGTTAAAAAATGTAACGAAGATACAGTGAAAAGAAACTTTTGCATAATAGTGTTTGGGGGCCAGTTGTAGAGTAGGTAATTTAAAAGCATGAAGCAACCAGGAGACAAACGGCAGACTGTGAATTATATCTCTAAAATTCACTGCTAAAGCACTGACAAAAAAACCCCAAAAGAACAGTTGCTTTTTGCATTACACTCTTCCACCAAGTGAACTGTCACAGAATAATTCACTTTTTTCTCCACTGACTATATGAACATGCTGTGTTAAAATAAAATGTATAATAATTATGAAACACCAGGACCACTGACATTTCTATGCAGACAATCTCTTTACAACAATATTCAATACAGTTCTATTTTTACGATAACAGATAACAAAAATGTATACTAGATTATGCAACAAACATTATGTTAATTGTTGTACAACATCTTAACGTTTTCTTTGAATATTACACAATTGTTTAACCATGCACAAATTTCCCTTGAATTTTTACTTAAGTGATACTGTTGAACTTCAATGGCTTGAACACCTTTGGTACCATAGAGCTTTGTTCTAGACAGGGGTAGTTTAAGCCACAAAGTGTTAACCCTTGTTCTGCTGAGCCCGGATATCCTTTTTCTTTGAAACAATGTAGATCCAGATCAGATGGCTTCTGAAGAAGCCATCTGATCAGGATCTACATTGTTTGTCATTCAGATTGTGAATTTGTTGTAATAATTTGCTACAGGTAATCTGATTGGTTGATAATCGGTAGTGGGTGTGGCATATATGAATATTCAGCAGGACAAGGGTTAATCACAGCATCAGGAAAATAAAGGCAAAATGGGTGATAATTTAGGCATATCTTTATGACCCTCTGCACAATAAAGGTATGTTGTGTGGCTCATTAGAACTACCTTGATAAGGTGATTCCCAAAATTATCTCTGTCCGGAGGAATAAGTTGGAAACAGCCATTGTGAATGAGCCATTGATATGTGTGTGTGAATTCGGGTTTAACGTCGCTTTCAACAATTTTTCAGTCATATCACGACGGTGTCTGGTTGCGACAGGGAGCTCAATGCTCACGTTTACAGTGCTGCCTCACTGAAGTATCATGTCCCAGACACATTACATGATACCACACCCAGTCACATTATCCTGACACTGGATCGACCAGTCCTAGCTCTACCCCATAAATCTGAGTGCCAAGCGAGGAGCAGCTAGTACCATTTTAAACGACTTTGGTATGTCGCGGCCCGGGATCGAACCCGAGACCCCCCGTTCCCCGGAGCGGACACTCTACCAACTGAGCTATCGGGGCCGGTGAATGAGCCATTGATATAGAGGATTTTACATAAGTGCTCATGTATTATTGATTTTATTAAACGAGTTGAGGAAAAGGTATAAAATGTGAGGCTTTGCCGAGCATTTTATCCCTTTTCCTCAACGAGTTTAATAAATTTAGTAATACATGAGCATGAATGCAAGATTCTATTTATCATATGACAATTAAAAAGCATTTTATTCACAATTGTTTTTTCAAAAATGTCAATATTACATCATAACTAAATGCGAAGTCGTTAAGACGTTGTACATGTAACATTATGCGGCGTATCTAACTAATTTGCATATTTAATCCACAAGTGGATTATCAAATTTATTATATGACGTTATTACATTCTCAGACAAGACATCATATAATAAATTTGAATCTTTAACCACTACCCTGATGAACACAACAACTCTTGCCTTTGCAACCAGTGTAGATCCAGATCAGATGGCTTCTTCAATCTGATCTGGATCTGCACTGTTTGAAATGCAGTTTGTGAACTGAACAAAAATTATACAAAGAAATTTGATTGGCTGATAGTCGGAAATGGGTGCGGCAAAGTAATTTATTCAGCAGGGTAAGGAATAAAGGTTCACTGTATAATACAGTGTCTGTGGTGCATTCTCCTCACTCAGAAAAACTGAGTGTTACATGGATCAGAAACCAGATATGTGATACCGAATTTTATCATATGACGTCGCGTCTGAGAGTGTAATAAGGCCATGTATTATTTTCGATAATCCACTAGTGGATTAAATATGCAAATTAGCTAGATACGTTCCGTAACGTTACATGTACGACGCCCTTAACGACGTCGCGTTTACTAATGGCGGAAAATTGACATTTCTGAAAACAATCGTGAATAAAATGAGTTTTAAATGTCATATGATGAACAGAATCTTGCATTCGTGCTCTTGTTTTAATGAATTTATTAAACTCGTTGAGAAAACAGAATAAAATGCTCGGCAAAGCCTTGCATTTTATCCCTTTTTCTCAACTCGTTTAATAAATTCAATAATACATGAACACTCATGTAAGATTCTCTATATGTACCTTGGAATGCATAATATAAGAACAAACCTATCATTTTACCTGCAAACAGTGTTCTTATAAACTGCTTATTTGCAATCCTAGACTCTGTGGGACTGCAACTTCTTCTGAATAAATATTCTTGAAATCCTGTTTTAAAAACCCTAATGAGAGCCCTGTGTACAGTGAACAGAATGCACATGAGCTCTAAATTTTCCATTATTAGAAGTATGTGTATAAAGCAAAATATCTTACCTTTGAATGCATACAGAAGACATTCGCAGATGAAGAAGAGACCAAAATACCAGCCATTCAGATACAGTAATATCTCATAAGGCAGAGAAGATCTCTGAGTAATTGTCAAGGATAATAATAAAAGTACATGTTTACACATAAGTCTTTAATACAGTCCACCTTGGATAGCTTGAATACCATTGGGGTCATGGAAATTTGTTTGAGAAATTTGTTGACCTATTGAGGGTTAATTCACAGCACCAGGCCCCGAGGTTATAGAACTTTTTTCATGCTCAACTCAGCTGATAATGCAATTTGTTATTCTCATAACTATTAAAATACAAACAAATTATGAAATGTTACTGCTCAGATCAGCACAGAATGTCATTTATCCTGTTCATAAATTATGTTGGTTAACTTTCATGCTTAATTGAGTTGAGCATGAAAAAAGTTTTATAACCTCGGCCCAGGCCAGGAGGCATTACAGGGATACCTTAACAAGATATTTCAATCGTCCATAAAAAAAGGAATGTTGTGTGTACTTATTAGAATAGCCTCAATGCCATGTGTGCAGCAATTCAGCTACCTCGACATGTGCCCACTGACATGGATGTTGCCCCTGTATCTGCATATTAATCAAAAACCGGTGATGATGATGATGACTCATTATTCCAGAGCTATGCGTGGTGTTTCCAGGAATCTTATTTCCCAACCAAAAAGACTGTGAGCATGTAATAGATATCTGAATGAAGCATTATAAAAACATGTCAATAAAAAATACGACTATAACACCGGTATATGGCTTGATCGTATAATAGTAATATTTTTGATATTCTGTCTATTGCTTTTGGTAATACATGTATCTCATCAATTTACGCTACTTCATACAATGTATAACCAAGAATTGGTATATCGCAATACGTTATTTTGCTCAAACTGCATTTTGTTGTTCTTGCTAAGATGTTGCCAGGTACAAACTGTAAAATAGAGTTTTCTTAACCTTTGTCCTGCTGAACCCGGGTATGGCTTATCTTTCAATGTAGATCCAGATCAAATGGCTTCTGAAGAAGCCATCTGATCAGGATCTTCATTATTTGTCATTCAGTTTATGCATTTGTTGCAATAATTTGCATCAAGTAATCTGTTTGGTTGATAATCAGTAGTGAGTGTGGCATATTAACATATTCAGCAGGACAAGTGTTAAAATGTTATCATGTACAAACTGCATAAAACTGTTCTCAAAATGTTATTATGTACAAAATGACTGTACCACCAGTGTATTCCCATGCCATGAATGTGAGTGCCTTTTTACTTTTGAAATACACCAAAACCTCTTTATACCACTATTAATGGGGTCCAAAGCAGAAACCGTGTTAGTAAAATAACCGTGTTATACAGTCAAACTCCGATGGCTCGAACCACTTTGGGACCATGAAAATTTGTTCGAGACAGCGGGAGTTCGAGCCACAGAGGGATACTATTAGTGCCATACCAGGAGGCATAATGGAGATAATTGTGGATATTTTTTCGGTGTTCTGTATTATAAATGCACGTTGTGTGTACTCATCGAGGCGATTCTAATGAGTACACACAGCATACATTTGCAAGATAAATGAAGCAAATCTTCCTAAATTACCCTATATCGTATTTGGAGGAACTCAAGAACGGGTTCGACTCATCCATGGTAAATGAGCCATCGGAGTTCGAGCCATCGAAGTTTTACTGTATCTAAAAAAATGTAAAGATTATATAGAAAACTGGTCATTTTTCAATATAATCTATACATTTTTGGGCTCCATCTTGAAACAAGGTTATATCCAAAACCGTGTTATAACACATTGTAATATAACAAGGTTGTTGTGTAATCCAAATTGTCAACTGGATGAAATGTCAAACCTGTTTGTTTATTTATATTGGAATTTAATGGCCTGGTCAACACTTTTTATGTCATTTTTGAGCCGGTCAGTTTACCTATCAACACTTTTTCTGGGCAGGCTTATATTTATGCGGTTAACCAATACAGTGCACATTCTTTCACCAGAAACTGACAACTGCCCTTCCTTACCGCCCCCGCCCATAGGGGCTTGTAGAAATATATGGGCTGCATGATGCTTCCACGCAGAGCTGAATCCGGCCCGCACACTAGTACTGGTAAACCGCTTAGAGGATCTAAGCCTGTCCAGGAACCGCAGTGCGAGGCGGACAGTCCATGCTAATAAACCCTATTGGTTTCATTGGGCGACAGGGCTTGACATGTCATTTCATCTCAATGTCGGGTAAAAGTCCCACAAAATTGAAAGCAACGTCTCCAAAATGACCTTTACAGTGTTGACGGGGACCTTAAACCTCAAATCAAACAAACAAAAGACAACTGCCCTTCTTGAATCAGCAGAAGGGAGAGAATGACCACAGAAAAGATTTTATGATCAATCTCCACAAAAGAATGTTGCTAACCCCGGCAGGTATCAAACCCATGTCCTCCTGATCACCAGTCAAACGCACATCTGACTGAGCTACTGAGGCTGGCCAAATGTCAAACCTGTTCAAAAAGGTGGGCGGACAATTTGGTCAGCGGACGATTTGGCCCGGACGATTTGGCCTAGGACAATTTGGCCAGCCAAAAATACAGGGTAGGACAATTTGGCCAAATTGATTTCTCCTAGCAGTTTTACACATCAATAGATATTTTCTGCTCATTTGTAGAATCTGAGCCCAGTCAACACTATTTAGGTCATATTAGTGGTAGTGATCTCCATTGTTAAACATGCATGGAATCATTGAAATCGAATTTCATGAAATCATGATACATGTACTTTAAATTACAATTTGTGTATGACGCAAGAAACAAACAAAACCTTTTGATTTTCTATGATCTTTCAGTAATTGCAAATATGTCACCAAATGTTTTAATGTGTTAACAAACTAATTTATGAAAAATGTGAGGATACACTGATTTTTTTGAAAATTTTAATAGCAAATTAAAGTTGTCACTTATACATACAAACAAAATCAACAATTGAAGATTGAGAAAGGTAATCAAAAAAGGTAATTAAAGAAACCAAGACCAGTGAACAAATCAATCAGCCAATGAACCAGCCATTTTAAAAAAAACCATTAGATTTATTTATTATATTATTTATTTATTTTCTACTTTTTTTTATTTTATTGTATTTTTTGGTGTTTTGGGGGGATTATAGTTAACCATTTTTATTATTTTGCTCATAAAGAATATCTCAAGCCAAAAGTTATGGTTTAAAAACAACAACAATAAAAAAAATCTAATTGTTTAATTCTTCCTTAAAATATTCCTTCTACATATTCAAACATTACTGTATATTAAAAACAAACCTAAAACATTAAATTGCCAGTTTAAACTAGTCATTATATATTAATCTGGCCAAATTGTCCTACCCAATTATTTTTGGCTGGCCAAATCATCCGCTAGCCAAATCGTCCTACATTCGTACAAAAGATAGCCCAAAGAGATTCAGAATAAAGCTTGAAGCATGTAGTGAATGCCACAGTTTGATGGGGATTGACCCAGTGCCAAAATAGCCAGAAAGGATACAATTACTGTCACTTGACCTGAAAAAAAATTACAATACATATATCAACATGTATTAGATTCTCTAATATACATATACACCACAACCTCTTTATAACACTATTAATGGGGTCCAAAGCAAAAACTGTGTTAGTAAACCAACCGTGCTATATCCTAACAAAAATTATAGATTATATAGAAAAATGACCATTTATGTTCATTTTTCTATATAATCTATACATTTTGGGGGTTTCATCTTGAAACCGTGATTATCAGGTGGATTTGGGTAAAGACAGTGGATTTGTTTTTTTTTGACTCACCAATAAATTGTTGGCTAGTTGACCATTAGGATAACTCAACCGTGCAACAGTGCATTTTTCACATCTCCAAAATGGCTATTTTTTAATGAAAATCCTTGATATTTTTGTTATACATGTTCAAAACATAGGTTGAGGGTGCTCGTTAGAACTGCCTTGGTCTAATGAGTGCCCACAACCTATGTCTCGGAGCAGAAATTAGAAAAAGTGAAAGTGCCCTTTTTTACTCATTTTCATGTGTTGAAAGTGAATCAGAATTGTTACTGGTGGCACATGAAATGACATTCATACACCAGGACCTGTGATGTGGGAAGTTAGTCCCTCACTCTAACCAAAGAGGTAAATTTTTATTAGTACACATGTTGCTAATATGAGTATTCCATCTCAAGTTGTGTGTGATTGTCACTCCAAGGTATTTAATGGAGTTCACATTCTCGAGGACTGTTCCCTCTAAGGTGTAAGAAGCCTCAACTTTATTAGATCTCTTCCTAGTTATCTGCATAATGTTGCATTTAACTGGCTGAAATATCATGCCCCATTTTCGGGCCCTTCATCCTAATCTATCTATGTCAGCCATAAGTTTCAGTGAGTCATCTGTATCTCTAATTTCCCGGTAACAAACACAGTCATCTGCAAAAAGTCTTATTTCTGAGTCAATGTCAGTGGAAATACCACTGATGTACAGGGAGAACAATAGAGGACCAAGAACAGTCCCCTGAGGGACCCCAGACAAAACTTGAGCCCACTCTGAAGATTCACCATTAACAACAACACGCATCACTACCTCATGGCTTGTGAACAGTACACTGACGTTAGACAGGACATGTTAAACATTGTCTCAGCTATTTGCCAACCTGCTTTAAACATCCTTCTATACGGCAGTACTGATCTCTCTGTGAATGATAACATACAAATATTCTTAGCAGTGCAAGATTTTATTCTTAAGTCTAAAAGATTTTGTCCCTCAAATTTATAATCACAGATTTCAAATGCCTTACTAGTACTTATCACAGATATATAAATATGTGTAGTTTTTCTACATGGGCACACATACATATATCTACACACGTAAATATATACATGCGCGTTCTTACCCGAAAAAGTTTGAAAAACACATCTACTAACTCGAGTTAAACAGCTACAGCGTCCAACCGAACCGATCTTCAGCCTTTGTCCCACATCACTATTCGAACAGCGCAACTGAGTTTCTACATTGTATTGTTTCTCTTGAGACAGCCCCAAATCACACGCCCAAGACTTGATTCATCAGTGCTAATGAAACAAAATAATTACCTTAAAATCCATTCCCCGTGGAGCCATATATCTATGCTTTATTTCACTACTATACTATTCATTTTGTAACCAAAATGAAATTCACCTAGGATATCTTCACAATAACTTGCAAATTCGAACAAACTTGACAATCACAACTATACTTAGTACATTGATATTGTAATCGAGGGATACAGATTTGAATAAGTCATTTGACTTTTTTCTGAATCCCTTTGTATGATACTTGTATTCTTTGTCAACATTATATGTGTAAAAAATGTATGTATTATACAAAGAAATAAAGTTTAAACCAACAACACGCTGCTTTCTGTAGCAAAGAAAGGAATCTATCCATTTGAGGGTCTTCCCCCCAATTCCATAACCAAATAACTTAGATTTAAGAAGTTCATGAGGAAGGGTGTCAAAAGCCTTCTCGAAGTCCAGAATAAATGTGTCCACCTGCCAACCTTTATCCAAGATTTTTGCCCAGTCATTAATAACTGTGCTCAGCTGAGTTTCACAACTATGCCTTTTCCTAAATGCATGTTGTTTGTCTGACAAATGTTTATGTTCATCCAAGTGGGCCATGATGTTTGAGCAGAATATATGTTCAAGCAATTTACACAGAACACAAGTCAGAGACACAGGGCGATAATTACGGGCAAGAGCCCTACCTCCTTTTTTGAAGAGTGGACAGATGTTTGCTAAGAGCCATTCTTTGGGGATTTCACCCGTATCAAGAGACTGTTGAAACAAGTGCCTTTTTCTTGACCAGCACCATGCCCTTTTTGAGTGCTGGAGGAAACACTAGTGTTCAGGTGTTTTCCTATCTATCTATCTATCTTCTGGTACTGCGTCGGTCACATTTGACCATTACCGCAGGTGTATATTACATACACTCCAGTTTTGCAGGATGAAAGCCTACACAGTAATCATGTAATTACGGTAGAGATCTTTAACCTGCACAGGGGATGGTTCTCCCTGCACAGGGGGCCTCCAGTTAACGTCCCGATCCGAAGGACAGTGCACTTAATGACATTCATCCCTGCAAATGATGCCAATGGAGCGTGTTCGGACACCGAAATTTTATCGCCGCTGCCGGGGATCGAACCCGGGACCTCTAGCATCAGAGGCAAGTGCACTAACCACTGAGCTATCACGCTCCAGTATTTCTATGAACCGTCATATCACAAACGAATCAGTATTTATGTAAATAATAAAACAAAGCTTAACTGGCAATATCTGTCCTTGTGGACAAATCTTTATTCATGTCTGCACATGTAAACAACCATTTAATTGTAAAAGACAAACATGCCAGGGTGAAATATTAAAAACGGACTAAACTAGCTCAAATTTTAAGCTTTTCAGAAACTAACGTCTCTATTAAATCATATATCAGATGATCAAATTTCATGTAGTCCTTCAAAAATTTACCTCGATTTTGTCTCTGGGGCTGACCGACCGCCATGTTTTCTAAACAATGCGTTTCTGCGGACCTATAAATGAAGCTTACTAAACACAGGTATCAGACCGGTCAATCCACACTGCTAAAGTGTCAAACTCCCCATCAGTGGTGACCCATCGGTCTTGATGGCCATTTTGTGGGAAAGTAACTGTCCTTTCGGTTTTCCGCTACTGATGTTCCCATTAGGGTCTAGTTGTTTAATGTTTGTGTTTCTTTCCCTTTGGTGTCTCTGATGGGAGCTGTGGGTTAATTGTATCGATTCTTGAGCCTTCACTTCTACATTTTTAATTACTTTTAAAATAATCTTCTCAGAACCATTTGGAGAAGGTGCAGAGGACAGCTGCTCGATGGACCTGCCGACGATGGCGCAATAGAAGCAGCGTCGGTGACATGCTTAACGAGCTAGAATGGCCGTCCCTAGAGGCCCGTCGTGAGCAGTCCTCTTTAACCTTCTTCTATAAGATACATTCAGATACAGTGGCCGTTAATAAAGATAAATACTTGACCCCTGTGACAGTTTCAACTCGAACAAGGGCATCAAAAGTAAACAACTCACAGTATCACAGGTACCAGTCCTACAGTGATGCCCTGAAAAATTCCTTCTTCCCTAGGACTATTCCCCAGTGGAATAGTCTTCCCTCTTCTGTGGTGAATGCTAAGACTGCAGAGGAGTTCAAAGCCCATACAGTGTAAGATTGAGACTCAGAGGTATGCGTTTTAGTATACCTCTGTTATTCAGATTGTAAATAGTTTCAAGGACTCATCCAGTGACTTCTCTTTTTTTTTTTTTTTTTTTTTTCAGCTAAATTCTAAATTTAGCTACGCACCCAACTGAGGTAATGGCCAAATATGACCGACTCAGTATAGGAAGATAGAGATAGATAGATAGATAGATAGATAGAATATCAGGCTGAGATTTGATGTTTCTACAAAACTTTTGGAGAATCATTCCTTGAATTGCCCACAGATCAGTTGTAAACAGTGTTGTTGTTGTTTTTTTTTTCCTGCCCAGTGCTCATTTTACTGGTCTCTGTGGAAACCAAAATACAAAACACTAAAACTGTTTAATTACCATCTCTCTTCAGTTGGTGGGACGTACAAAAACTCAATCCCGGCCTTGTAACTATAGTGCAGATACCTAAAAGATAAAGAAGCTTTATTTAACGTCGCATATCCGAAACAAATAACATAAGTTCTGTAGAGCTTTTATTGCGACAAAGTATCCTGTAAAAAATACTTACCTGCCTTCATTTATCTTCCTAGGACTACCCCTGATGATGCGAGCGTCAGCCAAGCAGCGCCTAGTACCATTTTTTCACGCCTTTGGTATGGCGCGGCCGGGGATCGAACCCGCGACCTCCCATTCCCGAAGCGGACGATTTACCACTGAGCTTTCGGGGCCGGTCTATTTTGTCGATATGATTGTAACAGATGAAAAAAATGCTAACCACCTTTACCCGGCCGGGGATCGAACCCGGTCCGCCAGATCGACAGGCCAACACTCTACCGCGTCGCTATAAAAGCCGGCTTGTACCGCAAGGCAGTACAAGTGTATCTTATACCTATCACTACTACATATTCCCCCTCCTATTTAAGATTCGTCCTCGAATCTCTCAAACTTTCCAACGAAACTCGCCGGTACACGGATGTGGTCCGAGTCTCTGTGGGTCATTTACGTTGGGCGCCAAATGTAACAGGTGAAAAAATGCTAATCACCTTTACCCGGGCGGGGATCGAACCCGGGTCGCCGAAGTGACAGGCCAACACTCTACCGCGTCGCTATAAAAGCCGGCTTGTACCGCAAGGCAGTACAAGTGTATCTTATACCTATCCCTACTACATGATGATGTCGTGGCTCCGATTTTACCTGTATGGACGGATCCAGCTTTTCAAACCCGCAGAACGATATCGATTTTTTCAGTTTATCGGAATTTACCCATGGCGGATCTAACTGCGGCAAATTTGGGTAGCCAGATTTTAAGGTCATTTTAATGGTTATTCCAAATAACTACAATTTCCATTATGAAGGAAAAATTCGGAATATGAAATCCCTATTTGTGGTGCATATAAGCGTAAAATTCCTCTTTGATTTACCGGATTTATGATTAGTAAAATCTTTCAGATCAATGATGCAAAAATAAAAAAATGTAATTGGCCATTAACAGTTTTGTTAATCGCTAAACTGGTCAATTAAATGTATTTATCATGATATTAAGTATTTGCCCAAATAATAATAATAATAATAATAATAATAATAATAATAATAATAATCAATCAAAGTTAAGTTCATGCGCCTTGATACGTACAACTGACTGCCGTGACAATTAAAGCCTTTTATAAAAGATGATAGCACTCTGCCGAAAGATTGCAGAACACTTGTATATGCTTTTGATTTTTAAGACAATTTCGATAACCCCATTGGATGTGCTAGCTAGAAGTTGTTAGCATAGCACAAAATCATTTTTGTATTTGTGTTCACATCATTGTGGCCCCGGACCCATCCATACCCCCATCAGGCACATGACGTAATTGTGACGTCACATCAACGTCGGTACAACTTCATAATGTTTATGCAACGTCACATCTATGTTGATTTGACGTTGCCCTAACGACGTGTGTCTACTGGGCCCGGACTTGAATCTGTCCGTTTCCGTTAATTCTCATTTCGCGGGTGCTGAAGTTGCTTACAACACTTCCTGTGTCCATATGGGGTCACTTAAAATCAGTCGAGTAGAAAGCGATAATCATCCCCGATAAACAACTACATTATGAGTCAGCTTTGACCATGACAACTGGCTTGGGTCACATGTGAGACGCCAAGTTCTGCAAGGGAATGTGACGTGGATTTTCCCCATGTACTCCAGTTTTCACCCACCTCTGATTAATGATTGTCTCGATATAAGTGAAATAATCTTGAAAGGGCCGTAAAACAAAAAAAAAGTGTGTATTTGTGGGGAGGGGGGGAACCATGACAGGTGATAATCCGACAAATACCTGGAAAATATGAAAAATAGAAGTGGAGGCAATGATCAGGAATCGATACAATCAACCCACAGCTCCCATCAGAGACACCAAAGGGAAAGAAACACAAACATGAAACAACAGACCCCCAAAGACAAAACATAACAAAATGAACCGCGACAGAAGAACCGCATTGGAACGGTCAGCGGAAACGAATTCCACTAGGGTGCTTAAATTGATTTTTAAGGGCCACAATCCTCGCCCTAACTTCCGTCGCGATTAAGACAAACAATTTGTTCAGTCCGCATGAAGGCCTCCTAACTCATCAGTGCAACATCAACAAAGCTGCTCCGATTAAATTTGTACATCATCCACAATGACTAAAAATAAACTTACCGTCATGATCCTACATGCTAGTTTTGGTACTGACACCGTAAGGGCAATGGGTCCTCGTAAGTCATAATCGACACAAATATTAAAGTTCCTGGAAAAAATTCTGCGGAAATTTCGCAAATTGTGTATTTCAACATGAAAGTGGTTTGAACTAAGTGTTATTCGGCATGTTGGATTAGTTTCGCATCGTCCCGGTAGTTGAAAATGCCTTCATTCGGCACTAGAAAACAAGTCAAAAAGTCAAAACAGAAATATCTGACTACCTTCCTCAGGGAGAAATTAAATTAAAAATCGACCGCTTGCCTTTTCATGTCCACATCCATCTTTTCTGATGCAGAAATGATGTTGTTGAGAATAGCATTGCCCGATTTCTCAAAATGTTTACAAAAATGAATAGAAACCTTTATCGGGAACACTCACCTGTTCGTTGACGTATTTGTGGTCTCGGAAGGCATAACCAGAAGTTCCCGTAAGGATTTTGAGTGCATAACCGGCAGTTACCCCTTACGAGGTTACCAGCCGTGCAGTAACAATTCTGATTCTGATTCTGGTGTTTTTGTGTGTGTCTGTATTTTCGCTAATCAATTGCATGTAGTTTTTTTTTTTTTTTTTTTTGTAATCGCGATTGGTGAAATTTGACGGGTAACGGGACAACTCGGCACATAGCAAACTCGGGACTCTGGACCTACACTATTTGCAAAGATAGGGGTTGTCGTGAACAGCAAGATAAGGGTTAACATACATACTATATTCATTATGTTCGTTTAAGTCCAGTTTTATCGTTTTAAAATAACTAATGATGATAAGCAATTAAATTTTGTTAATTCTTATTTAAAGTCCTGAAAGTGAAATTGCTCAAAATTACCTGTAAAAAGGCTATTAAAATGTTTATTCAGCTTGATTATATGCATTATCTATGATGGTCAGACAGGTAAATGGTCAGAGTTTTACACCCCAGTTGGTCCAAGTTGGACTTACTTGGACTGGTCAAAGTCAGAGTGATTTGGTCAAAGTATTATTCTCACCACAAAAACGGTTGCTGATACAACTAACTAGATTAAAAAAAAAACAAAACAGTATCGTATTCTCCAGTAACAGGAAAATGCTGATAAATTAATTAGACATTTTTAAAGCTTTGTTCGCTGGTCAGTTTAAGAAAAACTTAAATAGATGAAATTTTATTGTAAAAAGCTGCTTCATTTTTTTTTAGATATACTCCATTAAATATTGAAACAGGATCTATAGAGTGATATGACGGTTCATAGAATTACCGGAAAACACCTGAACACTAGTGTTTCCTCCAGCACTGTAAATATGGTGAATAGAATTTGTCTTATTAAGTCTGGTTATGTAATTATAATAGATAATTGGCCTAATCAGCTAATTATGTGCCGAGTTTGTATAGGCCGAGTTGGTCATGTGCCGAGTTTGCTATGTGCCGAGGTTGTTATGTGCCGAGTTTGCTATGTGCCGAGTTGTCCCAGACCCATTTGACGCATTGCGGCAATGGTGAATTCTGAAGGTCCGACTACCACTGTTCTATCTATCTGTCATATTTGGCCATTACCTCTGTTGGGGAGTTTGGATCGAACTGCCTCTAAATATTCGGTTTGCATACCGGCATTTAGTGTGGCCAATAAAAATTAAAATCGTTTTAAACCAATTTGACAGCTCGTAAGTAAATTTAAAACAAAACTATTCATATATTTAGAAATTATTTTTTTTATCAAATATTTCAGAAAAACACATTTTATTAAAAACATCTGCGGAAAAACATCGCAAAAATACTTCCGGTAGGGCAAAGAAAAACGTGTAAGATCCAAAAGTAAGAAAGAAATAGTAATAAAAGTAATACAACTTTTTTATTTAGACACAATCAATTAATTGCCTGTCGGTGTATTTGCTGATTTGTTTACGAGACCATCATTGAAGAGGAAAAGTGCCACAGGGCACAAAAAAGGCTTTGTTGACAGTCCACGGTTTACGAATCACGTGACATTCTACTTCCTTTTTGTGCCACATGAGAAAAAATTCAACAACATGAGTACAGCTGGACCGGTTTTTCACAAAGGAATCGTGAAGAGCGTAAGTATCTTGGCTCAGACTTAAAATGCTTATGTTGTTGCTCTTGGCTGGCATGACTTAATAACGTTTTCGTCTATGTTTTTTGTTCATTGTGTTTTTACCCCTGACAGCTGTCTATCTATCTATCTATCTTTCCATACTGCAGCACCCCCTCGCGAGGATTATGTGCAGGTTGATTGCGACTTAAAATCCGATGCAAGGACATATGCCACTTTTTTTCATAATAATTTTGCTTCTTTCGAAAGGAAAAAATGGCACTATGCCTGACATCTACAGAATAAGCTTCATCCCTAGGACAATCTCAGATTTGTTTCTTTCTTTCTTCCGTTACTTCTTAACCTCATAAGAGGACAACAGAAGGGTATCCGGTATACCAAGTGCTAAAGGGGGTTAGCTGAAATAAAAGGTAAGCAAAGTAGGTGAAATGAGTTTATACAGTGCAAAAAGAAAGTTAGTATAGTTAAAAGATAAAACAGAATCTAGTGACTTAGGGGGACACATGCACCACCTGGCAGACAGCAAGACAGAACTGTGCCAAGGTTGGTAGCAAGACAATATAGGCTGGAAGAGCGTTCCAGTGTATAATTGATCTTGGGAAGAAGCTGTACTTGTAATAGTTGGTCTGGGTGGGGATTTGCTTGTATGCCAAAGGGTGGATAAATTTCGACTCTCTGCGATTTGGTGTGAGGTAATCTGAGACAGGGATTGCAACAAGGTCATGTGTGACCTTGTATAGCATGATAAGGCGATTGTCAATGCGTCTCTGATCTAGTGGACGCCATTGGAGTTTTCCAAGCATAGCTGTAACACTTGATGTGTACCTATAGTCTCGTGTGGCCCACCTGGCAGCTCTGCGTTGGACAGATTCGAGTTTGTAGATATCTGTAGCTGTATGGGGTGACCAGACACTGGAAGCATATTCCAATTGCGGTCGGACAAGGGTTTTGTATGCTGTGGACTTAAGGTCTTGGTTGTGTACTTTGATATTTCTTTTAATAAAGCCGAGGGTTTGATTTGCCTTTTTTGTGATATTGTCTATGTGCGTTCCCCAGCTGAGGTCGTCAGATATTGTGACCCCAAGGTACTTTGCAGCAGACACACTTTCAAGTTCAGTGTTATGAAGGAAGTATTTGGAGGGAATGGGTGTCTTCAGCCTGGTGACATGTAAAACCTGACATTTTGTCGGATTGAAGTTCATGTCCCAGGCCTTTTCCCATAGCTCCAATTTGCAGAGATCTTCTTGAAGGAGATTTGCTTCAGACAAGGAGCTAATGCATAAGTACATTGCTGTGTCGTCAGCAAAGAGTCGGACTTTTGACCTAACCTGCTCTGGGAGGTCATTTATGTATGCAAGGAACAGTATAGGTCCGAGAACAGAGCCCTGCGGGACACCAGAGGAGACCGGGATAATGCTGGAGTTGGTACCATTAGTGACAACAGACTGTGACCTGTTATCTAAGAAATTTTTGATCCAATTTAGAGTGCCGCCCCTGATGCCGTAGTAGTGAAGTTTTTGTAAAAGTTTTTCGTGGGCGACTTTGTCAAAAGCTTTGCTGAAATCCAGTAAAATTAAATCAGTCTGTTTTCTTAATTGCATGTTTCTAGATAATTCATCTATCAACATGATTAATTGGGTCTCGCAGGAGCGCCTCTCTCGGAACCCATGCTGTAGTTCATAAAGGATGTTCTGGCTGTTGAAGTGCTTGGACATACTGGAAGCAACAATGTGTTCTAGCACTTTGCATAGAACACATGTTAGGGAGAT
Organism: Lucinisca nassula; assembly: GCA_963580285.1. NCBI lineage: Eukaryota > Metazoa > Mollusca > Bivalvia > Lucinida > Lucinidae > Lucinisca > Lucinisca nassula. The sequence continues at coordinate 147,440,751 of OY757013.1, forward strand.
AGGGCGATAGTTGGCAGGATCAGTTTTATCCCCCTTTTTGAATATGGGGGATACATTGGCCTCTTTCCATATGGTGGGCAATTTTCCCTGGTCAATAGACTTTTGGAAAATTATTTGGAGGATTGGGGCTAGCTCTTTGTGGAGGTTTTGGAGTACTATAGGTTTCAGCTGGTCTGGACCTGATGCCTTATGGGGGTTGAGCTTTTTAAGAAGGCATTCAATACCATTGGCTGAGATTTGAATGTCCGGCATATTCGTATAAGGGCTGGGCTGGAAGGGCTGGGCGACTCCGGAATCATGCAGGTCCTGCAGAGTCATTTGGGCAAGGGCTTTCAAACTTATGGGGGACTTGGGACTGAAAACTGATTGAAACTGCTGGTTGAGAGTGTTTGCTTTGTCTACATCTGATGTGTGAGTCTGTCCATTAGCCTTTAGGGATGATATGCCGCTGTTGTCCTGCTTTGAATGTTTTAATAGGGAGTATAGTTTCTTGGTGTTGACCTTGATGGGACTATCAGGGTCATCTGTTGATTGGTTCATTCCAAGTATATCACCGATGTACCTTTCATAGGCCCTTTCAGATACACGGCGCACCAGGTGTTTATATTCTAGGAACTTTTTCTGGTCAGTAGGTCGACCAGACCTTGTCCAGCGCTTGTAGTGCCTATCTCTCCTGCGCATGAGGCGGTGGATTTCTTTATCAATCCACGGGAGGCCATTACGTGTTTTGGCTTGTCGAGTAGGGATACAAGTGTCAATACCTTGCTGGAGTTTAGTGACAAACTCCTTCCACAGGATGTGGATGTCTGCAGTAGCAAGGTCTGACATGAGGACTTTGTAGAAATCTCTCATTGAGGATTTGAGCTGGTCCCAGTTGGCATTTTTGTACAGGGGGATGTTTCTAGGGACCTGCTTTGTTGTTTGGGGTTTAGCATTTATTTCAGCTAGGACAATGTCGTGGTCCGAAAGACCAGGGAGGATGGTTATCTTGTCTATTAGGGTGGGGTTTGTGGTCAAAAATAAGTCCAATATGTTTTGACCCCTGGTGGGAGAGGTCACCATTTGTTCCAGCAGGCAATCACTAAAGGCTTCCAGACATTCTCATTTGAACTAGAATCGCGCTGGCGATGGTGCACCATCGCAAATACCCGCTTTTTCTATGGACAACACACTTAGAAATGCATGTGTACTCTGAATAGGACAATTGAGAAGTTACATTCACAAGCCTTTTCTAAGAAATTTGACCTTTGACCTCACCCCATGACCCCAGGGGGTCAGATGAAAATTTCGACACCTTCATGCACATCTGCAGTCCCAAGCAATGTATGTACCCAGTTTGGTCACTGTAGGTAAAGAAATAAAAAAGTAGTTGCATTCACAAGCCTTTACTTAGAAATTTGACCTTTGACCTCACCCCATGACCCCAGGGGGTGAGATGAAAATTTCGACACCTTCATGCACATCTGCAGTCCCCAAGCAATGTATGTACCAAGTTTGGTCACTGTAGGTAAAGAAATAAAAAAGGAGTTGCATTCACAAGCCTTTTCTTAGAAATTTGACCTTTGACCTCACCCCTTGACCCCAGGGGGTCATATGAAAATTTTGACACCTTCATGCACATCTGCAGTCCCCAAGCAATGTATGTACCAAGTTTGGTCACTGTAGGTAAAAAAATAAAAAAGTAGTTGCATTCACAAGAAACGTGACAGACGGAAGACGGACACCTGTGACGAAAATAAAATACCCGTTTTTTTTTGTTTTTTTCAAAAAACGGGTGTAAAAAGCTCCCCTCTCCTCTCTTGACGTCTGCAGAAGGTGCAGAGGACTCCATCATGTAAATACAGGTAGAGTTTCCCCCATCCCCATTTAGCATGGTGCGGCGCCATGCCCATTTTCTCTAGTGCCATGCCTTTTTTCCAGAGCCATTGCCCTGTTTCATATAGAGTAAATGTTGCCCTACATTTTGGTACAAAAAAACACTGAAATTGACCAAAAAATAACAAAGTTATGCCTGTAAATAAGGACTATTTTAGACACATTTGAGCAATTTGACAGTCCATCTTTATGGTTGACTGCTAATCCCCCTGTTAATTGTAGTTCATTATGTCAGTTTAAGAAGTCATAACTGTGTTTTGATAACAAGTGTGAGGGACCTCAATTAAACAAATGAAGTGTGAAAGTGTGCCTGACCAGTATGACACTGTGTTAGTGTGTGTTTGAGAATGAGAGCTGTGGCCCAAACATGTTCCCAACTTTGATCAGCAGCATTATTCAGCTTGCTTGCAAAACTTAAGGGTTTACCAAAAGTACAAAAAGTGGTTGGGGTACCGCTCAACATGATTTTTTCTTTTCAGCCAAAACACAGAGTTGGAGAAAAAGTTTGAATATACTGGAAAGAAACACATCTTCAAATATAACATTAGGTAAATATGACTTTGAGCGCAAATGCTGTCACCCTCATTTTTGGCATCGGCTGTGTAAACCTACAAGCTGTTTGATAATTGCTTATTAAGTAATCTTCAAATATAACATTACTTAATAAGCAATTATCAAACAGCTTGTAGGTTTACAGCCGATGCCAAAAATGAGGGTGACAGCATTTGCGCTCAAAGTCATATTTACCTAATTTTTCAAGACCTAAAATGTACAGTGCACTGTTCTTAGAAGGGAGGACTACAATGTCTTAGAGTATTACTTACCAAAATTGTCTGCTTTCTAAGAACCATTTGTGCCACCACAAGATATTTTTCATAAGTCCTTTGGTCGCCATTTTTATACCCCACCACACGATAGTGGCGGGGTATTATGATATACCCTCCGGTGTCCATCCGTACGTATGTCCGTCCGCAGGAACAGATGTATACTTGTGTGTTTAAAAGTATGGACACTTCCATTGAACTCAATGCGATTTATTCCGTCAGTGTCTTGTGTGTCTAAAAATATTTACTTGTGTGTCTTTTTTCCAAGAAATTCAAGAAATTTCCTGGAAATATGACACACAAGGGTACTTTGTAGGGATGAAGACACACAAGTATACATCCGTAAAGACGTCCGTCCGTCCGTCCACACCATTTCTGATCGATAACTTGAGTAATTTTTAACGAATTTTTTTCAAATTTTGCATACATGTATATATCGGGAATGAGTGGTATGGGATTGTTAATGGGCAAAATCCGTTAACATTTGACAGAGTTATGGCCCTTTTTAGTTCAAAATATGGGGTATTGGGGCGTTTCGTATCAATAACTTGATTATTTTTTCACGGATTTTCTTCAAATTTTGTATACACATTGGCATTGGGTATGAGTGGTTTGGGATTGTAGATGGGCAAAATACATTAACATTTAACGGAATTATGGTCGTTAAAAATTCCAATTAAATGGTTTTTGGGGACTTATTCCTTTACTATATGGAATATTTGGATGAAACTGCACTGCTGTATAAACGACCATAATAAGCAGGTTTTGTGTTGTGAATACACAAAATGCGTTAACATTTAACGAAAAATTGGTCGTTAACAATTCCCATTAAATAGTTTCTGCGCATTTATTCCTTTAATTTATGAAATATATTGATTATCACTGCCAGTGTAGTGGTTAGAGTGCTGGACTACAAATCCTATTGTTGACTATGAAATCTGAGGGGCGTGAGTTCAAATCTCCGTCGAGGAATGGATTTTTTTTTTTTTTTTTTTCGTTTTTTCTTTTTTTTTTGTGTGTGTGTTCTTTTTTCTTTTTCTTTCTTTTTCATTTTGGCAATGAATTTATTTTTTTTTTTTTTAATTTTCCTCATTTTTGGTTTTTCATTCCTTTTTTTTCCCCTTTTTTTTTTCACCCTTTTCTTCTTTTTGTTATACCCCATCACACGATAGTGCTGAGATATTACAATATACCCTCCGGTGTCTGTCCGTCCGTCCGTCCCCACCATTTACGACAAATAACTGGATTAATTTGTGCTATGAATCTGAGGGGCGTGAGTTCAAACCCCCGTGGAGGAACGGAATTTTCTTTTTTTTCCCTTTTTTTCTCGTTTTTTCTTTTCTTTTTTTTTCCGTTTATTTTTCTTTTCTTTCTTTTTGCAATGAATTTTTTTTTTTTTTCGTTTTTTTTTTTCTCATTTTTTGTTTTTCATTCCTTTTTTTTTTTTCCTTTTCTTCTTTTTGGTATACCCCATTACACGATAGTGCTGGGATATTATAATATACCCTCCGGTGTCTGTCCGTCAGTCCATCCGTCCGTCCGTCCATCCCCACCATTTCGGACCGATAACTTGATTAATTTTTCACATTTTTTTTTTCAAATTGTGCCTACATGTTTATATCGGGAATGACTTTTTTTTCTTTTCTTCTTTTTGTTATACCCCATCACACGATAGTGCTGGGGTATTATAATATACCCTCCGGTGTCTGTCCGTTCGTCTGTCCATCCACACCATTTCCGACCGATAACTTGATTAATTTCTCACAATTTTTTTTTTGAGTTTGCGATCAATAACTTAAGAATCTTTTCATGGATTTTCTTCAAATTTTAAAACACTAAAGGACACATATTATTGCCAAGGACAGTCACTCTGCTTTTCTGGTTATTGTATTGTCTGCCCTTTTGATATACATGTATGTAGTTCCTTTACTATATTGAATGCCTTAGTGAAGTTTTACAGATAACTATAACACTTAAAAGTACCACTATTATGGGCAAGGCTATAACCATATTATCTTGCAGTGGTGGGGTATCATGCAGTGTTAGCGTGCTTTTATTCTTTCATGGGATTTGTAAACAAAATATCAACACTTATTTGGAAACGCATATCGCCAAATCGGCTTGCCGATGTAACATGACAACTATGCGCCGTGAAACAGGAACCCTTCCTGCATATTTTTGTGCAAGTTGAAGTGTTTTACAAACTTACGATTATGCACTAGTCATTTGTAACCACTGCCCCCCTACCTACGGGGATAGGCGGGGGATAGCGGGGCTGATGTGGGGGGTAGTTACCCTCTGTGTTCCCCCGCAGTGCCTGGTTAATGCGGGGGTTTTGATATTATGCAAATATACCCCCAGTGGAATGAACTATTATAAACTTGGGGCTTTGACCTTCTGGAGGTCCCCTGCAGTGCAGGGCTTCTAGCAGGGCTGTGAAAAGTGAGAAGTCATTGTCCCCGCTATCCCAGTAGGTGGGGGGGGGGGGGGGGGGCAGTGGTTACAAATGATTGGTGCATTAATCATCCATCAGGTCAATTTTATTGTCATGTTTTAATCATAACTGCTGATTGGAAACATTTGTTGTTGAGCATGAGGAAGTCGTGGCTTTATCACATAAATATTACTACACCTCAAGCGGAGCTAGGACAAAACATTAGAAAAATTCCGATATGTCCTCAAAGTTTTTATTGTTCATAAATCTAAATGACTTTTGTGCTTAAAATTGTTCTTGAATCAATGGTTATTCTTCAAAATATGAATATTTTGGGACTATATTTTTGCGTTCGTGTCACCAGATATGGAAGTCCTTAGGTGTTTCCGGTTTCATTGACAAGCCTTTGAAAAAAAAACATGTTAACAAATTTCACAAATTTTTCACTGTAGACATGTGAATCAAGGTAAGTATTTATATAGAGACTTAGATTATGGATTTTGCTGTAAGAATGAATAGGTTCAAGAGTTCGATTGTCGAAAAAACATCACTTATTTGTGTTTCAACATCTCATCTAATTTACGTTATTGATAGTAAACCAAAACCTCGTGACCAAATGTAAACTTGTATGGTGGTCAAAAGAAGACGGCAGTTATTCGCTCTCTGCAATTATTTTGTGGCATACTGTACAATGTTGTTATAATTAAAATATGTGGCCCTGAAAAAATACATAGTTCTTTAAGGAAAGAATTTGCTGCACAGGACCAAAATTGTTCCTTTTCAATTTAAACACTTATTGACAAGGGAGACAAAAATAATTTGGCTCCTTTGAATGTGTATCTTTTCTTTCTTTCTTTCAACTTAAACTGCGCTCGGTCACATCTGACCATTACTCGCAGGTGTACATAACATACACACCAGGTTTGCAGGATGAAAGCCTACACAGTAATCATCACCACTGCATGATGATTCCATGCAGAGCTGAATCCAAAGGCACACAAGTACTGGTAAACCGCTTTAATAGAGGATTTAAGCCTGCCCAGGAAAAGCCGTGCAAGTAGGACCCTCCATTCACCTTATCTGCATTATCTGCTGGTTCCTAGTCTGAAGGTTATCAGAGTTGGAAAAACAGGTGACCAAACCCTCCTAACCTTGAAAGGTCAGGGGGGTCTGGTTACCTGTTTTTCTTATATTGACAATGTGCAAGCTGGGAGCTAGCAAATAATGTAAATATGGTGAATGCTTATTGATAAACCCTTTTGGTTTCTTTGGGCGACAGGGCTTGAGGTGTCATTTCATCTCAATGTCAGGTAAAAGTCCCACAAAATTGGAAGCAACATCTCCAAAATGACCTTTATAGTGTTGACGGGGATGTTAAACTTCAGATCAAATAAAACAGTGACATGAAAACAAGGGAGACAACTAAAACTTCCAATGATTCAGTTGTGGTAGCAGTTATTGTCCACCATACCTTTTTTCTAGACTACTTTTCAGCAACAAATATGTCTGGAAATTGTATTTTTTTGATACACGGTATGGGCTGTATACTCTACTGTGGAATATTTTTGAGCAATGACCTTCTCACACATTGTAGCATAATAACTGATGAACCTATTTATGTAATTTTATTTGGCTATAATATGAAATAAAGGCACTGCCTTTGAGCAAACGCACTCATTTACAACACTTAAGTTTTAATAGTGGTGTAGAACATAAAAAATACCGATAGTGCTAGATTCGTAGCTCAGTTGTTAGTGCACTTGCCTCTGATTCTAGAGGCCCTGGTTCGATTCACAGCAGCGACAATAAAGTTTGGTGTTTAAATATCTATGGCATCAATTGCCGGATGAATGCCACAAAGTGCACCGTTCTTCGGATCGGGATGTTACCTGGAGGCCACCTGTGAAGGGAGAATCACCCGCTATGCAAGTTAAAGATCCTTGTCGTAATTTCATGATTATCGCACAGGCTTTCCTTCTGCAAATCTCGAGTGTATGTACACTTACGAGTAATGGTCAAATGGGGCCTATCACAATAATAGTAGATAGATAGATAGATAGATAGATAGAGAGATAGTCACGCTAGCAAGTCCTAGGTTAACCGCCTATATACAGGTGCAGATGGTATTTATGTGGGCGTACTTAACATTCCTTATATCTACACCTAAGCAAAATAAGGGGAGTCAATGACACCATTCTCCTATGGTATTTTCACTATTTTGGCTGTACTTTCTATGCGTTCCCCAAATGAGATCATTTGCCTCTAGCAGACCAAAAGAACAGATTTCGAAAGAGGCAGTTGTGTGAAAGCCAGCTTACTTTGTCCAAAAGTCCAGGCATGACCTTGCAGCAGGAATAGATGTTGGTCAACAGATAGACATCGCAAAGTTCCGCATGAATTGCTTGAGCACTGTCAAGCTCAGACATGCCAGTATGCAACCTCTTACAGTGGATCCAGAGCTTCCTGACCAACAGGGGCTAACCAGACCTGGTCAAGGCCAGTTTGCACTATTGCCCCAGCTGTATCCGGTGTCCCTCAAGGTGAAATGCTCGGACATTTATTATTCTGCCCATGCATAAATTACCTGCCACAGAAAGTCACATATGGAGCTCACCTCCTTGCTAATGACAGCCTTTTATATCACCAGCTCTCAACCACGACTCATACTGCAGCATTTCACAGGGAACTTGAAAGACTACAGCAATGCCCATAATGGAATACAGACTGGCAAAAGTCTTTTCAACCCAACCAAGTGTGCGACAGTCAGGTAATAAAACGGAGCACATTGCCTTGAACTGTAGTCTAAAAGACTTGAAAGTACCTGGGTATCCTTTATTTCAGAAACATGTCATGGGAAACACATTTTGATGCAACTACAAAAAAAAAAAAAAAAAAAAAACGGCTGGCGTTTCTTTGGAAGGAACATAACCAGCTGTTCTGGAGATGTTAAAGCATGAATAGACTTATACTGGATTATGCCCTATCAGTATGGGATCCACATTTTGTATCCAGCGGCTTGAGACGGTGTATCGGCAAGTAGCTCGCTTTGTCAGAGGTGACTACCACACAACCAGCATTACTTCCCGAGTGATACAACACTTTGGCCGGCAAACTCATCAGCATTGACATCTTGTGTCAAATTTAAAGTTGTGGTGGCATCTCTCTGGGCTAAGTGGACATCCATGCTTGCAGGGTCTCCGACCCGCAAGTAGCGAACTGTATAGGATACTCCCTTGGAAATATGGACCGACATCATCTGTCAGCTCTCCTTCAGACTTAAGGACAAACTTCCACAGAGTATTATCACATCAGGGATCATTGAGGGCTTCAAGAGGGGTCGTGCAAGTCTTCCCTAAACTACGTAAAACTGTTTTCAAAGTTTTTAATTTGTTCTGTTGTGAGGAAAAGGTGACGTGTCGCTTGCATCCCTGGAGAGTCGAACTGATATTGACTTACATTTTGGCAAGGCCTGCTGTCCTTGCAGCAGGAAGGACCTGCTGTCCTTGCAGCTGGTAGGGTAGAGCTAAGGGCGTTGTTACTTATGTTTCTACACTTGATTCATCCCCCTTCTCCCCTGTCTGTCCCTCTCTTCTCCTCTACTTTCTCTTCTATCTCTTTTGTCCTTTTCTCTGGGAGACGACAGAAAATGACCTTGACAATTGTTTGAGCTTCACTGCAGCTTTGCACATAGCCTAATTATGATGATGCTCCAATTTCGGTCCTGTGTGCACTTCATGGGAAGAAAATTAGATAGGGTAACTCAGTTAGTTTGCAGCATGGATACTTTAAAGTATTCTGCAGCGATATGATATTGGATTTGGGGCTCATCATCACTTTGTAAATCTTGGGAAAGTAGAAATCCGCAAGTAGCCAGATAGCTCATTGTGTCTCTTACTATTCCCAGAACTTTATTGTATACCCCTGAGTAAATCTGTGAAAAAGTTTTAATTGCTTGTCCAGGCGAGAAGCGCTTTAAACCCTCCCGAGAAGTTCCGGTAAATCCTTCGGTAAACCTCCGGTAAGTCGTTGGTCTGCGCGAGGTGCTGGGTTTTACCGGCTAATACGTGACGCAGTTTCGAAACTTTCCCGCTGTCAAACTTCAGCATTTGATGCAACAGTCTTTGAAAAGAACTTTTAAAAATTATTTCGACGTTTTTTGTGTTTCTGTTGTAATGGGACTTGACTCTTTTTTGGTTTTGAGAAGCAATTATGGATGTGAATACAATTCTCATGAACTCTGTAAAGATGGTGGATTATCGCGAGAAATTGAACAAGATTCCAGGCGAGATTTGGGTGCCTAAGTATGTTGTTCCAGCCTCTCTACATTAAAGCAAACACTTCGTGTGTTTGCTATTACCATGGAGAATATGTTTGAATGCAAATGGATGGAAGCACATAAAGAGAGGTATGTTTTTCTCAATAATTCCCGAATTTCTGAAAAAATTCTAATAGAACATGTGAATAAGTTGAAATAAATTATGGGCCAAGTAACTTTTCAAAAAACTTGACAGTTTTGCAAAATTCAATTAAACAAATTTTGAACACCACACCATTACCCCACCCACTTTTTGTACATTCGGTAAACCCTTAAACTTCTTTTCACCATTGTTTAATGTAACATATCTCTTCTCTTTGCATAAAAAACAGGCAGTATAATTTAGCATTGAAGACAAAGGGTAACAGTTGGATATTTTTTTTTCAAGTTGATAGATGTGCCCCTTTAGCAATGTGCTGCATGTGAATATGCCCTTTTTACATGGCTGTTCATATTTAAAGTATTTCAAAAATAAAAACAGCAGGCAGGGCTTTAGATATTTTTTTTCAATGAGTACAGTACTCGTCTTTTTTTTTAAAAAAAAGGAGTAACGCGAAATTTTTAAAAAGTACTGACAAATAAACCAAAATACTTTATTTTGCAGCCTTGGCACAATGTTTTTATTGACTGATTTGTGGCCAGGTGTACTGTTTGTTTTCTTGTAGATACACATATTTAATATCTGTGTCTATTAGAAAACAAGCAGTAAGTCTGGCCACAAGTCAGTCAAAACAATGCCATATCGAAATCTCTTTTGAGCAGTATGATAACCAAGAAGTCTAGCGTTTGGGGTTCAGTTCTCTTAGAGGATAGCAGGACCTTAATGACTGATTTATATTGTGGCCAAAAAGTTTTGGGGGTGAAATAAAAGAAAATAGAATATGAGCTTCACTTTATTGTCAAAGATATGGAGTGAAACTCGTATTCTTTAAACTTTTATTCCTTTTTCAAACCATATTCATCATATATTGTCCATGGACATTTATTTTCTTCCACCCTTCGATTGTGAGACCTATCGTGTTTCCTTACAGGCAATGTTACAATCAGAATCAGTTACTGGGTCAAAAGTATGTCAGGACTTTTTTACAACAAGTGCGGCAGAGGTCTCGGGTCGTTTCGCCCGTGAGTCGTTTCGCCCATGAGTCGTTTCGCCCGTGGGTCGTTTCGCCCTGGGTCGATTCGCCCTGGGTCGTTTCGCCCGTGGGTCGTTTCGCCCTGATTAGGTGGGTCGTTTCGCCCTTATTTTTTTCCAGCCCTATTGATTGAGGTTTTGTTTGTTTTGGTATGTAAAGGGATTGATGGGGTTATTGGGAGTTCCGGAAAACATGGTTTTGCCCTCGTGGGGTGCAGCTGGACGACCTACTGATGGCTTCTACGTCAGGTTTGAGCAACTGAGCTACCACCTTTTTGAGAAAGATATTCGAGCTCACATAAGGTTTACAAGTCTTTGTATCGACTGCCTATTCGAAATTTGCAAAATTGCAGTATGTTTCCTCTGGCTTTCTTTGCCGGATCATTACAGGGTTACTGATGAGGCTTTATTAGCCGAAACTACGTAGTATGACCCATCTTCTTTCTTATGAATGTTTTCATTGCTCTTAAAGGAACTCATTTTTGATTTTTATTTGCACTGAAATGGGATTTATGGCTGTGTGAAAATGACTGTTTATATTTAAAACTGTGACATATTTGTCTTTCTGCCTATGTTCTAGAATCAGAAATAAGAGAAATAAAGTATATGCGAAAACCCATTTTTCACTGTATAGAGTTGGGTTTAGAGTGGGCGTTATTGCAGAGGCTTGCTAACATGATGTTTTATTTACTTACCAGTTGTTCTTTCTGCACAAATAGTGGCGTGATATAACTGGTTACATTATTACGTTAATTGTGTTGACGGGGACGTTAAACCTCAATTCCAACAAACAAAATATTTTTTAAACAGTGGTGTCTGAATAAAAGTTTACAAAAATGTCACTTAAAGAGTAATAAAAAGTTGATTTTACTTTTATACAGACTCTACTGCTCAACCTGGGTAGGAATAGAAACATAACGTTTTAAACTTTCTTTTCATTTTTCCCATAATTTTATGCATAACAAAACACATATTTTACATTATAAATATATAACAAAGCATAACATTGAAATCATAGCATCACATGGACAAGTCCGTGGAATGAACACCCCCCTAAACCCCACATTATATGAAGAAAACTGGGGTTTACTGGGGTATACATTATTTTTGTTATTTCTGCTACAAGACAAAGGGTGTGGGTACTCGTTAGAACCGCCTCAACCTATGTTTGCAGTATAGATAAGAAAAAATACCACAAATAAAAATAGTCATTTTAGAGATGTGAAAACATGCTATATGCCGCACGGCTGTGTTATCGTACTGGCCTGTTTAATAGTTTGCATTACGAAAACATGCTTATTCAAATACTGGAAAATTGTACCACCAAATAAAAAAAATCAAAATTGTTCTGATCAAAGATTCTTATATTTTTCATATTTCTGCTCGGGTGCTCGTTAGAAACGCCTCGGCGTAGCGGTTCTAACGATCACCAACGGTATGTGTATTTTGGGGGCGGAAATATGAAAAACAATGTGTTCCATGTTCGTTGTGCGTTTTGTGGGTAGTACCCATAGTCTGCTATTTCTGATCCAGGCATGGAATGTGGGTGGTCGTTAGAACCGCCTCGGCCAAGCGATTCTAACGAGTACCCATATATCACATACTTAACACATTTTGACACTGTTGTTTGGATTTGTGAAGATCACATACACAGTTTATAATGTTTTGTTTTTTTCTCTCACTTTTTATCTCTCTATCCGAACTCTGAAATGAGCCCGTCCATACATCACCCATCCGTAGGTGTCATTTGACGTGTCCCCATGAACAGTTCAGATCCGTTCGTCCGTCCGTCCATCTACACAAGCATCACTTCATTCATTCATTCATTTCCGATTGTCCATCTACCAATACTCTCCATTCATTCATTCATTAACTTATCTATCTCCGTATATTCAAAATGCCGTCCGTTCATCCGTACGTCCGTCCATATACCAACGCACAACTCCATTCACCCATTTGTTCATTTATTTATTCATCCATCTGTCAATTTACTCATCCATTCCGTTTGTCACTCCCTTAAAATATAATTGCGTCGAAACGACAAAAGGGCGAAACGACTCACGGGCGAAACGACCCACCAGGTAAGGGCGAAACAACCCACCACCAAAATCAAGGCGAAACGACTCAGGGCGAAACGACCCGGCGAAACGACCCACGGGCGAAACGACCCGGAACCGCGGCAGAGACAGGCTGCTGATCATTTTCAGCCCTTTTTGTAGGCTGTTTTGGAGGTCGTCCTCGACTCATGTTTTGTCAATACTCACGCTACTTTCGGTTTAGAACGGGTTGTAAAGATTGTAATCGAGGTGGTGTATGCCTTTTTTTCGCAGTCGCACTGACAAGGACAAGGTTTCCGCCGTTTCCCGATCTGCTCACGCTACAAAATTCGGTGCGGTTTAATCATTGACCGAAACAAAGGGACGCTACTCAATTCATTGGGATATCCTCTGCCGTTTTCTGACTTTGTAAATAATCGTCGGAAAAAAACAAAATAAGCTCTCAAAAAATACTAAATGCATAATGCTTATTTTTTTTTTCGTACCTGATATGCAATTTACGCGGTATGCAGCCTTATCTAAAGCCCTGAGCAGGGTGCAATTCAATTTCATTTGCAAAATAATTGTACTTAAATTTTTAATTTCCATGAAGAAACAAAACATTTATACTACGATGCTGCCTTATGATCTTGCACACCTAAGCATTTTTCTGGTATTTTTAAAATAATAAAAATTTCGCACAAAACAGCAAAAACTGTCCTATTTATGTCAATATCTTATGTAGAATATTACTCTGAAAGCATGAGAAAAACATGCAAAATAATTAGAGCTACGAAGAAGTCACTTTCCACCATGTTTTCTCCAAGAGGTCAAAGGTCTTACGCATTCGTGCAGTAGCTGTATATGACGTCATGATTAGGCTTTCCCCGTGTGTAGGTATGGTGACCCATTCAAACATTAAACATAAATAAAGTTATTTTTAGTTTGCAATTAAGTTCAAGCAAAAACAGAAATGTTTGGAACAGACTAATAATTGAATCCATAAACAAACTGTAACTTAAAACTTATGCACATGGTTTGAAACTACAACTGCTTATTGTTCATTTTCACACCTGAGACACCTGAACTCCTCTTTATCAGACGACTCTCGAACAGAACTGCAAAATTTCAGATGGACCCAGCCACCACACTGTTCTGACCCCATGTAACAATCTGAATTTATAATTCCAAATTCCAGCCCGTCTGGTTGCCACTTTCCACAAACCAAACGCACCTCAGAATCTTCGTTATATTCTTCAATTACTGGCACCTTTGGAACTGCCTTTTTATCCCAGCTATAAAAAGCTGGCCCTTTCCCTCTTTTTTAATGTAGAATGGGTCCTTTTCCTTTCTTCTGTGTTTCCTTGGTTTTACTTTCTTTTTTACTGTCGGTACTAGCCTTAATTTTCTTACAACATTCAACATTTTCATTGTTCACAATTTCTTGACTTTCTCCTGTCTGTTGGGAGTTAGTATATGTGGGGATAAATTTCATTTTGTCTCCCCTGTTTTGGGGAGACATATTGTTTTTCCCCGGGCATCTGTCTGTCCACCTTTCTAATTGTTCACTGCCCTGCACTTTTCTTCTTTTCCTCTGTTTCTTTCTTTCCTTTCTCTATGGTTTTCTTTTTTTTTTTTCATAATGCGCATCCTCCGTTATTGCCGCACCATATTGGGGAACGAAAGTGCTTCTCTTTTTCTTTGATTCATGATTTTCTATCAGTTTGTTGAATTCATTTGTCTTTTCCTGAAATAATATTTTTACACTTCTGTTGTCTTTACATTATTTCCTTGTTACTTTTATTTCTGACTTTTCCTTGGTTATTACAGGGGGTCGGCCCCCGCCCATAGGGGCTTGAAGAAATAAATGGGCTGCATGATGCTTCCACACAGAGCTGAATCTGACTGTACACGAGTACTGGTAAACCCCTTAGAGGCTCGAAGCCTGCCCAGGCAAAGCGGTGCGAGTTGGACCGTCCATGCATATAAACCCAATTGGTTTCATTTGGCGACAGGGCTTGGTGTCATTTTTATCCCCCGACCGAATAGGTTTGGGGGATATAGCGATCAGCCTGGCGTCCGTCCGTCTGTCCGTCCGTCCGTAGACACAACCTTGTGATGGCCATAACTCCTATACCCTTTGAGATTCATTGATGGTTCTTGGCACAATTGTTCACAAGGCTGAGATGGTGTGTCATGGGCAAGAACCAGAACTCTGGATGCCATACTTTTTTAGTTATCTCCCCTTTTAATAAAATAGAATGACTACTTTTTGATGGCCATAACTCCAATACCCTTTGAGATATATTGACGGTACCTGGCACAGTTATTCACAAGGCTGAGACGGCGTGTCATGCACAAGAACCACAACTCTGGTTGCCATGGTTTTGGAGTTATCTCCCCTTCCAATAAAATAGAGTGACAACCTTGTGATGGCCATAATTCCAATACCCTTTAAGATATATTGATGATACCCTACCTGGCACAGTTGTTCACAAGGCCGAGAAGGTGTGTCATGCACAAGAACGACAACTCTGGGTGCCATGGTTTTTTAGTTATCTCCCTTTCAATTAATATCGAATCACTACCTTGTGATGGCCACATCAACACTCTTTGAGATATATTGATGATACTTGGTACAGTTGTACATGAGGTTAAGCAGGTGTGTCACATGCAAGAACCACAACTCTGGATGCCCTGTTTTTTTTTTTTTAATTATCTCCCCTGACAATATAACCTTGTGATGGCCATAACTCCAATACCCTTTAAGATATATTGATGATACCTGGCACAGTTGTTCACAAGGCCGAGAAGGTGTGTCATGCACATGAATGACAACTCTGGGTGCCATGGTTTTTTAGTTATCTCCCTTTCAAATAATATAGAATCACTACCTTGTGATGGCCACATCTCCAACACTCTTTGAGATATATTGATGATACTTGTACATGAGGTTAAGCAGGTGTGTCACATGCAAGAACCACAACTCTGGATGCCCTGTTTTTTTTTAATTATCTCCCATGACAATATAACCTTGTGATGGCCATAACTCCAATACCCTTTGAGATATATTGATGGTACTTGTCACAATTGTATACATCGTTGAGACCGCTCTTCATGCCTAAGAACCACAACTCTGGGTGCTATGATATTTGAGTTATCTCCCCTTTCAATATAACAGTATGACAACCTTGTGATCATCATACCTCCAATACCCTTTGAGACATATTGGTGGTACTTGATGCAGATGTACATGAGGTTAAGCAGGTGTGTCATGCTCAAGAATTACAACTCTGGGTGCTCCGGTTTTTTAGTTATCTCCCCTGGCAATATAACCTTGTGATGGCCATAACTACAACACCCTGAGATATATTGAAGGAACTTGGCACATTTGTATACAAGGTACAGAAGGGATGTCATGTGCAAGAACCACAACTGTTGGTGCTGTGGTATTTGAGTTATCTACCCTTCCAATATATAACAGTATGACCAGCTTGTGATCACCATATCTCCAATACCTTTTGAGACATATTGATGGTTCTTTGTACTGAAATACATGAGCTTAAGCAGGCATGTCATGCGCAAGAACCACATTTCTGAGTGCCCTGGTTTTTTAGTTATCTCCCCTGACAGTATAATCTTGTGATGGTCATAACTGCAATACTTTTGTGATATATTGCTGGTTTAATTTTGGTGCACTTTCTATTGGTCAACAATCTTCTGAAGGCCATATTGGCTTTTGGTCGGGGGATTTGCCATCTCTTCCGATGGCTATTTTTTCATCTAGTCCCACAAAATGGAAGCAACGTCTCCAAAATGACCTATATAATGTTGACGGTGACATTAAACATCAAATCAAACAAACAAATCTTACAGGGGGTGAGGCACAGGGTGCAGTAGGGTCATAGGGGAATATTCCAGTTTTTCTGAAGCCAGACATGGTACTAACATTCATGGAACTGATAAATGCATGACTAATTAATTGTGGCAAGTCTTCCTTAACAATTTTGGGTGTGTTGTGGGCTATGGAAATGCTCATTTCGTCAACATTCCATATAAACTGGGGTTTGTTCTTCAAACTGTATGGTTAAGATGGGCATGCAAAAATTTGACACTGACTTGAGGCTCTTCTTAAATGGACTGAACACTGACACACACTGACACATCAAGGGGTTGTCCACTCCTGCCCATCTGGGCTGGAAGAAATAGATGGACTGCATGATGCTTTCACGCAGAGCTGAAACCGACCACACACGTGCACTGGTAAACCGCTTAGGGGATCTACGCCTGCCCAGGCAAAACTGTGTGCATGCTTATAAACCCCACTGGTTTCATTTGGCGATAGGGCTTGAGATGTCATTTAATATTAATATCTGGTAAATGACCTATACAGTGTTGACGGGGACGTTAAATCTCAAACCAAACAAACATCAAGGGGTTGTAGACGGGGACTTGAGTGAGGAGGTAATACAAACGTGGATGTCTTCTTGCCTTGCTGCTTCTATCATGTCGACAGTCACAGGAGTAGAATAGCCATCATAGAGTAAAACACAAGACCAGGGTCCAGTTGTTCAAAACTAATGGCGTCGTTAGTTAACGTATCGTTAAAACTTTGATCATTAAATATGGCAAATATGCTGAAATTTTTGCTAAAAAAATGTGAGCAGCTTTTGCGGACGCAAAAGCTGCTCACATTTTTTCAGCAAAAATACCAAAATCCACGATATTATACTTGCTAGAAGAGTTAACAATATGACCACTAACGAGCTCGTTAAGCTAACGATGCTTTTAACAATTGGGCCCGGGTTGTTACATGATGCATGAAGTGATTGGTGAAGAAATCAAGAATTAAGTTGGAATTTGACCATCCAGTCTGTGAAGACCTGTACTCAATACCCTCTGACCGAATGTCCTGAGAAAGCCTTTCACACTTAAATATGACGAACGGTGGAATCGTCTCACCCAGAGCACTAACAGCCGCAATTACTGTCGTTTAGGCAGACTTCCCAGAAGTAACACAATGGAGATTTGTTCCTGTCCTGGCGAGAACATTGGGTGGGTTGTGGTCTAAGGAAATACCTGTTTCGTCAACATTCCATATAAACTGGGGTTTGTTCTTCAAACTGTATTTGTCTAGCACATGGCCAAGTTCTCCAAAATAGGCATTGTGTCTCAATTCACTGCATCATCACGAGCCTTCTCCTTTTTTCTGGGGATGCATCATTTTCAACTCAGGAAATCTCTAAAGGAAGCTGTAGAACCAGTCCTTTGTAGGCTCACTATCTCTGTTAGTAGCTTCGTTCGTATTCTTTGCCAACTCCAGGACTTGCCATCTTAACCCTTATCTTGCTGAATATTCATTTAAGCCACACCCATTTCTGTCTATCAACCAAGCAAATTACTTCATGTAATTTATTGCTACAAATTCATAAACTGAATGCCAAACAGTGTAGATCCTGATCAGATGGCTTCTTCAGAAGCCATCTGATCTGGATCTACACTGTTTGCAAAGACAGGGGTTGTCGTGAACAGCAAGATAAGGGTTAAAAAACCATAGTCAAGATGAGCCATAGCCACGCAGTGCTCTGCTAGAATTTTTTCTTGAGTCCTTGTGAAGATAGTCGAGCCACCACCTCTTTTGACATCTTTACCCTTACTGTTTGCCATTCGCCATCTCAGTGTGGATTCAGGGAGCCCATGAAGTCTTGCAGTCTTTCTGATGGCAAAGCCCTTCTCTCTTACATCCTTGTAGGCATCATATAGCTTCAGGTACCCGTACTTGGTTTCACACGGCTTGTTAGACATGATACTGGCTGGACTGAAAAAGACAATTGGACTGAACTTACCTTATGCTAAGATAATGTTTATGAAGCTCCCTATAGGAAGTTAACATTTGTTCAATGCTGAATAACAATAAATGCCTGCATGGTGGTCTTATTTTGGTAAAAAAGACATATCAGAGCAACCTGCCATTGCCCGTTGTTGAAAAACGTTGTAAATAAACAGGATATAACCTCAACAAATTTTCTGTCAATTTTCTTGATGCAAACAATTGTAAACCACAGGACGGGTTTCCCAAAACACATGTCTGCGAGGTGTGCAAGATTGTAAGATGCGTAAGATCATAAGACCCGACTGTATATCAAACATCACAACCCTTCAAGTTTGTCTGACAATTTATTGATCACTTTACACATCACTCAGCCAAGTATTTTTGTGTTCTACCTGTCGCAACAGGGAAACAGACTAAGTATTTTGCTTTAGGCGCCCAGACTACCATAAATCCAAATTTTTATTAAATTTATAGGCATTTTTATTTATAATTTACCGATAGGTGCCCAGGCAAAAATTTAGGCACCTTGGGCGACTGGGCACCTGTTAGTCTGTATCCCTGCGCAATGTATCCGATTTCCTGCTAAGTCGCATTTCTCCAATGACAGCAATGCAAACAGTGGGTGTGTTTGATTGCCTTGCGCAAAAATGCGCCAATGTTTACACTTCTAAAATTACCATCAGTTTGTAGAGAAAATCCACAACTTCATTTAGATATCTTTCGATTGCTTTTAGATGCATAAATTATGGAGATGTTTGGTTCTAAAGATTGACCAATCTTTGCAGTGCATTTTCTCACAGAAATAAACTCAAATTCTAAAAATAAAAATAACCACGAGATTCTGTGATGAAAACTACGTCATCCTGGATTTATTTTTTTCAGCAAGTTGATTGAATAGAACTGAGCTATGTCAAAACAACATGGGGTCACGACATGCTCTTTTCAGAGATTTCGGCTGTATTCATGGCTGCCGAAACGCGTTAAAATTTTGCTGACAGGTATCAGCTTTGACTATTTGTTTCTCGATTGTTCGATCATACCTCTCATAAAAATCATTAAATAATGAAAGACAGATAGTTAAATTATATCAAAATAGATTTCTTTGTTTGAAAATATCAAAATTACATGGGGAAACATTGATTTAAAATGAACTTTTTTGCACTGTGTCAGAAGTCAAGCCGTAAATTTATGTGTTATCACTACTCCATCCCTATATTCACCGCCCTTGTGAGGTCTAGAAGTGTCCTGGTGAAGGATTGTCCAAGGACGTGTCACCAGTAAACAGTTCTGATTCTGAAGAGATTTGGAGATTTTATAAGATATAGAAACAGTTAATCCTTTTTCTTTCACTTATTCAGTGATTCCCGGCCCCCGCCCATAGGGGCTTGAAGAAATATATGGGCTGCATGATGCTTCCACGCAGAGCTGAATCCGGCCCGCACATTAGTACTGGTAAACCACTTAGAGGATCTAAGCCTGTCCAGGAACCGCGGTGCGAGGCGGACCGTCCATGCTAATAAACCCTATTGGTTTCACTGGGCGACAGGGCTTGAGATGTCATTTCATCTCAATGTCGGGTAAAAGTCCCACAAAGTTGGAAGCAACGTCTCCAAAATGACCTTTACAGTGTTGACGGGGATGTTAAACCTCAAATCAAACAAACAAACAAATATTCAGTGATTCCAATTATTGAGGGCTCCGGTCACGTGAGCAAAGGAAGGTCAGGTGGTTTTCTCTGGGTACTCCAGTTTTCGTCCACCTTTAATTAACAATCATCTCGATACGAGTGAAATAATTTTGAAAGTGCCGTAAAACCAATCCCCCTCAAAAAGAAATATTCAGCATTCCTTTCATAGCAACAGATAAGGTGGGTATTTTGTGATAATTGAAGGATAGTTTTTGTAAGTTGTCCATAAAAACCTATGTTGTGGGTATTTATTAGAACCGCCTTGGTGAGGTGGTTCTAATGAATACCCACAATATAGGTTTATTTAGAGAAATAAGGGAAACTATCCTTCAATTATCACAAAATACCGTTCATGCTTATAAACCATATTGGTTTCATTGGCTTGAGATGTCATTTCATCTCAATGTTGGGTAAAAGTCCCACAAAATTGGAAGCAGCGTCTCCAAAATAACCTTTACAGTGTTGATGGGGACGTCAAGCCTCAAATCAAACAAACAAAACAATCACAAAATACACTATGATTCCTTTCTTTCATTTTGTTCCCCAAAGGGGATACAGACTGACAGATGGAGTACATTACTTTCTTCCATTTCGCCCAAAAAGAGATACAAACTGACAGATGGTCAATAAAAGTGTCCGAAACCTAAACGCGGTCAATGACTTTCTTATTTCTGTATGGATTTTGAAAATACTTTGCAGAAATGTTCACCACCAAGAGACAATGTGTCACACACAAAACCTATGTCCATACCTCCAAGGTCAAGGTCATACGTAGAGGTCAGGTGTCAAAAAAAGGGTCCAAAACTTAAACTCCATCTATAACTTTCTATGGATTAATACTAGCAGGCGGGGGCATCCATGTCCTATGGACGCATTTCTAGTTATTCATTATTGTATCCTCAATGCATAGTAATATATATGGGACCTCATCAATTTTGGGGGTCCAGGTCCAATTTTGGGGGTAAAAACCCTCTGCTGAGGGTAAATGGGAATGCTGAATTGACCTCTATGCAGGGGATTCCAAACAACTGTAATGTATAAATTTAGTGACGCACGTTAACACGTGAGGATGTGTATTGACAGCAACAGTGCCACAAACTTTATGACTTCCTAAAGAGCAATGTATTAATTGCTCACACCCAGTTTAAACCCTCTTCCTGCTGAATTAAACTGATTTAGCTCCACTTCTGACTTTCAACCAATGTTATTTATCCTTTCAAATTCACAAACTGAGTGTTTAGATGAATGCTACATGTATCTGATCTGGAGCTATACCTTAAATGTGGCACAGACAACAATAGTCACTCAGTTGTGACTAAAGAAATTAGTGCCTAGCTCTCACCAGAGATACAAACTTATCTACGAATTGGTAATGCGGCTCTTACACTGTCACGACTTTGACCACGATTGTCCACGACTGTCCACGACCAATGGGGACCATGAAAATCATGGCAAATCGGGGCATACACGGTTCCTATTTCACTACCCTACGAATACTCATGACATTGCTACGACACTTCTACGAACAATCAAGATTGCTGTACGATAATGGAGCGGATTTACAGCGATCCTCCACGATCGACCACAATGTCTTACGATCCTCTAGGATTCTTCTACGACTGCACCACGATTGCTTCAAGATATCAGACGATCATACACGATTTCTAACGATCCCTGCAAGACTGCTCTACGACCAAGGACGAATTAGCACGATGATCAAAGACTCAGTATGATCATGGAGGATTCGAAACTATTTACTCATGATTAACCAAGACTTCTCCCAATTCGTCGGGATTTATAACAATCTGGGTATATAAAAGTGTTCGTCCAGATAAATTGTGCTAGCGTCGTCATCAATCGTAGTGCATTCCTGGTGAATCTTTCATTGTCGTGAGCAGTTGTGGTGATATCGTAGTAGATAGTACGGCAGTGGCAACAGAATCGAAGAGGCATCGTAGATGATCTTGTCTCGTTGTAGCTCAATCTTGGTAGAATTCAGTCACGGTTATTCAAGATTGGCCACGATTACCACGACGACGGCTCAAGACTGAGCTGCGATTTGAAAAATGATGCCGACTCGTCTCGAATGTTTTGAACATGTCCAAAACAGTCGTGGTCACTCCCGAACTATCACGATCAACCACAATTCCTCAAGATCTCTGCCGACTTCTCTATGACGTTCACGATCAACCACGATTACTCAAGGTCTCTGCCGACTTCTCTACGACGTTCACGATTTACCACAATTTAAAAAATGGTGGCGAGTCGTGGCCAAAATCGTGACAGTGTAAGAGCCCCTTAAGTGATAGAACAGTTGCATGCGTGGTGGGGAGTATTGTATAATTATTCCTGTAATCATTTAGTCTAATTATTAACCCATTGTATGCTAGTGGACTCTTCCATTGCTGTATGTTCGCCAAGTTTATTTGTCATATAAGGGGTGTCAGGCCTATTATTTCGTTTTTATTATATTTTTGACAGAAAATTTTAGGTTTCCCCCGCATACAATGGGTTAAGAATGCAGAACCTTTCATTAGCCACACATTAAAAAATCAAAATAGATCATTTAATTGGTTAATAATTGCAGGTCCTTTCTGGGGATGCAGTTGTTATTAGAGGTCAGCCAAGGGGAGGGCCCCCTCCTGAGAGAACACTATGTTTCTCCAATATTACTGCTCCGAGGATGGCTAGAAGAGCAAACCCAACTATTGAGTCAGCTGAAACTAAAGACGAGGTATGTATTTGGTTCTGTTCTGTTGTATATACCACCACTTCATTATAACATGGTTCATTATAACACGATTGTGGATATAACACTGTTTCAAGATGGATCCCAAAAATGTATAGATTATATAGAAAAATGACCATAAATGGTCATTTTTCGGTATTATCTATACATTTTTGTTTGGATATGACACGGTTGTTTAAGTAACACGATTTCTGCTTTGGACCCCAACAATAGTGTTATAAAGAGGTTTTGGTGTACTTGTTCAGACTGACTATTTTGCCAGTGTCATTGTGTGTGCTTTTGTCTGTGTGGTCCAAAGTTTAATTATTTCTTGATAAATTTTAAATTGCTTGGCAAAAATGTTAACCATCATGAGACAATGTGCCATGCGCAACACCCAGGCAGGGCTGGAAAATTTGTATATGTAGATTTTGATAAATTTCATAGAGACAAGATAAAATTTTTACTTGTCCTCCAGAAGTATTAATCTTCATGGTGAGCTGATGAGTGGAATTTACCAACCCTATCCAGGTCTATGGTCACACTTAGAGAGATCAAATGTCAAAAATAGGGCCTATTTTACATGTCCAATCCATGACTTCATTGTTCCTTGAAGGATTTGAAATTACATGGGACATGTTACCTATCATCAGAAATGTCAAGCACAACACCCAGGCCCCGAGGTTATAAACATTTTTCATGCTCAAATTTGTAATGCTCATTACTAATAAAATGCAAACAAATCAGGCAATTATCCTGCTAAGGTCAGCACAGAATGTCATTTATCCTGCTCATAAATTATAAAATGCCGTCATTTGTGGACATTTTAAATTTATGAGCAGGATAAATTTCATGCTCAAGTGAGTTGAGCATGAAATTTTTTTTATAACCTAGGTGCCAGGTCTATAGCTTCAAGGTCAAGGTCACACTTAGAAGTCAAAGGTTTTTGTTTGTTTGTATTGGGGTTCAACGGCCTAGTCAACACTGTTTAGGTCATTTTTAGCCGGCCAGTTTACATATCCACACTTTATCTGGGCATGCTTATACCTAAGCGGTTAACCAGTACAGTGCAAATTCTTTCGCCAGAAACTGACAACTGCCCTTCTTGAATCAACGGACGGGAGAGAATGACCGTAGAAAAGATTTCATGATCAATATCCACGAAAGAATGTTGCCGACCCCGGCAGGTATCGAACATGCGTCCTCCTGATCTCCAGTCAGACGCGCATCCGACTAAGCTACCGAGTTTACCTGGCTATAAGTCAAAGGTAAACAATGGGGCCTATTGTTTCGTGTCTGTAACTTTGTCATTCCTTGATGCATTTTGAAATTGCTTAACAGAAATGTTAACCATCACAAGATGATACGCAGGTCTTTGTGGTCAAAGATAAAAAAGGTTTATTTTTTGTGTCCCATCCATTACGTTGTAATTTCTAAATGACTTGGCAGAAATGTTAACCATCATAAGACCATGTGTTGCAAGACTTAGATCTGTAGATAGATCCTATCAAAAAACATGCTCAACTGACAAGCCTCTGGTCTGTAGCTGCAAGGTCAAGGACACACACAGCGGTCTAAAATAGGGACTTTTTCAGTAAGGTGGTTCCAATCAATACCCACAACATACTCTGTGAAGCAGTTCCAGTCAATACCCACAACATATGAAGAACCAGATACCCTTAGCTGTTGCTATGCACTATAGCTTTGTATAAAAAGTGTGTGGTAATGAACAGTGTTATAGAAAGGTTTATGATTTTCTAATTGCAGCCATTTGCCTGGGAAGCACGAGAATTTGTGCGAAAGAGGTTAATTGGCAAAGAAGTTCTGTTTACAGTAGAATATAAACCACCTGGCTCAACGAGAGAATATGGCTGTGTCTATACACAGAAAGGTAATGGTATTCTTGAAATTTCTTGTGTTTAATTCTGAGGCATGCTGCAGAAAAATATGGGCTTGGAGAAATAGGGCTGCATGGTGCTTCCGTGCAGAGCTGAAACCCACCCATAATCAAGAACCCATGACCCTTATGTACAAGGAAAGTGGCTTACATATTATTCTCTCTTTTCCTCTTATGTTCAAGGAGGAAAGTTGTCAGTTACATGTACTTGTAAAAATGTACAGTGTTACATGGAAAAAGATGATGATGGTATTTTTAGATAGCTACAGGATAATTTTGGCAGTTCTCCATAAAAACCTATGTTGTGGGTATTCATTAGAACCGCCTTGCCGAGTGGTTCTAATGAATACCCACAACATAGGTTTATATAGAGAAATAAGGAAAACTATCCATCAGATATCACCTAATACTCACCTTATCTGTTAGGCCTCTGCCCTTCGGGGCTTGAAGAAATAGATTGGCTGCATGATGCTTCCACGCAGAGCTGAAACCGACCGCACAAGAGTCCTGGTAAACAGCTTAGAGAATCTAAGCCTGCCCAGGCAAAGCAGTGCAAGTCAGACCATCCATGCTTATAAACCCTTATAGTTTCATTGGGCGACAGTGTCCGGTAAAAGTCCCACAAAATTGGAACCAACGTCTCCAAAATGGCCTATACAGTGTTGATGGGGACGTTAAACCTCAAACCAAACAAACAAAACCTTAGTGATAAGTGGATCTTATAATGCCTCGGATTAACTTTCCCTAATCATTTATTTGCCCGTACAATAAGATCATTTTCACGTTGTTTTGTTTGTTTGGTTTGAGGTTTAATGTCCCTGTCAACACTGTAAAAGTCATTTTGGAGACGTTGCTTCCAATTTTGTGGGACTTTTACCCGACATTGAGATGAAATGACATCTCAAGCCCTGTCGCCCAATGAAACCAATAGGGTTTATTAGCATGGACGGTCTGCCTCACACTGCGGTACCTGGACAGGCTTAGATCCTCTAAGCGGTCATTTTCACGTTGACTAGCTTACTTGATTTCAGATCCCACAAGTGAGACAAGAGAAAGCATGACAGAGGCCCTGGTGGCTGAAGGACTTGTTGATCTCAGAAAAATGGGACTTGGAGCCCCAAATGAGTGAGTATTGTTATGAACAAGATTTAACCCATCCAGTACCAGAAACCCTAGAACAGGTAGCCTGGTAAATAGTGCAGGCCCAGATTAGACGCCGCAGAAAGTTGTCATTTTTTTTTCAAACAGATGTTGAAGAAAACACAACCTGACTTCCCTAAATTTTGAAATGGACTCCTGCCATATATATGGAGGAAGATTTGGTACTAAAAGGGTTAATATATAATAGAAATGATAGTTATCACTATCAGTATTGATCTTTCCCTATGGGAATTCCTGTCTTCAAGAATCAACAACTAATCTTCCATGTGGCCCTCTTTTTACCTGGGTAGAAACCAGTACTAAGGAATGTGGATAAAGTCTCTTGCTCAAGGAACGAGGTTAGTTGGGATCGAACCTGGAACCTCACAATCTTGAGTCTGATGTTTTACCATTGCACCACAGACACAACATCAGGTAATTCATGAAAATTGTACATGTACTTGCTCAAATTTTAGAACAAGTATGGTAAGGAGATGAGGTGTCTGAATATTCAGGGTAATTACGGTAGATTTGGTACTTTAAACAAGTGTACAGTAGAACTTCGATGGCTCCAACATCGATGGCTCGTTTACCATGGATGAGTCGAACCCATTCTTGAGCCCCTAGCGAAATCCTCTACATAAGAAATAGTGGGGGATAATTAAGGAGATTTTAGTCTTTTATCTTGCAAATGTATGCTGTGTGTACTCATTAGAATCGCCTCGATGAGGCGATTCTAATGAGTACACACAGCATACATTTCATTAAAGAACACTGAAAAGATGTCTAAAAGTATCTAGTTATGCATCCTGACAGTAATCTCCATGGCTCGAAGTACCCCAGTCTCGAACAGATTTTCGAGGTCCCAAAGGTGTTCGAGCCAATGAAGTTCCACTGTATATTAATTCTCAGTATTTGGGGATTGGTTTAACCTTAAGGGGAAACAATTTTCAAAACTAGACTTGTCTCCCTTGCCAATAAGGGTCTCCTATCAACAGAAGATTTTACTCTTGAGGAATTGATCCTTTTTTCAAAGGGGCTGAGTTAATAATAAAGCCAACAGGAAGTCCAGAAAGTTGTTTCCTTGAAGACAATTTAGGCTGATACAGTAGGTGTATCCGTTCCCTTAAAGTGTTAACCTTTAACTGTCACCTGCGCCTTTACTTCAAGTCATTTCATTTTTGCAAACAGTGTAGACCCAGATCAGACTGCTCGTCTAGTAGCAGTCTGATCTGAATCCACACTGTTTGCCTGTAAAAATTTGCAAGAAAATGCAAGAAGATCAAACATAAACAGCTGACATTTTCAGATTCAGTTGAAAATAATGCTTGACATTACATGTGAATTGTCTGGGGGCGGATGATTCCCATGAAATGTCAAGCCTTATTTTCAAATAATAATGAAAAAAATCAGATTCCTGTCTGCTCTTTGAACTTTCTGCAGTGCCTGAAGGTTTAACCCATTGTATGCGGGAAAAACCTAAAGGGGTACGTTGGCAAACAGTGCAGGCCCAGATCAGACGCCGCAGAATGCGGCATCTGATCAGGGCCTGCACTGTTTGCTAACAGAATTTTCCACCAAAAAAAAAATGATAAAAACGAAAAAAATAATCCCGACACCCCTTGTATGACAAATGGACTTGTCCAACATTTAGCAATGGAAGAGTCCACTAGCATATCTGAATACTGGTGGATATTGGGTGTAGAAAACCCAAGAGATATTAAAACATTTTGCATATGCTTTTTAAGCAGAATTTGTCTTGATTTTAGCTGGTCTTTATAGTGAAAAATTTTATTGCGAAATTTCACTATTTGTCTTATTACATTAGTTTGATGTTTTTTCAGTGAAAATGCCCAGAAACTGATCCAGCTGGAAGAAGCTGCAAAGGCTGCTGGGAAGGGAAAATGGAACCCAGACGTTCAAACAAACGCTTCAAAGTTCACCAGAGAGATTACATGGACGATAGAAAACCCAAGACAATTTGTGGATTCATTTCATCAGAAACCTTTAGATGGTAATTACTGGTTTCTCTTGTTTTGATCTTCATATGGGTAATTGATACACCTTGTATATTTTTTGTTCTCCAAAATTTTGACATCAAACTGGGGGTGGTTTGGTGAGGTTGAGATGCTGTTTGTTTTTGTTGAGGCTTTAGTTCCCTGTCAAGTCATTTTGGAGATGTTGTTTCTGATTTTGTGGGACTTTTAACACACATGGAGATGACATCTGAAGCCCTGCCACCCAAAGAAACCATTAGGGTTTATGGGATGGACAGACTCACTCCACTGTGCCTGGGCAGACTTAGACTGACTTAGCTGTTTACTATTACTCAAAATTTTGGTTATTTTTATTTCTGTGCGCAAGCACCATGCAGCCCAATCTATTTCTCCAAGACCCATTGGATGGGGCACTCAAGCCATTGATGTTTGAGCTGTTGATGTTTAACTGTAGTGTACTCATCATTTCATTTTTATGAGCGTAGTATTAATTTTGATCATCTCATTTCAGCTGTAATCGAGCATGTTCGAGATGGGTGTACAGTGAGGGCATTCCTATTGCCAGACTTTAACTATGTTACCATAATGTTGTCAGGAATAAAGGTAGGTTTATGGAAATTCACTACATCTCATCATACCTGCAGATAAGGAGGTGTAGCAAGGATAATTTTCTTATTTCTTCATGAAAATGTGTGTTGTGGGTACCTGTAAGAATCATCTATCCATGAAAACGTAGGTGCTTTCTTAAGTAAGAATGGCCTCATCTATGAAAACACTTGTTGTGGTACTTGTTTGCCTCAATGAGGCAATTCTAACATGTACCTACAACATGTGTTTCTAACAAGAAATAAGGAAAATTATCAATTTGATTATCGTTGGTACACCTTCTCATCTGGAGCTTTGATTGTGCAGTGTAAAGTTTGGAATTTTTCATTGATAGCATGGAATTTTACAGTGATAGCATAGAGAGATTCTCATGTCTATTTTTAGAATGCCTTGATATAGGAATCTGGTTTTTCGTCTCATTTTCATTGATTGTTCATTGCATTTGTTCATCCTGCCATTAACATCTGTGTCCACCCTAGACTAATTTTTTTAAGGGGAATGGGAACACCTGGCAGATTTTCCATTTTTCAAAGGGAGACAACTTTTGGGACTTCCTGTTTGCTTTTCTATAAGCTCTGTCCCACCAAAAAGGGATCAACTCTTAAAGAAAAGAATTTTCTCCTCAAGAGCAAATTCTTTCCTTTAAGAGTTGACCCCTATTGACATGGGAGACAAAAATACTTTTGCAGGAGTTGCCTCTCCTGAAGGTGTGCCCATTCCCCTTAAGACCACCTTTGTAGTCATATTAGTGGTGTGGTCTCGATAATGCATGTAAGCAGTTAGGGAAAGCCTATTTGGAACTGGCAAATGGGGCTCTTAATAGTGGAGTTTTCTTAATATTAGGTGGCCATGAAGTGGAATTTTTACTGTATTGTGAGGAAGATTCTGTGTGACTGAAAATGGGTTTCAAGGATTTCATTCAAAACAAAACAAACAAGACAAAATTGAATGTGAAGTGTCTGAATACACTGATGTAGTATCCTATGGCATCTGATTCTGAAACTGATTGACTTAATCTATGACTTTATAAAAAGAATAAACCTTCAAAGGTGTTCCCCTCTTCAGGGCCTGGAGAAAAAGAATGGACTGCATGGTGCTTCCGCCCACAGCTGAAACCAACCAAACTTTTGAGTACTGGTAAGCCGCTTTGGCCTAATTTTGCCCAGGAAAAGTGGTGCGAGTCAGACAGTCCTAGTGGCTTCCTTGTGCTGTAGGGCATGAGAAGTCATGTCATCTCCGTGTTGGGTAAAAGTCCCATAAAGCAGAAGCAACATCTTGAAAACGACCTAAATAGTGTTTGCAGGGATGGTAAACCTCAACACAGACAAACAAACAAAACCTTTAGAGGAATGTAGATACAGTCAGAGCCACATATTGTTTGCTAGTTTACTTTTCTGTAAAAGCTGATCTTACGAATGAGATGAAATTTTGTGTTTACATGTGTTCCAGTAGAAATTTTGTCTTCAGCATGTGGGAAAATGTTTGCTATAGAGACAAAAAGCTGCACTACAAACTTTCAGCAGCTGTTGTTAATTGAGCCAGCACATGACAAAACCTATAAGACTGGTGTGACCAGCAGAGACTCCAATCAACCTGTGCACCCATCCACTATGACAACACCTTTTGCTTATGTCTCTTTGCCTAGATATTAGCTTATAGTAGGTACATGCGATCAGCGAAGACTCTGATCAGCCTGCGCATTCGCGCAGGCTGATCTGAGTCTTTGCTGGTTGCTCAAGACCTCTTGTAGATTTTGTCATGTGTTGACTCAATTATATTTCAGTGTCCAATGTTTAAACAAGATGAGAGTGGGCAGCAAGTGGCAGAACAGTATGCAGAAGAGGCCAAATACTTCACAGAGAGTCGCCTTCTACAGAGAG
This sequence comes from Lucinisca nassula, assembly GCA_963580285.1. Classification (NCBI taxonomy): domain Eukaryota; kingdom Metazoa; phylum Mollusca; class Bivalvia; order Lucinida; family Lucinidae; genus Lucinisca; species Lucinisca nassula. The sequence continues at coordinate 147,471,135 of OY757013.1, forward strand.
AAGTTAAGATCATTATGGAGAGTGTATCTAATGCTAATATTCTTGGAACTGTACTGCATCCTGTAAGTAGGCTTAAACTTGGTGCCAGAAGTTAAGGGAAATAGATGTTTCCTTAGCAACAGATAAGGGGGTATTTGGTGACCATTGAAAGATAATTATACCCCCGGCATACGAAGTATGCAATGGGGGTATATAGTTTTTGTCTTTTCTGTCTGTCTGTGTGTCCGTAAACAATTATTTTGTGTCAAAGATATCTCAGGAACTGCTTCACATAGAAACTTGAAATTTTGCACACATGATCAGTATGACTACTTGTATTGTGGGAAAGAAAATAAGGGCCAAGGGGTCAGGCCTTTTAGAGTTATTTCCCTTTGTAGTTCTTGTTTCAGCTGAGGTGATGGCACTGGCCGGGGGTATACGTGCCCCACTGGGCACTTTTGTCTAGTTTTGTCAGTTCTTCATTAGAACCTATGCTGTGGACATTCACTCGCTCACAGAGGTGTTTCAAATGATTACGAACAATACAGTGTTACATGGAGAAATAAGGAAAGTTACCCTTCAATTGTCACCAAATACCAAAGAATCTTATCTGTGCTTCTAAATAAATTATTGACTGGTTTAAAGGAATTTCATGTTGTTGTTTTGTTGTTTTTTTTCATGAAACATCCATAAAGCAAATGAACCTTGATAGGAAGACTACTATGGGCATCCGTGTCCAAGTGGGTAAGAGCCCTGACTCTTTATTATAAGGTCTCTCACCTCTGTGGTTTGAGCCATGCTCAGGACACATGAGACGCTGAATTCTGCAATGCAGAAGGGAGGGTCAGGTGTTTTTTTCTCCAGGTACTCCGATTTCTGCCCACCTCTGATCAACAATCAGCTCTAAATAAGTGAAATAATCTTGAAAGGGCGGTAAAACCAAAACCAAATAAAAACATGGAAGACTATTGGACTTGAATACTTTACAACTGTGCAAATGCATTGTCCAAAGTTTTGTGATTTTGCTTTCCAGACATTTAGACTAATTTTTTTAGACATCAATAGATATGTGTATTTAGTTTATACTAATTTATTTTAGTTCGATTGCGATGAAAGCTTTAAGCTTATTGAATCCCTCTCGAACACTCATTCCGGGTGTTTTCACGCGCGTGCGAGAGAGAGGCAGTGGTTTTTACACCACTGCTACCCATTTACACCTGGGTGGAGTGGGGCAGTGCCATTACGTGTCTTGCCCAAGGACACACCTCGATACCGGTGGCGGATTCGAACGCACAACCTCTCGATCATGAGTCGAACGCGCTAACCACTGCGCTATCGAGGCTGACATGTGTATTTCATTAAGCATCATTGAGAACATTCAGACACTTAATTCTAAACCGGGAAAAAGTGCACTGAGTTCTGAATATACTCCCAACAGACTTTGTTTAGAAAGTCAGTTAGGGTAAATCTTCTGGGGCAATGTTGTTTAAGGGATATGGAAACACCTGGCAGATTTTTCCACCATTTTTCAAAAGGAGACAACTTTCAAGACTTCCTGTTTGTTCACTTTTCTATAAGCCCTGTCCCACTGAAAAAGGGTCTACTGTTAAAGGAAAGAATTTGCTCCTCAGGAGCAAATTCTTTAAGAGTTGACCCCTATTGACATGGGAGACAAAAATATTTTAGCAGGAGTAGCCTCCCCTGAAGGTGTATCCATTCCCCTTAATAGGCAATTGAATCAAAGCACGGTCTTTGAATGCTATGAAAATGGTCCTGAACGGGAACTGGGACTATTTTGTTTAGTTAATCTTTTGATTCCTGGGGCCAGTTGTTCAAAACTAACGACATCGTTAGTTAATGTATCGTTAAAACTTTGATCATTAAATATGGCAAATATGCTAAAATTTTGCTGAAAAAAATGTGAGCAGCTTTTGCAGATGCAAAAGCTGCTCTCATTTTTTCAGCAAAAATACCAAAATTTTTGATATTTTTCTTGCTAGAACAGTTAACAATTTGACCTCTAACGAGCTTGTTAAGCTAACGATGCTTTGAACAACTGGCCCCAGCTGATCTTTAAGCAAATACTGTAGCCTTGATCAGATGGCACATGCTGTGAAGCCTGCACTGTTTGCCAGTAACAAGTCTAAATGCGACATCTGATCTGGGTCTGCACGGTTTGCCAGTGTCAAAGCACTTGAGACCGGTCCATGTGTTTTGCAAAGCTTTCTGACATCACAATGGCAAGAATATCAAAGCTATAGATAAGTGTTACCTGGATTTCTTCCAAATGTTATGTGGTTGATGGTCAGTGTTTGTCAAGTAGACTTCAGCAATATAACTTTGCTTGTGTGCAGAACTTTGTGTCAATTTTAAACAATCAACCCCACAAAAAAGTTTATCTGCTCAAAAATGAAAGAATTAACGTAAAAATCCTAAAAATTTGGACACCTTGATTTTGTTTGATTTGAGGTTTAACATCCCCGTCAACACTGTAAAGGTCATTTTGGAGACGTTGCTTCCAATTTTGTGGGACTTTTACCTGACATTGAGATGAAATGACATCTCAAGCCCTGTCGTCCAATAAACCAATAGGGTTTATTAGCATGGACGGTCCGCCTCGCACCGCGGTTCCTGGACAGGCTTAGATCCTCTAAGCGGTTTACCAGTACTAGTGTGCAGGCCGGATTCAGCTCTGTGTGGAAGCATCATGCAGCCCATATATTTCTTCAAGCCCCTATGAGCCGACACCTTGAGGACAGAGGACTTGGGGTAATTCTCCTTAAAGTTTAACAGATTTGTTTCACAATCAAACAAGGAGTCCAAAAAGTGCAGATGGAAATGGCAAACAGTGTAGACCCTGATCTGACTGCTCTTTCAGGAGATGTCTGATCTTGGTCTGCACTTCCAGCTTAGGCCTATCTGTCCGTATACTTAAGATCATTACGGTAACTTTTATAAGTTTCAAAGTTTTGGCCCTTACTATTATTTGGAATAAAGTTTGATGTACAGTAGAACTTCGATGGCTCTAACACCGATGGCGTGTTTACCATTGATGAGTCGAACCCGTTCACGAGCCCCTAGAGAAATCCTCTACATAAGAAACAGTGGGGGATAATTAAGGAGATTTTAGTCTTTTACCTTGCAAATGTATGCTGTGTGTACTCATTAGAATCGCCTCGATGAGGCGATTCTAATGAGTACACACAGCATTGCCTCGATGAGGCGATTCTAATGAGTACACACAGCATACATATTCATTATCGAACACCGAAAAGATGTGTTAAAGTATCTCGTTATGCCTCCTGATAGTAACTCTCAGTGGCTCGAACTACCCGTCTCGAATAGATTTTGCGTGGTCCCAATGGTGTTCGAGCCATTGAAGTTCGACTGTGTTGGTATTATATTATTTTAGAATGGTAACATTGCTGAGGTGTTGCTAAAAGAAGGATTTGCAAGGTGTGTGGACTGGAGTATGGGTGTGGTGTCACAAGGTGCAGATGTGCTGAGAAGTGCTGAAAAGTAAGTTTCTCCAAACTGACTCACAACATTCTGATAGGGTCATAATTATATTTCTTGCACACCAGATAAGGAAATCCATTGTTTTAGCCTGGGATAGAAATTCTGTTCTATCCATGGTGTTCTTACCCGGGCAAACTCCATAAGTGTTGTGTGCAAAAAATAAAATGTTAAATAAAATGAAATGAAAATTTTCATTGGTGCTATGCAAGAAAGGTTTTTTTTGCAGATGGGTGTATCTACAACAGAACTCCATATTAGATTCTTATAAATTATGAGAACAAAGTCTTAGCATCAGAAATGCTTCATAGACAGGCCTAGTGGGTAAGAGCACTGACTCTTAATTATTAAGTCTCTCACTGCTATGGTTCGAGCCTTACTTGGCCACATGTGAGACACCAAGCTCTGCAACGGAAGGTCATGTGTTTTTTCTATGGCTACTCCTGATTTTGTCTGGCTCGGCCAAGGATCTGCTCGAATTAAGTGAAATGATATTGAAAAGGCTGTAAAACCAAAAAAAAAAGAAACTTCTGTATTTTTGTTTTGTTAGTAATATTTAGCCTGACCTTCTCTGCAGTAAAAAAGGAAAAAAAAATACTTTGAAAATGCACATTCAGCTACTTCAAATTATCAGACATTAGTATTGACAACACAGAAACAAAGTTTTTTAATGTTTGCCATTTGCAATACATGGATTATAGTGTTTTTATTAAAGTATACACCATCTTTGTTTCAGAATAGCAAAAGAGAAGAAAGTTCGGATTTGGAAAGATTACACACCAACTAGTCCCACTATCAGTATCAAAGACAAAACTTTCCAAGGAAAGGTAACATGCCCTTGATTTCACTTGTCAGCTGGTTTATCAGTCCATATTCATGCACAGTACTGATTAAAAAGAGAAAGGATCAAGAACTGATACAATCAGGTCCCAAATTCTTCCCACAATATCACGAGGGAAAGAAGCTGAAACATGGAATGACAACAATAAACAAAACGGACACCGGTAAACCGAGTCAGCAGCATTTTCCTAAACAGTAGGTGTCTCGTAATGTCCAAAACTAACTAAAAAAGAGTAATATACATAATGGGGGAAAGAATCAGAATTACCAACATGACAAACATTAAACTGGAAGGACAAATGTAACTAAAAATGAACAACCAAAGAGGGGGAAGAATCAGAATAAGCAAAGTAACAACATATATGATTCAGGAATGAATCGGAACCACCAACACAAAACATGAAGGAACCACAGCAAAACACTGACTTGGAACAGTCAGTAAAATTTGCTGGTGGGTTTAAGTTAACAGGATCCCAACCTCACCCTCACTTTGTGTATGGTTCAAACAAGTTTATCATATGGCGTCGCGTCTGAGAGTGTAATAACGCCATGTAATATTTTCGATAATCCACTAGTAGATTAAATATGCAAATTAGGTAGATACGTCCCGTAACGTTACATGTACGACGTCGTTAAAGACGTCGTGTTTACTAATGCCGGAATATTGACATTTTTGTAAACAAACATGAATAAAATGCATTTTAAATGTCATATGATAAATAGAATCTTGCATTCATGCTCGTGTATTATTGAATTTATGAAACTCGTTGAGGAAAAGGGATAAAATGCTCGGCAAAGCCTCGCATTTTATCCCTTTTCCTCAACTTGTTTAATAAATTCAATAATACATGAGCACTCATGTAAGATCCTCTATATTTGTTTGGTCCGTGTGAAGGTTTTCTAACTCCTCAGTGAATCAACTTGGTAAACAAAGAAATCACAAATGAAACCAAGGTGACCCAAGGATGAGGACTCGACAGTAAAATGCGCTGAGCCATTCAGTGCTGAACACAACAACACAGGAAGCCAGCAGTTGAACGCCATTGGACCAAGCAACAGACATAAATTTTCTGGCTAAAAATTACAAAAGTTAATTTCTTGCACACCAGATAAGGAAATTGTGTAGTTTGAGCATGGATCAAAATCCATCCCTCTGGATGACAGGTGGGCATCACTTGGCAAGCCACTTGATGGCAGACAGGGAACCTCAGGCGGACATTTTCCTACTACACTCCTTATAATGTCACAGAGTCAGCTGCTGAAAAACAGTTAAAACATACTGACTAACACTATCATTTAAAATACAGATGAACTAGACATTGTCTTCAGCTGTTTTGCAAGGGCGACAGATGTCATGAAGGTGGCAGATGTCATGATTTTCTGTTTGCTTTCGCATTCAAAGGCCCTCAAAAAGATCCGCTCTTGAATGAGTGAATTATTTGAAGGCCTGAGGTGCAAGTTCTTTTCTAAGAGTAGACACCTGTTGCTGAGACAGAAATATTGTTGAAATTGTTTCCTCCCTGAAAGTGTATCCATTCCCAAAGATGATGTAAAAATGAATTTAACTTTGTAACATACTTTGAAGAACGTCTCTCCCTGAAAGTGCTTCCATTCTCCAAATTAGGGAAGTTGATTTAAGAAATGAAGGTAACTTTGTAATATTCCTTGAAGAATGAAAAAACTTTGGGTCACAAGCAAAGCTCATGTGAATACCAAACAGTCTGAAACTCCATGTAGCCCTAAATCATGTGTGTGAGAGCTTTTAAAGTTTTGGCTGAGACTGTGTGCACATCTTCTTGAACCGTCATTGCTGACCTGAGGGGTTTAAGGGGAATAGGAACACCTTCAGGGGAGACAACTTCTGCATAAATATTTTTGTCTCCCGTGTCAATAGAGGTCAACTATTGAAGGAAAGTATTTGCTCCCGAGGAGCAGATTATTTCCTTCAAGAGTAGACCCCTTATTCAGTGGGACAGGGCTTATAGAGAAATGAACAGGAAGTCCCAAATGTTGTCTCCCTTTGAAAAATGGCGGAAAAAACTACCAGGTGTTCCCATTACCCTAAACCTGGGTCAAATTGTTCAAAACTAATGATGCCATTAGTATACATATCAATAAACCTTAGATCATATAGTATTGCAAATTTGCTGTTATTTTTGCTGACAGAATGTGAGTAGCTCTACTAATTTTTCCTGCAAAAACTCCAGTATACATATAGCATACATAACAATAAACCTCAGATCATTTAGTATTGCGAATTTGCTGTTATTTTTGCTGACAGAATGTGAGTAGCTCTGTTCATTTTTCCAGAAAAAAGCTGGGTCAAGTTGATCAAAGCCTCGTTAGCTTAACGATCTCATCAGTGGTCATATTATTAACTATAATCACGTACAATATCTAAAACTTTGGTATTTTTGCTGAAAAAATGTGAGCAGCTTTTGCATTTGCAAAAGCTGCTCATATTTTTTCAGCAAAAATAATATCGTATTTGCCATACTAAATGATCAGATTTTTTATGATACGTTAACTAAAGACATCAACTAGCCCCAGAGCATGAAATACTTGCTATATGTTAATATATTTGCTGAAAAAAGAACAAAGTATCAGATTTTGTACTTGCTACAACAAGCTTGTTAAACTACGATTGCTTTTAACAGTCGGGCCCAGATAGAGAAATGTACATTTAACACTGACCTGCATATCTGTATATTTCCAGGTAGTGGAGGTTGTAAATGGTGATGCACTTGTAGTTAAAACAAATGAGGGACAATACAAGAAGTGTTTCTTAGCCAGCATTAAACCACCCAGGTATTTCTTGTTTATAGTTTGTGGACTTAAAATGGACAGAAAGGTGATTGTGCCCTAGGGCTATTGAATCCATCTAGACCAGGGGGTCTCATTTTACATGAAATGTTCCACTTACTATCATCATCACACACACATGCATGCTCACATGTTGCACAAAGAGAAAGAGAGATCTCTTTGCTTTTCTTACTGTTGTGTATGTTCTTTATATTAATTTATCATATGACGTCGCGTCTGAGAGTGTAATAACGTCATGTATTATTTTCGATAATCCACTAGTGGATTAAATATGCAAATTAGCTAGATACGTCCCGTAACGTACATGTACGACGTCCTTAACGACGTCGCGTTTACTAACGGCGGATAGTGACATTTTGGTAAACAAATCGTGAATAAAATGTGTTTAAATGTCATATGATAAATAGAATCTTGCATTCGTGCTCATGTATTATTGAATTTATTAAACTCGTTGAGAAAAAGGGATAAAATGCTCGGCAAGCCTCGCATTTTATCCCTTTTCCTCAACTCGTTTAATAAATTCAATAATACATGAGCACTCATGTAAGATCCTCTATATCTTTTGTTTGCTCTTCTAGTTGTCATTTGTAGCCTGTGAAAGAGTGGTTGGGTGAGCTGGTGTCGTATATCTTATATCACCAAATAGCTTACATTTGGGCAAGGCCTGCTGTCCTTGCAGCCAGTATGGGTAGATGTGGAGTATTTATTTTTTCTTTTTTTGCACTTTATTTCATTTTCCTCTTTCTCCACTGTCTCTTTCATCTCTGATCTCTTCTATCTCTTTTCTCCCTTTCTCTGGGATGCGACTCAAAATGACCCACAAGTTTTGAAGTGTCCTCAAACACAACGTAGTCAATTGTATGGTAGCCTGTGCTCTAAGCTTGAAACACTTCCTGTTTCCAACAAAATTGAGAGAGTTTCCATTAGTTGAAAGAGATAGTTTGCTTCCATTTGTAGGTGAGACAGAAGGTTTGTTTCCATTCGTAGTAACCAATCATTTATTTACATAGAATGCCTGCTGACAGTGAAAATCAGCCTAAAGAAAGAAACATGAGAGTTCGACCACTGTATGACATTCCATATATGTTTGAAGCTAGAGAATTTCTCAGGAAGAAACTGATAGGCAAAAAGGTAGGTGTAGTTTTAGCTGCATTGAGAAATGTAATGCAGGGGCCAATTTCGGGGACTTTGGTGTTGTGCTGTTACTCATAGGGGTGGGTTGGGTGAATGCATCTGTCATATTTTGTGCCATTTTTCAAGGGAAACAAATTCAGGACTTGCTGTTTTTGTTTTCCTATAAAGTGTAGCTGTTTGAACAGGTGCCTACTCTTCAAGGGAAGAATTTGCTCTAACGGAGCAAATTCTTTCCTAAAAGTGTAAACCCCTTTTGATGCAGCCCTCTTATCTGGGGCAATGATACATCCAGTGTCTACCTTGGTGGTTCAGGTGGATGTGTTTGATCCCTGCCAGATCCAGCAACACTTTTTTGGTTGAGATTGATCATGAAGTATTTCTCGGTCATTATCCACCTACAGTTGAATGATTTCAGAAAGGCTGTTGTCAGTTTCTGGCAAAAGAACAAGCAGCTTACTAGTTATCTGTATTATAGTGTATTAGCCTAGGCAGGGCAAGTTATTAGGTTAACTGACTTGTACGGCATGATATTAACAGTGTTGGTTGGGCTGTTTATTTCCAAAGCAAAACCTAACATAATGGGAATCTTGTTGGAAATTTAGACATTTTAACCCTTGTCCTGCTGAATATTTTAATCTACCACACCCACTACCAATTATTAACCAATCAGATAACTTGATGCAAATTAATACCACAAATTCACAATCTGAATGTCAAACAATGTAGATCCTGATCAGATGGCTTCATCAGAAGCCATCTAATCTGGATCTTCATTGTTTGGAAAATAAAGCATATCCAGGCTCAGCAGGACAAGGGTTAAGACTAGCAATATACAATCACCTGTATTCAACAAAAGCCAGTACCCGGTTGTACAAAACTAACAAAGTCATTAGTTAAGGTAATGTTAAGGGCCTCCGTGGCCTAGTTGATAATAGCTGACTCTTAATCATTAGGTATCTCAGTGCTGTGGTTCGCACCTCGCTCGGGCCACATGTAAGACGCCAAGTTCTGCAACAGAAGGTCAGGTGGTTTTTCTCCAAGTACTCTAGTTTTTGCCCACTTCTGATTAACAATCGGTTCAAAATGATTGAAATATTCTTGAAAGGGCAGTAAAACCAAAAAAAGCAAAAATATAATGTTAAAACATAACATTCAGTAGGGTAAATAAATTTTTGTTGAGGTTTGAAAAAATGTGTTTGACTTTTGCATTGCCAAAGCTGCACATATTTTTTCAGCCTAAATACCAGTTATTATAAAGTTCTGTGCTAAGAATAGTTTACTGAGGTCCCAGTACCAAGTCCTTTAAGCTTTAGTACTCTCTAGGCTAATTCAGCAGATGACAAAGTGTTGATGGCCCCCGCCCATTGGGGCTTGAAGATATAGATGGGCTGCAGGCTGCTTCCACACAGAGCTGTAACTGACTGCACACTAGTTCTGGTAAACTGCTTAGAGGATCTATGCCTGTCCAGGCAAAGCGGTGCCAGTCGGACCGCCCATGCCTATAAACCCTATTGGTTTCATTGGGCGACAGGGCTTGAGATGTAATTTCATCTCAATGTCGGGTAAAAGTCACACAAAATTGGAAGCAACGTCTCCAAAATGACCTTTTACAGTGTTGACGGGGATGTTAAACCACAAATCAAACAAACAAGCAAAACAAAGTGTTGATATTTTTAGCTCACCTGTCACGTAGTGACAAGGTGAGCTTTTGTGATCACTTTTTGTCCGTCGTGCGTGCGTGCGTCTGTCTGTAAACAATTTCAAATAAGTATATCTCTAATACCCCATGGTCAATCTTGATCAAATTTCATGAGAAGCATCATCAGGTAGGGGGAAAGGCTGCATAAGGTTTTTGAGCTGATCAGATTGGAATTCTGGTTGCCATGGCAACATATAGCTCCCATAGACTATCAATGGGAAAAAATTAAAATATCTTCTTCTCTGAAACCACAGGGCCCAGAGCTTAGATATTAAGCATGTATTAACGGCCAGTGGTCACCTACATAATTCCTGCCAATCATGCCCCTGGGGTCCAAATTGGCCACACCCCGGGGCCCCTTTGCTCCCATAGACTCATAATGGAACAAAAAGCTTCAAAAATCTTCTTCTCGAAAACCACAGGGCCAAGAGCTTAGATATTTAGCATGTAGCAACAGCAAGTGGTCACCTACATAATTCCTGCCAATCATGCCCCTGGGGTCAAAACAGGCCACGCCCCGGGCCCTTTAGCTCCTATAGACTCATAATGGAAAAAAGCTTCAAAAATCTTCTTCTCTGAAACCACAGGGCCCAGAGCTGAGATATTTGGCAACTAGCAACGGCAAGTGGTCACCTACATAATTTCTGCCAATCATGCCCCTGGGGTCCAAATTGGCCACACCCTGGGGCCCCTTAGCTCCCATAGACTCATAATGGAAAAAAAGCTTCAAAAATCTTCTTCTCTGAAACCACAGGGCCCAGAGCTTAGATATTTAAAATGTAGCAACGGCCAGTGGTCACCTACATAATTCCTGCCAATCATGCCCCTAAGGTCCAAATGGGCCATGCCCCAGGGCCCCTTAGCTCCCATAGACTCACAATGAAAAAAAAAAAGCTTCAAAAATCTTCTTCTCTGAAACCACAGGGCCCAGAGTTTAGATATTTAGCATGTAGCAACGGCAAGTGGTCACCTACATAATTCCTGCCAATCATGCCCCTGGGGTCCAAATGGGCCACGTGCCGGGGCCCTTAGCTCCCATAGACTCATAATGGAAAAAAGCTTCAAAAATCTTCTTCTCTGAAACACAGGGCCCAGAGTTTAGATATTTAGCATGTAGCAACGGCAATTGGTCACCTACATAATTCCTGCCAATCATGCCCCTGGGTTCCGAATGGGCCATGTGCCGGGGCCCCTTTAATCCCAAAGACTGATAATGGAAAAATGTTTTAAAAATCTTCTTCTCTGAAACCACAGGGTCCAGAGCTTAGATATTTAGTAGGTAGCAATGGCAAGTGGTCACTTCAAAAATCTTCTTCTCTGAAACCACAGGGCCCAGAGCTTAGATATTAAGCATGTAGCAATGGCAAGTGGTCACCTGCATAAATCCTGCCAATCATGCCCTTGGGGTCCAAATGGGCCACACTCTGGGGCCCCTTAGCTCCCATAGACTCATAATGGAAAAAAGATTCAAAAATCTTCTTCTCTGAAACCACAGAGCCCAGAGCTTAGATATTTAGCATGTAGCAACGGCAAATGGTCACCTACATAATTCCTGCCAATCATGCCCCTGGGTTCCAAACGGGCCACGCCCCGGGGCCCTTTAGCTCCTATAGACTCATAATGGAAAAAAGCTTCAAAAATCTTCTTCTCTGAAATCACAGCGCCCAGAGCTTAGATATTTAGAACATAGCAATGGCAAGTGGTCACCTATATAATTCCTCACAATCATGCCCCTTGGTCCAAAATGGCCACGCCTGGGGGGCCCCTTAGCTCCTATAGACTCATAATGGAAAAAAAAGCTTCAAAAATCTTCTTCTCTGAAACCACAGGGCCCAGAGCTTAGATATTTAGCATGTAGCAATGGCAAGTGGTCACCTACATAAATCCTGCCAATCATGCCCGTGGGGTCCAAATGGGCCACGCCCTGGGGCCCCTTAGCTCCCATAGACTCATAATGGAAAAAAGATTAAAAAATCTTCTTCTATGAAACCACAGGGCCCAGAGCTTAGATATTTAGCATGTAGCGACGGCAAGTGGTCACCTACATAATTCCTGCCAATCATGCCCCTGGGGTCCAAACAGGTGAGCGATATAGGGCCATTGGGCCCTCTTGTTCTTATTTTTCACTGCAAACAGGACTTAACATCTTGTGCAAATTGTCTCCATATTTGTCTTTTAATAGAGGTCTTGTTTCATTTTAGGTAAATGTTGATGTAGACTACATTCAGCCTCCAAACCAAGGTTTCCCAGAGAAAACATGTTGTACAGTGACAATAAGTGGCATGTAAGTTACTGTGTCTTCTGGTCTTGCCAGGTCTTTAGAAAGTAGTGGTTAAATATGGATCAGATTTTGTGACTGATAATTATACCCCCGGCATACGAAGTATGCTATGGTTATACCCCCGGCATACGAAGTATGCTATTGTTATACCCCCGGCATACGATTCGTATGCTATGGTTATATCCCCGGCATACGAAGTATGATATGGTTATACACCCCCCATACGAAGTATGCTATGGTTATACCCCCGGCATACGAAGTATGCTATTGTTATACCCCCGGCATACGAAATATGCTATGGTTATATCCCCGGCATAAGAAGTATACCATTGTTATATCCCCGGCATACGAAGTATGCTATGGTTATACCCCCGGCATACGAAGTATGTTATTGTTATATCCCCGGCATACGAAGTATGCTATGGTTATATCCCAGGCATACAAAGTATGATATGGTTATACCCCTGACATATGAAGTATGCTATTGTTATACCCCCGGCATACGAAGTATGCTATGGTTATATCCTCGGCATACGAAGTATGCTATGGTTATACCCCTGGAATACGAAGTATGCTATGGTTATACCCGCCGCATACTTCGTATGCTATGGGGGTATAATGTTTTCTTCCTGCCGTTCGTCCGTCTGTCCATCCGTCCATCCATCTGTCCATCCGGTAACATTTTGGTTAAAGTTTTGCGTCAAAGTTTCTAAGAGATTATATCTTCTGAACCCTTTGATAGATTTAGTTGATACTTACACTGAAGTTACATACTGGTCTAAAAATTTCATTGATGCATGTCCCACCCCCACAGTGACCTTGAGGTCAAGGTCACAGACTTAGAAAAGTTACATTTGTTAAAGTTTTATAACAAAGTTTATAGATGCCTGTATGTTCTAAATTCTAATACAAAATCAGTTGATACTTGCATCAATGTTGCATACCAGTCCAAACATTTCGTTATGTATATCCCTTCCCCCACCCATGGTGTCCTTGACATCTGGTTAAAGTTTTATGACAAAGTGTATAGAAACCTGTATATTCTAAACTCTAAGACAAATTCATTTGATACTTGCAAGGTGTTTGCATACCAGTCCAAAGATTTCATTGATGCATACCCCACCCTGCTGCTTCAGTAACATTGATGCCCCCACCCCTTCAGTAACTTTGATGCCCTCACTCCCTTGGTCCATTTAGAAATTTTATGTTTGGTTTAGCTTCTACAAGCACATTTATAGATTCTTATAGCTTCTTGACTTCTTCATTCATATTACATACAAGCTCAAAAGATATATCAGAGGGAGGCGCTAGCCGGAGGTATACATGACTCACTGATCGCTTTCTCTAGTTGGTTTATGCAAGTGGTTTATGTAAATAGAGGATATTTACTTTTTTTAGGTAAACACCAAAATTATTTCATTGAGTGCATTGAAAACATTAGAATTTTCACGAGTGCAAATTCTGATGTTTTCAACACATGAGTTGAAATATCAAAAAAAGGTAAATTTTCTTTTTATTTTATACTTGACTTTTGGGCCGTTCTGTAAAAAAAGGAAAAAAAAGGAATCTGGGCTTCAGCTATGAAAGTAACATGGTCACGTTATTTTTCACAATGTGAAAATATCATACTGTTCATCAATGTGAAAATACCTAGATGTGGATTGATTTAATTGCTAAGTGTAAAATAAACATTGATCTTTGAAAATGTGATAAATTCCACTTTAATAACTGAAACACGGATAACTTGTTAACCTTGGCTAATTCAAACTCACTCTTATGGGGAATGTATACTCCTTCAGGGGAGGTAACTCCTTCAAAGTATTTTTGTCTCCAACATCAATAGGAGTGTAACTCTTAAAGGAAAGAATTTGCTCCTCAGGAGCAAATTCTTTCCTTTAAGAGGTGAACCCTTTTTCAGTTGGACAGGGATTACAGAAAAGCAAACAGGAAGTCCCAAAAGTTGTCTTCCTTTGAAAAATGGCAGAAAAAAACTGCCAGGTATTCCCATTCCCCTTAAGTCCTAAGGCTAATTGTATGTGAATACAGCAGCAGTCTAACAGTATTAGGTCATTATAGTTCATCAGTTTAGGACTTTGACAATTTTCCAAGGTTACTACAGTAGAAGTTCGATGACTCGAACACCGATGGCTCGTTTACCATGGCTGAGTCGAACCCGTTCTTGAGTCCTTAGGGGATTTCTAAAAAATAGGATATTTTCGTCTTTTATCTTGCAAATGTATGCTTTGTGTACTCGTTAGAGTCGCCTCGATGAGGCGATTCTAATGAGAACACACAGCATACATTTTTCATTATAGAGCACATAAATAGATGTCCTGAAGTATGTCGTTATGCCTCCTGGTAGTAGCCCTCAGTGGCTCGAACTACCCCTGTCTCGAACAGATTTTCATGGTCCCAAAGGTGTTCGAGCCATTGAAGTTCGACTGTAATTTTGTCAATATTATACTGGAGATTAATGGTATTCTTTCTATTTCCTGTAGTAATGTAGCAGAGGCACTGGTCAGTAAAGGTCTTGCCACAGTGATACGCTACAGACAAGACGATGACCAGAGATCCTCCAGTTATGACCTGCTGCTGGCGGCAGAGGCTCGTGCCCAGAAGAAAGGACAGGGGCTACACTCCAAAAAAGATGCTCCCATACACAGAGTTGCTGATATAGCTGGGGTAGGTTGAGAGAATATTGATTTTTATGATGCCTGAACACAACAACCCCTACCTTTTCAAACTGTTTAGATCCAGAACAGATGGGTTCTGAAGAAGCCATCTTATCAGGATCTACACTGTATGTCAAGCAGTTTGTGAATTTTACAAATACATTATATCAAGTAATTGGATTGATGGATAGTCTGAAATGAGCGTTTAAGTTAATTTATTATTCAGAAGGATAAGGGTTAAAGGGAATGTATACACCTGACATGGTTAATGGGAATGTAAACATATGACATGGTTAATGGAAATGTATACACCTGGTACGGTTAATGGGAATGTATACACCTGACACAGTTAATGGGAATTTAAACATATGACATGGTTAATGGGAATGTAAACATATGGCATGGTTAATGGGAATGTATACACCTGGTACGGTTAATGGGAATGTATACACCTGACACAGTTAATGGGAATGTAAACATATGGCATGGTTAATGGGAATGTATACACCTGGTACGGTTAATGGGAATGTATACACCTGACACAGTTAATGGGAATGTAAACATATGACACGGTTAATGGGAATGTAAACATATGGCATGGTTAATGGGAATGTATACACCTGGTACGGTTAATGGGAATGTATACACCTGACACAGTTAATGGGAATGTAGACATATGGCATGGTTAATGGGAATGTATACACCTGGTATGGTTAATGGGAATGTAGACATATGGCATGGTTAATGGGAATGTAAACATATGGCATGGTTAATGGGAATGTATACACCTGGCAGGATTAAAGAGAATCTATACACCTGGCACATTTTCTGTCATTAAGCATTTCATTTAGCTAATGATGCTTAAAACACAGGGACCCAGAATGTCCCAACCCATCGGGACTTGGAGGAAAAGATTGGGCTGCATGGTGCTTATGCACAGAGCTTAAACCAACCTAACATGAGTACTGGTAGACCACTTAGTAGGTCTAAGCCTGTGCAGGCAAAATGGTGCAGGTCAGACCATCCCTGCATATAAACCATAGCAGTTGCCTAGTAGGGCTTGAGAAGTCATTTCATCTCAATGTTGGGTAGAGAGACCACAGAATTAGGAAGCAAGGTCTTCAAAATAACCTTGATAGTGTTGATGGGGACATAAAACCCCAACACAAACAAACAAACAAAAAACCTGGACCCAGATTGTCTTTGAATATTTATGTCAGCTGTAGTCATTCAAGAATTCATCCTGTTGGCTCTTGCTAACAACCTCCCTCACTGCTGTTAGCTCAGTCCTAGCTCAGGCCACAAGTGAAAAGCCATGACGTCAGTGCAATATTCTTAACCCTTAACCTGCTGAATAAATTAATTTTGCCACATCCATTTCTGTCTATCAACCATTCAAATTACTTGATATAATGTATTTGTTCAGTTCACATACTGAATAACAAACTGTAGATCCTGATCAGGTGGCTTCTTCATCTGGATCTACACTGTTTGCAAAGGTATGGGACATCGTAATCTGCAGGACAAGGGTTAAAATTGCCTTAATGTCCAAATAAATAAATGGTTGAAAAGATTTTAAAAGCCTTTTGTATGCTGTTTCAGGATATTCCTAAAGCCAAACAGTTTCTACCATTCCTTCAGCGAGCGGGGCGATCTGAGGCTCTAGTAGAGTTTGTGGCAAGTGGATCTCGAGTTAGATTGTTCATACCGAGGGAAACCTGTCTCATTACTTTCTTAATATCAGGTAATTTTACTCACAGATGTTAGATAAGGTGTATATACTTAGTTTGTGGCAAGTGGATCTCGAGTTAGGTTGTTCATACCAAATGAAACCTGTCTCATTACTTTCAAAATATAATGTAATTTTACTCACAGATGAACTTAAATAAGGTGTATACCTAGTTTGCGGCAAGTGGATCTCGAGTTAGATTGTTCATACCAAGGGAAACCTGTCTCATTACCTTCTCTATATCAGGTAGTTTTTTTAGTCACAGATGAACTGTTAGATATGGTGTATACAGTAAAATTCCTATATTAAGACCACCTTTGGGACTGTTCAAAAGTGGTCTTTTAAGACCACTTTTGAACAGTCCCGAAGGTGGTCCCTGACCAGAGGATGTTGTGTGCAGAGAACATGAAGAAAGAATAAATGAACCCTTCTAAATAAGCTTTTTAAAGCAGTATTAGTCATATGTAATAGCGGAATTTCAGTTTACTTAATGTAAATTAATTGATACTTTTCTCCAGTTTTTCGTAAAATATTGTAACTACTAAACAGAGATCCCAGATTGGAGCTATATGTCTAGCAACATTCCTTTGTGGAGATTTATCATGATATAGTTTATATGATCATTCTCTCCCTTCTGCTGAGTCCAGCAGGGCAGCTGTTAGTTATGCACTGTACCTCTCCTGATGAGGTCTTGCCACTTTGCTCAGTCCTGTGCAATCTGTTCTGACTCTTTTCGTATGTTGAAGTCCTTGAGCGAGACCTTGAGGGTGTCGTTTTATCGCTTTTTCTGATCACTGTAGGATCTAGTTCGCCATAGAATATTTTCTTTGGTAAATTTTCCTCAGGCCTTCTGGTTTAATTGCTACTTAGTAAGAGAGTTGACTGGGCAGGGCTTGAGATGCTATTTCATCTCAATGTAGGATAAAAGTCCCACAAAATTGGCAGCAACGTCTCCAAAACAACCTAAATAGTGTTGATGGGAACGTTAAACTTCAATTAAAAAAAACAAACTCATTTTGGGATCCATCTTTAAACCATGCTATATTTAAAACCATGTTATAATGAACAGTGTTGTAAAGAGGTGTATGTTTATTTCGTAGGTATTGACTGTCCCAGAGGTTCACGTCCTGGCCCTGCTGGTACAACCATCCCAGCAGATCCTTATGGAGAGGAAGCCACTGTCTTTACCAAAGAATTATGTTTACAGAGAGAGGTAAGGTTTGAGATTTCAGTCTGGTTATTTCCTGTATTGTCCAAGGAGTTTGCATTGATCTAGGCTTGCTGAAAGTGGGTTCGTTTTAGCCCTAACACCATAGATAATGATAAAATAATAATCAACCTTATTTATAGAGGGTAACAAATTTAGTTCCAGTACTAATCTTCCATGTGGCCCTCTTTTCCTGGGTAGGAACCAGTACTAAGCAATGTGGATAGTCTCTTGCTCAAGGAAACAATACTTGGCGCTTGCGGGGATCCAACTGAATACCTCTCAATCTCAAATCCATTGTTTTACCACTGCACCAGTGCTCCAATAGATTGGAACAGGCCTCTACGGTTGGTGTGTAAGAGGGCTGATGCTTAATCATAAGGTCACGCATGGCTATGGGTTAGAGCCATGCTTGGGTCACATAAGAGGCCATGTTCTGCATTGAAAGTTACATGGTTTTTCAATGGTTATTCTGGTTTAAGCCCACCTCTAATAACAATTGGCATGACGTAAGTGAAGAAGTATTGAAAGGGCAAAACCAAAAGGAAAAAAAACTAAACACATCCGCTAACTCAGCAGGAATAGATAGAATGTAACGTCTGTCACAGATATATTTACATATACATACATGAAGGCATGAAGCATTTGTTTAATTGAACACATTTGAGTTGGCACATGATAAAACCTACAATAAGAGTGTGACCAATGAAAACTGTGCAACTGACTAGAGTCTTTGCCACGCGCATGAGCCTTCTATAGCTTACAAGTTATTTAGAGAGCAAGGAAGCAAAGATTGCATGCACAAGCTGATCTAGTGTTTTCTGGTCACAGAGCATGAGAGGTCTTATTGTAGGTTTTTTCATGCTCTGGCTCATTGGTTTTCAGGGAAATAAACCTTTGAGGTGAAGAATGGCCTCTCTTTTAATTCTTTCCACATATGAGAATGGTGACATTACAGTAAAATTCCTATCTTCAGACCACCTTTGGGACTGTTCAGAAGTAGTCTTTAACCTTTTTGACTGTTCAAAAGTGGTCTTAAGACCACTTTTGAAAGTTTGAAAGGTTAAAGACCACTTTGAAGTCCCAAAGGTGGTTTCTTACAAGGGAACACTAGGTGTAGAAAAAAGAAAAACTTAAACCTTATTATGACTTTAAAAAATTAATCTTAAGTCGTCTTAATAGCAGACTTTCATCTTACGGAGATGTATCCATTGACTTTTCTGCTTTGTACAGGTAGAGGTAGAAGTAGAAGCTATTGACAAGGGAGGTAACTTTATTGGTTGGTTGTACGTTGACGGCACTAACTTGTCCCTGGCACTGGTAGAGGAAGGTCTCGCAAAGGTCCACTTCACCGCAGAAAGGAGTCCACACTACAGCAAGATGGTGGCAGCTGAAGAAAATGCAAAAACCAGTAGATTAAAGGTGAGTTGTAAATCGGGGTCCGCTGGCCTCGGTAGCTCAGTCAGATGCGCGTCTGACTGGTGATAAGGGGGATGGGTTGATACCTGCCGGGGTCGGCAACATTCTTTCGTGGAGATTGATAATGAAATCTTTTCTATGGTCATTCTCTTCCTTCCGCTGATTCAAGAAGGGCAGTTGTCAGTTTCTGGCAAAAGAATGTGCACTGTACTGGTCAACCACTTGCATATAAACCTGCCCAGGAAAATTGTGAATAGGTAAACTGACTGACTAAAAAATGACCTAATTAGTGTTGATTGGGCTGTTAAACTTCAATACAACAACAACAAAATCGGGGTCCATATTTATGCCCCCCGTCACAAAGTGTGGCGGAGCATATAGTTTTGCCCTTGTCCATCCATACATATGTGCATATGTTACGTACGTACTTCACACTTTGTATACTATTCTTGTCTCCACTACTCCTCCTACAGTATTCGATGCAGGGAATTGAAACTTGCAGTACACTTCAGACATGCATTGAATACGGCATAAAGGAAACAGGATTCTGATACAGCCCCTTATTGCAGAATTATGTCTCCTTGAAAGACAAACATTTTGGCCATATGTGTAGCATATTAGGTTAAATAGTTTCTCCGCAACACTACCAACAGTACTTGATGCAGGATATTGAAACTTGCAACACACTTCAGACATGCATAGAATACGTGCATATAGGAAAGAGGGTTCTGATCCAGCCCCTAATTGCAGAATTATGTCCCCTAACATTTTGGCCAAATGTGCAGCAGCATAGGAGGTTAAATAGTACTGTTTGTGTCTCTGCAACTCCTCCTACAGTATTTGATGCAGGACATATTTGCAACACAGTTCAGACTTGCACTGAATATTTGCATGAAAGTGCACTGAACGTGTGCATGAAGGAAACAGAATTTTGATTTTGCCCCTTATTGCAGAATTATGTCCCCTTGAACGACTTAAATATTTTGACCATATGTGTAGCATAAGAGGTTAAGTAGTACTGTTCCTGTCTCTGCAACTCTTCAGTATTTTATGCAGGACATTGCAACACAGTTCAGACATGCATTGAACATGTGCATAAAAGAAACAGGGTTCTGATCCACCGCCTTACTGCGGAATTATATCCACTTGAATGACTTAAACATTTTGGGCATAGGTTATTTAGAGAATGTTGCAGTTTCTAGTTTAGTTAGAATGTGTGCCTGTCTACTGCATATGTCAAACACATTACCCAACTAGTGAGGCATCTGGCGCGGAGCATTCATCTCCTTCAATGATTTGTCTAGTTTCAAAGCTAACTTAGATACTACAATGGAGCTTTAATGGTTCGAACTTCTTTGGGACAATGAAAATCAGTTCAAGGGAGGGATAGTTAAAGCCACTGAGAGTTAATCATAGCACAAGGCCATGTAGCATAGGGGTGAAACTTCAAAGCTGTATCAGAGTTATCTGCCCATGATGTGTCTGAAAATTAGTTTATGGCCTGTATTAGTCTGCCATATGGAACAGCTTGATGCTTTACAACTGTATAGAATACTGAATGTTGGCTTTTGTGCTGAAGGACCATTACACCAGCCTTTTAAGTTCTTGATTTATGTGCCCTACATGTAATTACTGTCAGCATGGTAGGATATAGGTATCCCGTTTCCATCCATTTGCTTCTTTGCACATTTGTTTATTTTTCCATCAACAGTTTTGTCGGCCCTAGCATCAACCCTAATGTTCAAGTCCTATGTCGCTGTCGGATTTGGCCCATCAATACTCAGGGTGTTAGGCATATGAAATGGTTTAACTCATAAGATACCAATCACAACGATGATTGGCTGCTGGTTAATTTAACCCTTCTCTTGCTGAATATTCAGTTTAGCCACACCCATTTCTGTCTATCAACCAATCAAATTACTTGATGTGATTTATTGCTACAAATTCGTAAACTGAATGCCAAACAGTGTAGATCCTGATCAGATGGCTTCTTCATAAGCCATCTGATCTGGATCTACACTGTTTCCAAAGATAGGGGTTGTCGTGAATAGCAGGATAAGAGTTAAATGTCATTGTTGCAAACAGTGTGGACCTAGATCAGACTCCTCTAGGAGCAGTCTGATCAGGGTCCACACCATTTGCTTGTATGCAAAATTATTCCAAACATTTGCTTGAAAATGCAGTGTCAGCATAAACAAATGATATTTTCGAATGCAGTTCTTTTTTGCATCTTAAGGGTAAACTGAATGTGGATGTTTTTCCATGGAGACAATTTGCTGAGATGCCAAATCCTGTTTTCTGGCTTAAATAAGCAAAAATATTTCCAACTTTTGTCTGCCGTAAAAAAATACCCAGCATGCAGAACGTTAAGTATATGTTGATGTTTTCCGTGAGCCCTAAATTTTGCAATGGACTCCAGGGGCCAGTTGTTCAAAACTAACGACGTCGTTAGTTAACGTATCGTTAAAACTTTTATCATTAAATATGGCAAATATGCTAAAATTTTTGCTGAAAAAATGTGAGCAGCTTTTGCTTCCGCAAAAGCTGCTCACATTTTTTCAGCAAAAATACAAAATTTACGATATTGTACTTGCTAGAAGGGTTAACAATATGACCACTAACGAGCTCGTTAAGCTAACGAGGCTTTGAACAACTGGCCCCAGCTGTATATAGGAGGAAGATTCCATTAGGTACAAAATGGGTTAAGTAAATGTTGTTTATTCTAGGTTTGGTCCACGTTTGAAGAACCTAAGGAGGAGGAAGTGGTAGAGGAACCAGCAGAAAGAGTTGTCTCTTACCGTAACATTCTTGTCACAGAAGTTAAAGATGACCTTAAATTCTATGCACAGACTGTAGAAAATGGTAAGCTATTCATTTTGCGATTGTTTACATACATATGGCTGGGCCGCCGCTCAATGGGTCTTGGAGAAATAGAATGGGCTGCATGATGCTTCTTCACAGATCCGAAAACAGACCGCACATGAGTACTGATAAACCGCTTAGAGGGTCTAAGCCTGACCTGGCAAAGTGGTCAAGTTGGACCATCCCTACATATAAAACCCTTTTGGTTTGTTTGGACAGCAGGGCTTGAGATGTCATTTCATCTCAATGGTAAAAGTCCCACACAGTTGGAAGCTACGTCTCCAAAATGACCTAAATAGTGTTGACGGGGATGTAAAGCCTTGGTTCAAACAAACAAACAAACATACATATGGCACAAAAAACTTAGCCCACCTTACATGTAAGAGAACACATATTTTGTTGCACAACTAAGAAAAAAAAAATTACAAGTTTAATGTTAAAAGTTTTTAAGATTCTCTCTAATATGGATTATGTTTAAACTTGGCATGAAACACATATTGGTGCAAAGTTTTATTCACAACTACCCTGCCAGTGATCTTTAAGTCAGCAGTCTTTGATCTAGACATTTTTACATTGAAGAAACGGATAAGGTGGGTATTTGTTGATAATTGGAAGATAATTTTTGTAAGTTCTTCATAAAAACAGATGTTGTGGGTCTTCATTAGAACCGCATGGTGGTGGGGGGTGGTGGTTCAAATGAACACCCACAACACAAGTATATATGGAGGAATAAGGAAAATTATGCTTCAGTTATTACCAAATGCCAATCTTATCTATTGCTATGATTACATTTAAGGACAATGCTCAAACAGTCAAGCTTCTGCATTACTCATGGTAAAAGGAAAACAACACAAAGACAAAACAAAAAAAAAACGCATCAACAACATATTTTGATAAAAAAAAATAGTGACTAGCTGTACCCATTATTTCAGCAAAAATACGTCTGTTGTGGATCTGTATTTACTAGGACAGTTAATGTTTTGACCACTGACAAATTTGTTAAAGCTTATCCCTCTGCCCAATTGCAGCAATTATCCCACAACTCAAGCTGCATTTGTTTTCTGGAAAATCTCTTGCAAGGATTATAGTTTGGCTTCCTTTTAACCCTAAACTGGCTGAACACGACAACCCCTGCCTTGCAAACAGTGTAGATCCAGATCAGATGACTTCTGAAGCCATCAGATCGAGATCTTCACTGTTTCTCATGCAGCTTGTGAATAGAACAAATACATTATATCAAGTAATTTGATTGGTGGATAGTCTGAAATGGGTGTGGCTAAATTAATTTATTCAGCAGGATAAGGGTTAAATGTGGGAAATATTTTTTTTTAACATTCTAGGCCCTCGTCTTGAAAAGCTGATGGAGGAATTCAGAGCTGCAATGGAATCAGAGCCCCCGTTACCAGGGTCCTACACACCAAAGAGGGGAGATCTCTGTGCTGCGAAGTTCTCAGCTGATGGACTTTGGTATCGAGCAAAGATCGAAAAAATTGAAGGTTCCAAGATAACTGTCTTTTTTATGGATTATGGAAATGTAAGTTAGCCCTTATCTTGCTGTTCACGACAAACCCTATCTTTGGAAACAGTGTAGATCCAGATCAGATGGCTTCTGAAGAAGCCATCTGATCAAGATCTACACTGTTTTACATTCAATTTATGGATTTGTAAGAATAAATTACATTCAAGTAATTTGATTGGTTGATAGACAGAAATGGGTGTGGCTTAAATGAATATTCAGCAAGAGAAGGGTTTGATACAGTCAACCCTCTTTATACTGACATTTTATATAACAACAATACTTGTAGCAATGACACTTTTAGAAGAACAAATTCTTAGCTCAAGATGGGAGAAGCCTCTGTGGTGTTGTGGATAAGCTATTCTTCCACACCAGACAAGGAAATCCGCGATTTTACTCTGGGATAGAAATTTATGTTCTGACCCTGCTGTTCCGACCCAAAATCGAATATAATCGCGTGTTGGATAAATGCACTGGTTGATTACGACCTTGTGTGCACCATTGTTAAGGTTGATGTCACAGCAGCGTCACTAAACATTCCTGCAGTGTCAACACAATATGGCGGACATTGGTAACCAAAGTGACTGCAGCATGAAAAATCCGCTTTAAGAAGTGGAAGGTATGCAAGAAAAAGAATCCAATATGGGTGTGAGTGGTGGATAGAAAAATCCGTCCCTCGGGATCACTGACCGGCATCACTCGGCAAGCCTCGTGATGCCAGACAGTGTCCCTCGGGATGGATTTTTCCATCCACCCCTCACACCCATATAAGATTCTTATACTCTCTTTGAAACTGGAGGCTGTGATTCCGGGCTTCTCCAGACTTTCGAATGAGTCTTTAAACTGAGGTCCCATCTCCAAATGACCTTTGTTGTTGGTGGGACATAGAACTCAAATACACATACACAGCTGAAGTTGGGAGGGTTCATAGAGATATTCAAGAGTTTTGTATTTTGTTACTCCAAAAACAAATGTTGTGGAAATTTGTTAGAATCATCTGATGAGGCGATTCTAACAAATTTCCACAACATTTGTTTCCTGCAGTAATTGAAAGGGGAAAGGCAGTTTATTACCTGTTATCATATGACATCGCGTCTGAGAGTGTAATAACGCCACTAGTGGATTAAATATGCAAATTAGTTAGATACGGCCCGTAACGTTACACGTATGACGTCCTTAACGACGTTGCGTTTACTTATGGAGGAATATTGATATTTTTGTAAAATAAACGTGAATAAAAAGCATTTTAAATGTCATATGATCAATAGAATCTTGCATTCGTGCTCAAGTATCATTAAATTTATTAAACTTTTTGAGGAAAAGGGATAAAATGCTCGGCAAAGCCTCGCATTTTATCCCTTTACCTCAACTTGTTTAATAAATTCAATAATACATGAGCACTCCTGTAAGATCCTCTATTTATACATCTCCTTATTGGGATTCTTTATAGCATCAGATTCTTTGTAATGGTAAAGGGTTAGGGAACAAATACTCTTGTTATGATGAAGCTCAGCGCCCCTGCCCATCGGGGCTTGGAGAAATAGATTGGGCTGCATGTTGCTTCCATGCAGAGCTAAACCTGACCACTCATGTGTACTGGTAAACTGCTTAAAAGGACAAAGCAAAGTGGTGTGAGTCAGAACGTCTGGTGCATATGAGCCTTTTGGTTTCATTGGGCGGCAGGGCTTGAGATGTCATTTCATCTCGGTGTCCGGTAAAAGTCCCACAAAATTGGAAGCAACGTCTCCAAAGTAACATAAATAATATTGACGGGGAGGTTAAACCTCGACTTGAACAAACAAACAAATAATGAAGCTCCTCTCTATCCCAAGAATATTAGTCATGGCATGGGTGTGTGTTTCCCTGTATCAGTGAGTGTTTGAGTTTTAAGTCCCACCAACAGCTAAGGTCATACGGAGACGGGACCTCGGTTTAAAGACTCATCTGAAAGTCTGGAGAAGCCTGGGATCGATCCTGTGACCCCTGGTTTACAAGGCAAGTAGGGTAACCACTACACCACGGAGGCTTCTTCCTGTATCAGTGAAGCTATCTGATCAAGATCTACAGTTTGTCATGCAGTTCGTGAATTGAATGAATACAGTATACCAAATAATTTGATTGGTTGCTAGTCAGCCATGGGTGTGGCTAAATTGATTTATTTAGCAGGATAAGGATAATAGACATATCCACATATACAGACGAACTTCAATAACTTTATTACCTTTAGGGCCATGAAGATTTGTTCGAGATGGGGTAGTTTGAAGTACTGAGGTTTAATAATAGCTCCAGGTTACAAGGCATAACGAGGATCACAGTATTCAATTAACCCTTGACCTGCTGAATATTTAAATATGCCACATCCACTACCGATTATCAACCAATCAGATTACTTGATGCAAATTATTGCGACAAATTCATAAACTGAAAGACAAACAATGAAGATCCTAATCAGATGGCTTCTTCAGAAGCCATCTGATCTGGATCTTCTTTGTTTGAAAGATAAGACATATCTGGGTTCAGCAGGACAAGGGTTGAGGATATCTTTACAAAATAAAATCATGGCCCCCACCCATTGGGGCTTGGGGAAATATAATGGGCTGCATGATGCTTCCATGCAGAGTTGAAACCAACCGCACATGAATACACGTAAACCGCTTAGAAGGTCGAAGTCTGCCCAGGCAAAGTGATGCGAGTCAGAATGTCCATGCATATAAACTCATGGGTTTCATTGCGCGGCAGGGATTGAGATGTCATTTCATAACAATGTCTGGTAAAAGTCCCACAAATTGGAAGCAACATCTCCAAAATGACCTTAATAGTGTTGACGGAGGTGCTAAACCTGAAATCAAACAAAACAAAAAAAAAAAGAAAAACTAAATAAAATCGAGGAAAAAAAAAAAAAACTTAATAAAATCAAGGTATGTTGCGTGTGGTCATTAGAATTCCCTCCTTGAGGGGATTCCAATGAGGACACACAGCACACCTTTTAAGAATAAAATCAAGAAACCCAACCTAAAATATCCAAGTAAATGGCGACCAAGTGCTATTAAATGAATTCTCTAGGGACTCCCAAGGCAAGTTTGAATTCGCCCAGGTAAACAAGTGTTCGAGCTATTGAAGTTTCACTGTTTTACTGTAATATTCCTATATTAAGACCACCTTTGGGACTGTTCAAAAGTGGTCTTTAAGACCACTTTTGAACAGTCCCAAAGGTGGTCTCTGACTAGAGGACACTGTGTGTAGAAAATACATGGAATGAATAACTGCAACTTAGTAAATGAGCTTTTCATAGCAGAATGTCTTAATTTTAGGTGGTCTTAATTGCAGAATTTCACTGTACATGTAGAAGCCTCCGTGGTGCAGTGGTTACGCTACTCGCCTTGTAAACCAGGGATCGCAGGATCGATCCCGGGCTTCTCCAGACTTTCGGATGTGTCTTTAAACCGAGGTCCCGTCTCCGTATGACCTTAGCTGTTGGTGGGACGTAAAACTAAAACTCACTCACTCACTGGACATGTATTTTACTGTAATATATTTTCAGCGTGAAGTGACAGATGCAAGTAAATTAGCTCAGTTACAGGCAGCATACACCAGCTTACAACAGCAGGCTGTAGAATATTCTCTAGCCTGTGTCACCCTTCCCGATGATGTAAGTATATATATGAGCCAGCGCATGACAAAACCTACAATGAGACATGTGCGCCCAACAAAGACTCAGATCAGCCTGCCCATCTGTGCAGTCTGATCAGAGTCTTCGCTGTGCACTCTAAGGCTAGCTGAGGGCCCAATGCTCCTTCATGCAGCAAGTGGTCTTATGGATGCGCCGGCTGATCTGAGTCTTCGATGGACGCACCTTTTATTGTAGGTTTTGTTGTGCGCTGGCTCATATATTAACCCCTTATACAGTATATCATAATAATAATAATAATAATATTGGTGGATAGTCTAATAAGGGTGTGGCTAAATCAATTCATTCAGCAGGATAAGGGTTAACTTCAGAATTTTTCAACACAGACTGTAGTTATTTACATTAAGTTGCCCCTATGAAATTACATTAACTGACCTGACCATGAAACAACAACAACAACCAAAAAAAAAAACATGATGGAAGCACAATGCTTGATGGTTTGACTTCTCATTCCTGTAGTTAGGTCAGTTTGATTACCATGCAGGTGTAGTAAAGTCAAGTTCTGGTCTGAGATGATCATAAAGGAACCATCAACTTGAAAGAAGCTTATTAATTCCAATTTCATTCAAATTTCGATTTTTATGCCCCCGCATGGGATGATGCCGGGGGCACAGAGTTTTTCAGTTTTCCCTACGTGCGTCCATGGGTATATGCGTACGTGCATATGTGCGTACTTGCATCCGAATGTACGTCCTTCTGTACGAAAGTGTGTACGTACATACGTAATCCTGTTAGACTCCGGTTAAGGTTTTTGGTCAAGGTAGTACTTTAACTCATATTTTCCAAACCATACAATAGATTTGGTTTATATTTGGTATGATGATACATAGAGGTCCAAAGTTTTATTCAGCAATCCCCCCACCCATACCCATGACCTCAAGGTCAAGGTCACGAACTTAGAAATTTCTAACGATTAAGACCCAGGTTAAGGTATTTGTACCAGGTAGAACTTGAGCTCATATTTTCAAAACCATACAATAGATTTGGTTTATATTTAGTATGATGATACGAGGGTAGGCTGAAAAGTTCTGAGCCTGACCAAGATCCAATTGTTTGTCCATGCTATAAGTGCCTTATTTTTTAACATAGTCTCCCTTCCTGTCCACACACTTCCTCCAGCGATGCTGGAGTCCTTGGATTCCAGTGGTAAAGAAGGTCTCATCTTGGTCCCTGAAAAACTCCTCCACAGCAGCTATCACCTCCTCGTCTGACCGATAATGCTGCCCAGCCAGGTGCTTTTTTCATGTTTGGAAACAGGAAATAATCTGATGGAGCTGGATCAGGTGAATACGGAGGGTGATCGACAAGTGTGAAGCCACAGTCATGCACAGCAGCCATTGCGACAACCGAATTATGAACAGGCGCATTGTCCTGATGGAACAAGACCCCTTTTGTCAATTTTCCTGGTCGTTTAGCCTTAATTGCTTTTCGCAATTGTTTTAGCAGATCTGCATAATACTCCCCATTAATTGCTCTGCCCTTTTGAAGGTAATCTATGAATATTATGCCCTTGGCATCCCAGAACACTGATGCCATCACCTTCCCTGCAGAGGAGACGACCTTTGCCTTCTTTGGAGGGGGTGAGCCAGGGTGCTTCCATTGCATGGATTGTCTTTTGGTCTCCGGCTCAGTGACGAACCCAACATACATCCTGTCAAGAAAACCATCTTGGTCTGCTTCAAAAATAGCCAAGTTAGCTTGTGACTGGTTCAGTCTGTTCAACTTTTGGTCAGGCGTCAAAAGCCGTGGCACCCATCTGGCGGAAACCTTTGACATTCCTAATTCACTGTGTAGAATGTTCTCTACTCGTTCAGGGGAGATGCCAACAGTGTTAGCTAACTGATTCACAGTTAAACGCCGGTCATCCATCACGGCCCTTTGCACTTGGCTGATGGTTTCCTCAGTTGTTGCCGTTGTGGGTCGTCCACACCGGTATCATCTTCAAGGCAGTCCTTGCCCATCTAAATTTCATGGCTCTCCGATGCCTGCTTCTTGGTCAGGCGCAGAACTTTTCAGCCTACCCTCGTAGATATAGGTCCAAAGTTTTATTCAGCAATACCCCCATCCATACCCATGACCTCAAGGTCATGGACTTCGAAATTTTTAATGTTGAAACCCAGGTTAAGGTATTTGTACCAGGTAGAACTTGAGCTCATATTTTTCAAACCATGTTATTAATTTGGTTCATATTCGGTATGATGATACATATAGGTCCAAAGGTTTATTCAGCAGTATCCCTACCCATACCCATGGCCTCAAGGTCAAGGTCACAGACTTAGAAAATTTTTAATGTTTAAGACTCCGGTTAAAGGTGCATTATTGAGCTACCGGGTCTCAAAATTTTTTTTCTGGTTTTTATCTTCAATGCATACTCCTTTGTCATGTGTACACTTTTGGAGCCAAATACAGCTTCAGAACTTTGTGAAAATGGTCGTTTTCATTCGTGTTTACCCTTCGATCTGAACATGTGTTCGGAATTTCTGTTCTAAAAATAAATCTGTCACTTTACACATTCATGGCGACAGTATCATCTCTGAGTGTCGTTACTTATGGCATGATATTCAGCGTCATATTTGTGTCCGATTCAGGCATGGCCTGAACTTTTATGATTCATTTGGTTTATATTTGGTTTGATGATAGATGCAGGTCCAAAGTTTTATTCAGTAATACACCACCCATGCCTATGACTTCAAGGTCAAGGTCGCAGACATAGAAATTTTCAAATTTAAGTATGTTAATAGCTTATATTTTCCAAACTTTGTAATGGATTTGCTTCATATTTGGTATGAAAATAGTTGCAGGTCCAAAGTTTCATTGAGCCATACCCACACCCCTTACGTCAAGGTCACAGACATAGAAATTTTTATGCCCCCGCCTGCCTTGGCAGGAGTGGGGCATATAGCGTTTCGCCGTGATGTTACGCCCGTACGTGCGTTCGTGCGTATGTCACGTTCGTAACCACCTCGGGCTGAAATGTCGAGCTGAAACCTCAGACTCGCATATAATTTTTTTATCTGTTGTGCTACAAAGTTGAAATTTGGTATGACATCTACTCAGACCAAGACCTATCAGTTCATGTTCAAGTTGACCCAAAGTCATGCCCCTGGGTGGGCCTAGGGGTCAGATTGCGTAACAGGTCAAAATTGTCATATAGGAATTTGCATGCAAAACTGTCAAAATGTCTAATTATCTTGAAAATTTATCAGATTCGAACACCTAAACCATATATATTATTGATCCTTATGATATGACACATTCCATGACATAGACTTTGGGTCCCTACAGTCACCCCTGGGCCATGCCCCGCCCTCTTTGCTTCATTAAAGTCTTTATATCTTAGAAACCAGCCATATCCCCACCCCTTAACCATATATATTATTGTTCCTTATGATAAGATGCATTGACTGATACAGACATCCCGACCCGACCCGACCCGAACCCCCCCCCCCCCCCCCCCCCCCCCCCCCCCCCCCCCCCCCCGTTATATAGAAATATAGATAGAAATTTGTATGCAAAACTGTCAAAATGTCTAACTGTCTTGAAAATTAATTGGATTCGTCGAACCCCTAAACAATATATATTATTGTTCCTTATGATATGACACATTCCATGACACAGACTTTGGATCCCTACGGTCACC
Organism: Lucinisca nassula; assembly: GCA_963580285.1. NCBI lineage: Eukaryota > Metazoa > Mollusca > Bivalvia > Lucinida > Lucinidae > Lucinisca > Lucinisca nassula. The sequence goes on from OY757013.1 coordinate 147,502,140, forward strand.
CCTGGGCCATGCCCCGCCCCCTTTGCTTCATTAAAGTCTTTATATCTCAGAAACTATCCATATTACAAAGTTGAAATTTGGTATGACATCTACTCAGACCAAGACCTATCAGTTCATGTTCAAGTTGACCCAGGGTCATGCCTCGGGGTGGGCCCAGGGGTCAGATTGCGTAACAGGTCAAAATTGTAGTATAGGAATTTGTATGCAAAACTGTCAAAATGTCTAATTATCTTGAAAATTAATCGAGATTCAAACACCTAAACCATATATATTATTGTTCCTTATGATATGACACATTCCATGACACAGACTTTGGGTCCCTACAGTCACCCCTGGGCCATGCCCCGCCCCCTTTGCTTCATTAAAGTCTTTGTATCTCAGAAACTATCCATATCCCCACCCCTTAACCATATATATTATTGTTCTTTATGATAAGATGCATTGACTGATACAGACATTGGGTCCATCCCGACCCCCCCCCCCCCCTCCCCATTTATATAGAAATTTGTATGCATAACTGTCAAAATGCCTAATTATCTTAAAAATTAATCAGATTCGAACACCTAAACCATATATATTATTGTTCCTTATGATATGACACATTCCATGACACAGACTTTGGGTCCCTACAGTCTTTGTATCTCAGAAACTATCCATATCCCCACCCCTTAACCATATATATTATTGTTCCTTATGATAAGATGCATTGACTGATACAGACATTGGGTCTATCCCGACCCCCCCCCCCCCCACACACACACCTAAACCATATACATTATTGTTCCTTATAATATGACACATTCCAAGACGCAGACTTTGGGTCCCTCCGTGCACTGCCCCCTTCATAAAAGGCTTTATATCTCAGAAACTATCCATGTCCCCACCCCTAAACCATATACAGTCGAACTTTGATGGGTCGAACTCGGTAGGCTCGAACACCACGTTTTGGTCGAACTGACTTTTCAGTCCCGGCAAAATCCCTATTCATTTTAACTAAACATGCCACCCTTGGCTCGAACCACGATGGCTCGAACCCTCGAACTCTAAGCCTGGTCCCTAGAGTGCATTTTCTATGTAAAATCCCACTGATGGCTCGCACTAATTACCTTTTTAAAAATTCCACTTTTATCGATCAAGTCACGCAGGCGCGTGATCAGTATCATAATACGGACCAAAAATACGGCTCATCATTCACTCTTAAATTATGACCGATAAATGTACCGGAAGTCACCAAAATCGCCGCAGCTGTGATAAAAAATCATAGTACACAAAGATGGATCTTGCCGAGTTGGACTCCAATGGCTCGAACAAGCGATGGCTCGAACTTTTTTCGGCGGTCCCAGCGAGTTCGAGCCATCGAAGTTCGACTGTATATTATTGTTCCTTATGATAAGATGCATTGACTGACACAGACTTAATCAGATTCGAACACCTAAACCATACATATTTTTGTTCCTTATGATATGACTCATTCTAAGACACAGACTTTGTCTCCCTCTGGTCAACCCCGGACCATGCCCCGCCCCCTTCAATTCATAAAAGGCCTTATATCTCAGAAACAATTCATATCCCCACCACTTAACCATATATATATTATTGTTCCTTATGATAAGATGCCCTGTGGGTCCCTGTGGACAGCTCCGGGTCCCTTAAGGTCAAGGTTGCAGACTTAGAAATGTTTAATGTAAATGTTTGTAAGAGCTCATATTTTCCAAACCATTGGGGCTTGAAGAAATATATGGGCTGCACGATGCTTCCACGCAGAGCTGAATCAAGCCAGGGCGCTAGTACTGGTAAACCGCTTAGAGGATCTAAGCCTGTCCAGGAACCACGGTGCGAGGCGGACCGTCCATGCTAATAAACCCTATTGGTTTCATTGGGCGACAGGGCTTGAGATGTCATTTCATCCCAGTGTCGGGTAAAAGTTCCACAAAATTGGAAGCAACTTCTCCAAAATGACCTTTACAGTGTTGACGGGGAAGTTAAACCTCAAATCAAACAAACAAAAATTGCCAAACCATTTGATGGATTGAGTTCCTATTTGGTATGTTGATAGCTATTTTTTCCAAGGTTTAATCAGCCATACACCAATCTATGCCAATGACCTAAGGACACTTTTCCAGGCGAGTTATGCTGTCCAATGACAGGTGTTAATTGTAATACGAGTCGTCTTTTTTTTTTGCGGGGGGAGGGGCGGCATTTGTGTTGTATTGACACATTTCTAGTATTTATGGCAGCATGGGGTTGAAAACAGGTGATATATACAGGGCATATAGTTTTTGGTCTGTCTGTCTGTTTGTCTGTCTACAAAAACCTTAACATTTGGCATAACTTTTGAATGGTAATAGATATAGAGCTTTCATAATTTCACATGTGTATACCTTATCACAAGACCTTTCCAGTGGTACCATAATTTTTTATCTCTTGACCTACTTTTTTCAAAATTTTAACATTGGCAACATTGGGCATAACTTGTGTATGGCGCTGTCCGGGGGCATCAGTGTTTCACAAACACATCTTGTTCTCTACATGTATTTCCAATATGGTTTTGGAATAAGCATAGAAATCATGACACTTATTTTCATATTCCTTTGTCAGCCGGATGCAAAACTAGATGCTATTGATGCTTTCTACAATGACGTTATCAATCGGCAGCTTCTGCTCAATGTTGAGTTTCGTGTGGGGGGCCAAGAGTCCGTCTCCCTGTATGACCCAGATACCAAGGATGACATTGCTAAAGGTCTTATAACCCAGGGTCTGGTACTTGCTGAACAGAGAAAGGAGAAAAGATTTGCTAAATTGGTGTCCGAGTACATCAAAGCTCAAGACAAAGCTAAAGCAAATAGGGTAAGTCTTGATTTATTGTAGCTTTAGATCATAAAGGAGGAGTAATAGACACCGAGATTGGAGGAAAACAACATCTGAAATTGTCCAAGAGGAGCAGTCTGATTTGGGTCCACACTGTTTGCAAAAATGGCTTTTAAAAGTAATCAACAGATGGCAGAGCAGACTTGGTATTTTATGGGTTAATTTTGGAAAAATTTTTGTTTTGTTTTCTCCAAAAAAAGTCATATGTAGGTACTTGTTAGAAACGCTTCATTAAGCCTTATCCTGCTGTTCAGGGCAACCCCCTGCCTTTGCAAAAAGTGTAGATCCAGATCAGATGGCTTCAGATCAGGATCTACACTGTTTGTCTTTGCGGTTTGTGAATTGAGCCAATACATAATATCAAGTAATTCGATTTATGGCTAGACATGGGTGTGGCTAAAACATTTATTTAGTAGGATAAGTGTTAAGCCAATGCAATTGTAACAAATACCCATTACCTATCAAGAAAGAATGAAAATTATCCCTTAATTATCATTGTTAATCATTTTCTGGAGCTATGTAGAAATTTATCACTTGCCGTCAAAGATAAAATAAAGCTGAAATATTAACCACCTTTGTTATTGGAAACGTCTTCCTTGGGGAATAGCAAATTGCTGTGTGTCAGGTATTCCCCCTTTCAGAATAGACTAAAACACTGGAACAATTTGTCAGCCAGACGACAGCTCCCACCTTAAAATGGCTTGAGATGTTGTCAGTTTGAGATGTATATGTCCTTCATTAAGGATGAACAGTTTGTCTTTAATACGCTTAACATGAGAGACAGAGAGAGTTTGTGCTGAAGGTGAATACACTCACAAACCGAGAGAGAGAGAGAGAGAACAGAATTTATCATATGACGTCACGTCTGAGAGTGTAATATTTTCGATAATCCACTAGTGGATTAAATATGCAAATTAGCTAGATACGTCCTGTAACGTTACATGTAAGACGTCGCGTTACTAATGGCGGAATATTGACATTTTTGTAAACAATTGTGAATAAAATGCGCTTTAAATGTCATATGATAAATAGAATTTTGCATTCGTGCTCCTGTATTATTGAATTTATTAAACTCGTTGAGGAAAAGGGATAAAATGCTCGGCAAAGCCTCGCATTTTTTCCCTTTTCCTCAACTCGTTCAATAAATTCAATAATACATGAACACTCATGTAAGATCCTCTATATAATGGTCATTGGTGAGGATATTCTGGGAAAATTAAGTAAATCCATTCCTCTTGAGAGTGGATCTATTTCGATACTTCAAAAGTATCGTGAATGAACAGAAGTTCCTTCCAAGAAACTCTGTTCTCTTTTACCCAATTTAGATGGGAAATGTGGTATTTTTACCCGACATTGAGATGAAATTACATCTCAAGCCCTGTCGCCCAATGAAACCAATAGTTTATAAGCATGGGCGGTCCGACTTGCACTGATGTGCGGTCCGGCTCTCACCGCTTTGCCTGGGTAGGCTTAGATCCTCTGAGTGGTTTACCAGTACTCGGGTGTGGTCGGTTTCAGCTCTGCATGGAAGCACCATGCAGCCCATCAATTTCTTCAAGCCATAATGGGCGGGGGCAAAATTTTGAATTAGACCCTCCCAATGCGCGGGCCGACTCTCACCACTTTGCCTGGGTAGGCTTAGATCCTCTGAGTGGTTTACCAGTACTCGGGTGTGGTCGGTTTCAGCTCTGCATGGAAACACCATGCAGCCCATCAATTTCTCCAAGCCCTGATGGGCGGGGGCAAAATTTTGAATTAGACCCTCCCATATATAGTGAGGCAGTTATATAGGTTTAAATTGATTCAGGAGGAAAATGTTAACCCTTATCTTGCTGAATATTCATTTAAGCCCCACCCATTTCTGTCTATCAACCAATCAAATTACTTGATGTAATTTATTGCTACAAATTCATAAACTGAATGCCAAACAGTGAAGATCCTGATCAGATGGCTT